>JAODJW010000062.1:34843605-34858313 GCA_026777045.1 Hyperopisus bebe
CTTTGCTTTGCTCACACTTCCACCTACGTAACATTTCTGTTCTGTTCTTTTTAGAAACCAGTGGAAACGTGGGCAGGTTCTCGAAAAGTACCAAGCAAGAACCATTCTGGCTCCACGTTGGTAGAAAAGAGATACTGGAAACCTTCACATACTCCTGAAGTACCCGCTTACCAGGAGTTTGCCATCACGGATGAATAAGACTGCGTCTTTCAGCTATAGAGCAAGACCCCAAACAGAAGGCAGTAGAGAACTGCAACACATTAGGTGAAGGATGTAGCTCTACGCAGTGCAGACCTCCCTGAAACATGTACCTTGAGGAAAATACAGCATTAGCAAAGACTTCCTCTATAGACAGGACAGCATCTTCTTGACCAAGAACATCCAGAGCCATTTCATCATTGGGCAGAAGCAGGCGTCAGGTCTCCTGATCCAGCCAGAAGATCATCCTACGTATTTGGCCCCTAGAGCACATTTCCAGCCAATTAAAGGGCAGGGGGGGTGCCAATGAGGATTTCAAGATTTAATTAAGTAACTGGCAGCTGCCTATTGGCATACAGACATAGGAATGTGGCAGTTAAGTGGGGAGAGGAATGGGGGTGGATGGAGCAGGGGACAGGCCCCCCCCCCCCCCCCCAACGGTGACTTGCCAATTGTGCCTCTTCTGAAGCGTGGCATTGCTGAGGATCGTCATGACAACATTGGATACCTCTCAGAAGACATCAGTGCTGCTGGCCAGCGTTCTTATTGTCACAGCTCCTAGGGGGCGCCGCTCTCAGCAGGACGTAACGCGCCGCACGGTCTTCAGAGGTCGCTGACGCGGAGTAAATATCGCACACATTTACTAAGGAAACAGCACCTGCAGAAGTTCAAGAATCCCTCCCACGTCTCTCCAGCCCGCATCTGCAGCTGACAGGTCGGCCCAAGCTGGTACTCAGGGTGAATGACGTTGGCGAGACACTGGCCACGATCGCCTGAGGTAGCAAGGAGCTGTCAGAACAAATCAGTGATGTGCTTGGTCAAGTCTGGAGGACCAAGACTGCTAAAATACCTGAGAAGTCCTACAAACACCACAGCCTTTGTGATATGACCAACACAGTGAGTATTAGTCTGAAGGTTATTGCTTTGTTTATAACGCGTTGTGTAACTCCCGCTCCAGATCTGCTCACACTTGTACCTGGGCTCTCACCAGAAGCCCGGCCTACTTACATTTATGCAAAGTCGGCCCCTAAACTATGAATGTCTGCATTGTGCCGTTTGCCTCACTTGTACGTCGGCCAAATAAAAATAGATGAATTGAACTGAATGGAAAGTCAACATTCAATCAGACCGGGAGCTGAGAGGACGATCAGTCTTCATCTTATTGAAAATTACACCACTCAATAAAATAAGCTCATCCCCCATGCAACTCGGATCAAAAAATAAAGGTTGGTAAACATTCCTTGAGTTGTTCGGATATCCCTGCACTCGAGAGCAAATTAGCTTGACTGAAGATCAGTGGTAGTTGGGTGTGGCTTTCCCAAATGAGCGCTTTAATGACCGGTACCGACGGACGATTTTCTCATGCTGGGCAGATGCCCTGCAGTACTTTTTAAAAGCGGAGGTCACATCACAAGAGGTGTCACACAGAAAAACTGCCATTCAGAATTTAGATAAAAGCACCTCTTCGCCCAAACCGTCTCTGAATAAGGCAACACAGGTGTCAGCCACGAGCGTCTGAGAGAGACACTGTTCTCCTCCCAGTGAAACGTACAAGCGGCCAGAATAGAGGACAAATGGCAGCAAGAAAGAAAAAGGCAGCCAGCCTGTTACAGCCTTCAAATTACCTACTCCGGCGGTCCAGCGGCGAGGCCTGTCCACCAGCTGGCAGGAGAGCCGTCTTTGTGACCTTTCATTACCCGGCACCACAAAAAGACATTTGTCTTGTTCAGATTCGTTCAGTGAACATAACAGTTAGGGACAGTCTTCTCAGGAGATTGAAACCGAGAGCTGACAATTTATATATATATATATAAAATCTTTCAAAAGCAAACTGAACATGACTGGTCAAAAATGACCAGTGATTATGAAAAAAAAATAAGGTCATATTTCTTATCTGTAAAAAAGTTGAGAGGAGGGAATTAAAAGGAGAAATTTACTTGTCAGTTATTTTTATACAGAATAGTGTACATTTTTCTATTTTTTTTTTCACCTCACAGGCACAATGTGTTACAACGGCATTATAAATGTCAAGCGTGAGATTTATGAGTTTGTAAAATGATTTTAGCTTTTCATCACTTATACCCACAAATGCTAGAATCTTGAATCAAAGCACACAAAAACAAATTCGCTTTAGAAGGTGGCCATTCTCCCGACAGGTCACACGTCTTTAATCAATGCACTCCAGGTTGACTGTGCTCTGTTTACGCAGATCTTTGTCAGACTTTGTTCACTGTTTAGGGTTGCAGTTGTCAGGGGATTTGTCAAAGCCTGCTGCAGGATCCAGCCTGTTCAGACAAGGCTGTCACCAGGCACCCAGAGAACTGATGGATTCTTGGGGGGCGGGGGGGTAGGAAAGGAAAATTAAAAAAAAAAAAAAAACCAACATTGATTGGAGCGGTCAGGTCTAGAACTGTCAGTGGAAACGTAATCGTGTTGCAGATGTGAACTTTTTGAATTATTTTCATCACACAAAATAATTTCATACCACACTGGAATACTTTGTAGGTCCTATTATTTGCTTAAAGAAAAAAAATTATATATATATAGTACATTCCACATAGGCTACAATGAAGACTGATTAGGAACCTATGATAAATACGGCTGCCTTTGAACATTCAAGGGCTCCGTGACAAAGCAATCAGCCTTGAAGTTTAATTACATTAAGAGAGCATGATCAAAGATCCTGACAGCCCGGTTGACACGGGACGTGTCGAGATCAAATGGGAAATTATGGCGCATGTTGAGGGGATGAATGCTGATGTCAAGCACAAGCGGCAGGCTAGAGAAGGCCGGCATTTGGGAATGAGAGCCAGAGACCCTTAAGAGCGAACCGCATCGGCCCGGTGATGCTGGCGGCTGGGGCCAGTCTCACGTCTTTTAGAAAAGGTCAAGTGTCACAACAGTCATGTGGCCCAAAGCACCATTCATACCACCCTCCGAGTAAAGTAGATGCACAACAGGCAGCTGTTGACTGACCAATGTAAGCAATCCGTCCCACGAACCCGGGCTGGGCTGACCGTATGGCCTACCGAGGATTTTCCAGCTTGGCCAATGAGTATGGGGGTGGGCAAAACACATCATAGAGGACCCCCACCCGACTCAGGTGAGCAACATTCGTCGTAGGGAACTGCAAAGTCCAGGGCCAATTTTTTTATTCCAGTCCAGCCTTACCAACAATCCTTACACAAGTCAAGTTTAATGCAAGACAAATTCCCCCCTCCAAGGGAGTCAGAGGGGGGCCCAGTAGTTCATACGGGAGAAAATACATACAGGTGGTGATATTTTGTCAAGGGCCCCTTTATAGCTATGCCCCTGTCAGGACACCATAAAACAAACAAACAAAAAAAAAACCAGTTAAATATATACTGGTATGACATACTAAAGGAAATGTTAAATAAATGAAAACGTAAAATTCTCTTACAGGCATGCGGTACCTTTTTGCATCAGCACTTCCATAAACTATTCATCTCAGATTTGTTTTGCCAGATCTGCTTCAGTTGGTTTTCTGCAAGTGGGGAGCTACACGCAGGTACCAGCATGTCCACTGGAGAAAAATGAAATAACTGGCCCAAAATGCTTTAGATTTCACTTATTTCTCTGTCCAGAAATATTACATTTAAATTTTCACAAAATTATTGGATATTACTCACCTGTGCCTTGTACCTTAAACCTGTGCCTTGTTCTTTCAAAAACCACATGGATATTTTCTACTGAAATGCAGTGCTGAAAAGTACTGGTTAATTTCAAACTCAATTTTCTACAAGCCTACAAAAAGATCACACTAAACTAGGTATGGAAAGCTAAAAAACGTTTTTCCAGGAGATTCATAACAGAATCCCACAGTCAACTGCGGAAACCTGCCGTGGAATAGAAGGTGAGGACCCCACTCGTCCAGTCAGGGGGACCCCAAACACACAACTCAGAAAACATTAAAGATAAGGACTGGAATTTTTTGTGTCCTTATTTAGTATCAAAATAAAACAAACATTCTGCCTTATTAAATCTAACCTGGGGAAATGTTCTATTTTTACCGATACAACAGGCCTGTAAATAAAAGAACTATAACTATCAGTGTGTGCATCGGCGAGGAGGAGGAGGAGGAGGAGGAGGGTAACCATCCTACTGCAGGATCCCTACAGCAGAAACAGCTCCATGTTTGAAGCAGGTTTCACCTCAGAACCCCAGAAGAGCATGCACTTCTCACACACTCTCCTCTCGTCACTGTCAGCTCCTGGTTTTCTCTGGTTGTCCTAGATGAAGACACATGACCGTTGGTTCACTAAGACCCGGAGCCGTTCGGACACAGTGACTGACAGGCTGTGTAATTAGCCCAGAAGCCTGGGTTTATTAATATCATTTATTTCTCTTTGGGTCTCAAAGATGTGTCTAGAATTCTTGTTATATGACAATCAATAAGTCAGACATGAGGTTGGGGGAGGAACTTTTGCTTGAGTTTTAGCAGAATTCCCACAATGCACTGCCATCCCCTGTTCATGCCTATGAGCCCACCCTTAATCTCCATGTTTGGGAGAACCCTCCACAAGAATATCACCTCCAGCCTACGATACCCAAGGCTATGGGTGCATCCAAAATAGCATACTTGTTTGCTATGTAGTAGGCAAGATGCAGCATGCGACATGAGTGACAGCAAAGCTGTCCAACATGCTTGCTGCGGCTGCAACCTGAGAAAAGATCGGCATTCGCTCAGAACTGTGTGTCAAGATGACGGAAGAAGTTATCGCTAAACAGAGTCGAATAAAATGCAAGATAGCGACTGCTGTATGTCCAAGGACATGTATTCTGTTATCATGCAAACATACAGTACGTATTACACTGGCAGTCAGGTCGTACACTTCAGAAACAGATTCAGTACCTACTGTGTACGTAAGCCATTTTGGTCGCACCCTGCGTCTCCTCCGATCACACCAAACCTGGGACAGTAATGTCCAATTATATCGTACTTCAGCTCAGCTCTCATCCAATCACAAGACACTTCAGACGCTGCCTAGTCCAATCAAATCCACCGGCCCAACCTTCAGTCCCAGCAGCAAGGCAGCATACGCATGGCCCAGGGATGTACCCCGCTGCAGGAAGGCAGCCCTGAGCCACCAAAAGGGGGCGCTGCCTCCCACAGCCATCAATCGACCCAAAGTCTCTGCAAACTCCACTTCATTAAAACAGCCTCGCAATGACATTTTGCATGCGGTGACTCAATCAAACCACCACAGCGTGCTGACTCACCTCCGCAGGCTGAAAGAAGCACTTTTCAGGTCATGTGATTAAAAATGTGCGCAGGTTAGACCAGATGACAAGGGAGAGGCGAAACCAAGGGAACAGCAGCAGACACAAAAACAGGGTTTCTGTCATTAGTCAATCTAATCTGAGGAGTACTTCTGTCAATTTGGGAAATCTATTCCATGAAGAAATGAAAAGCTTAATTTGAAGAAGGAAAACAGTGATATGTGTTGTAATCATCCTGAAAGATACTGTTAAAGGGCCTTTCGTGTGATGAGGATCTTCAACAGTCCATCAATATGCCAAGTCATTCAAGCACGGAGTTCACTTCACAGGCTGCTGAACATGGCAGATATTAGCTATATGAATAATCTAGGGTGACCAGATAATCCATATCAAGGAGGATCACTTTCAGCTACTTCAGATTTTACAAATTACTTTTAAGCTGAAAGGCTCCTGTGCTCAGCTAAATAGTTCAGTTGACCCGTTTAGGCGCTTTGATGCCTAAGTTCCGGGCTGTTTGGACCGGCCACTTCTGTGTAACACTTTCACACTACAGAACAGAAAAACTGGGACCTTTCTGCTACATAAGCACTGAAGACACAGAAAGCTCTTAGGCTAAACTTCACACGATTTCATATGAAACATGTTCAGTGCCACAACACCCAGATCTGAGGAAGAAGGCAAGACTAACATCAAACACCTATTCGGCGTCCAATGCTGTAATGCTAAGAGAGCTTATGCATTGTAATCTACAAAACAGCAGGACCCTGTGTCACAATGACAGGAAACTTGCAGGTAGAGCCAAGTTAAATCCCAGAGTACCAAACGGCTACATTTTTACAGATGGTCTGAAAAGCACCGTGTAGAATTGCACTCTCAGTGACACCAGCTACCATGATGGGTAATAATAAATAATAATAATAATAATAAGGCTTCCGCCCACGCAGCCAGGGAATAGGACCTTCTACAGCACATAACCTGTTTCTGTGGGCATTGTTGTGACGACCCATGAGTGAGACACCCGCATTCTAGGCAGTCTGACTGACAGCGACAGTCGTAAGTGTGAATTTGAGGTGGATGGTAAGGGTCAGGACACGATCAAACCATGATAACGGACTGGTGGTGCAGCAGGACGAGATCATGATCATCATAACAGCAATTCAGCACACTGGAAGCTCTACATTATCCTCTGGGAAAAAATACCCAGCAAATAAAAACTGAGACCCATTGAACCCCACAATCAAGACGCTAAACAGAAGCTCTCACAGTGCCAGAGGACCATCTCACATGCAGGGGCATTTGGCCACGCCCACCAGAAAGGCATTGGTTGCTTTGTTAGGCTTAACGAATGGGTGCAGAGC
This sequence comes from Hyperopisus bebe, assembly GCA_026777045.1. NCBI lineage: Eukaryota > Metazoa > Chordata > Actinopteri > Osteoglossiformes > Mormyridae > Hyperopisus > Hyperopisus bebe. The sequence continues at coordinate 34,850,403 of JAODJW010000062.1, forward strand.
CGAATCAAGCTGCACATGACGGTCCAGAGCCTCACCTCAGTCACCTTAGCTGTCTATGTGTAAATCAACGGACTCCTGCAACAGCATCTTTAAACCTGCGGTTCTGAACCCAGGACCTGTAGCACAAGCATGTTCTGGCTCTTTAATTAATGATGGACTCAGGCATTGGCTGCATGTGCAAAATCAGATCACGCTCCAGCTTGCTAATGTCTCTCATTTGTGCATCACTATATTAGTGAAAAGCAATTTTCTCCGTATTTGAATATGTCACTTATCACAAGTATGAAACTTGTCACAAAAAGGACAATTAGCTAACTTAACTATGTATAATAACGTTATTCATATAAAATTTGAATGAATGATTTTGTTTCATGAATGATTCATGAACGCTGGTGACAAATTCAAGCCTTTAGTGTCCTCGTCAACCGGCGCCAATTGAAAGACATTATAAATCCTGCATTAAGAGGTTTGGTGCAGCAAGCATTTGGAAAAAAGAAAAAAGAAAAAAAAAGCTGCCTCTTCAGCCAACAGCTTGATCGCCTCTAAATAATAACAGAGCCGCAGCACGGCCTGACTGGGCCGGGGGTTCACAGGAGCCAGGAACGAGAGCCCCCAAGTCACAAGATTTTATGGGTAAAATACAGCGTGGCACAAATCAGGTGATGTACGGATGAGGAAAGTACACGTTAAACTGAAATGCTGAGGAAAATCCAGCTAAGGGTGAAAACTGCACGTCGCTTCAGACCGAGAGAATCGGATATATAGCTGATGTACAAGATGAAGGAAATCAGCTGAAATGCTGAGACACACAGCGCGGAGTGCAGCATTTGCGCGTTAAGTCGGTTAGCGTGCTCTGCTGTAGATTTCACACAGTTACAGCTGCACCAGGATTCACCCCTGGCTACAATCCTGTCACACATATATCCCGGAAAACCCACACGCCTGGTTATTACGGGCACAGAAACCACCGGAGCACCCCACCATCTTTTCACAAGCTGTCCACGGAGCCAGAACGTTCTCTCATGCCCGGATTATGCACCACGAGGAGGCAAAGCTCAACGCCGTCAAGATGACTGCAACTCGGAGGAAGTGACAAGCAAACAGCTCGATGTGACAGAAGAAACGGAGACGTCCCTCAGGCAGGAGTCAGCGAACGCTAACCCAGCTGGAGCTACAGACGGGAACAGGAAGCGTTCAGATAAAGGACTGTCACAGGCAGCAGAATTAATAACCCAGCAATATGGCAACCATTGTGCAGAACAAAGTGTGTGGGACATCCCTCTCCGACTGGTTTCTATGGTTCCCCGGCACCCGAGAGCTAAACGGCAAAGAGGACACTAGGTCCTATCGGGGAGGTAGATCTTGTCAGTGTTTTCCTCACTGTTTAAGTGAGTTTACAAACTGAATGAGGCTGAATGGGGAAAGCAGGTAAGCTACCCCAGTGAAGGACCACATAAAATGCGTGCTGCCCACGCCACTTCTACGGGCATTCTCGTGGGTGGCAGAGAGGATGTCATGCCATACCAGGATCTGGCCGCCAACCTATGGAACAAAAGTGCTGTTTGCGTCAGGATTTGGCTGTCATGAGCCTCCCTGTGGTCACCCCCGTTCCTTAAGTCAGTTCAGAGCACAGCAGGACACAGTTTTTTCCAACGGCATTAAAAAAGGTAAAGGGACACTCCTCCTTCAGCGATCTGTTCTAGGGGACCGGAAGTGCAGTTGGCACACGGCAGACAGCAGAGTTACCATCCTGACCGACCGGAGGAGCGATCAGCAGGACGAGGACAGAAAGCAGTCCGGCGCTCTCGGCTTATGGACGTGATGTTCCGGACATTCCAGCATGACAGATCGGTCACGGGTGGCGCAGATACAGGGACGCCAGTCACAGAGCGAGATCATCAGGGGACCGAAAAGACTGGGTTGGAGCAGGCCGATGAGCCTCTCAGTCCCGATGTGGTGAAATCCTCAACGAATAACGCCTGCTTCTAGACGTTCGCTAGCCTGTTAAATAAAGGGGGGGTCATCTAGGGGGAGTCTGGTGTAGGCCTCGCCTGCCATGCGCTGAGAAATTAATTGTTGGGGACAAGATTGTCAGCAATGCATCAGACCCCGAGTGAACTGTAATTAAAATGAGGTTTTTAAATATACAATTCATTATGCTTAACAGCGATAAGCAATTAAAAGCGCAGAAGGCTATCTACAGAGGCAAGTTCTAATTATGATAATACAGAGTCAATTAATCTGCTGCTTGTATAACTTACTTATCAGCGACATAACATCATTGCCGTGTTATTAACCGCACGTACTAGGAATCTCGTGGCCACGCCCACAATTAAGGAGCTGTCAAAATACAGCCGGATTGAGCGTCTGGGTATTAAACTGGGGATGAGAGCAAAACAATCAAACAAAGAGCGACGTCCAGATCGCTCGGGATAAATGTCAGGTGGCCGCTGCGGTCCTAATTACGGAGTTCGGTGTGAATAATCGCTCGATATGTGATCGGCGTCCTCACCTTACAAATCAAGAAAAAATTAACACGTTTAACTGCAGTCCTGCTTAAAGATCCTTCATCGGAACGGAACTGGCTAAATGTTATTAAGTTCATATTTAACGCGGCGAGGAAATTTTCATGCCAGGCTGCCGGTTGCAGTTCTAATAGTTTTATGACGTTTTTGTCACTCTCTGCTACAGGTAATAAAAGTTTGAAAAAAATCCGGAACCACATGTTTAATTCAAAGCATATAGAATTTAAATGAACCACATGTGCACCAAAACCACCCGCCCAGTAGAGCCATCCCTGGTGTTTTCTGTGCTGAAATGCACGGAATGCAGAAAACAAGAAATTCACTAGAGCAGATAACAATAATAGCAAAATAAGAACAACAACAATAATAATAAATCATAATAATAAAACGGCAGAGATTTTATTAACTGCCTTTGAAGCTGTTTCACTGTCGTCTGACTAAGGGGTTTCGCTCATAAAACTGATTAATGACAATGGGATTTAAGGGTACTTAAAGAACCATGCAGACACAAACAAACGTGGGAAATAGTAGCAGAAGATGCAGAACCATAAGAATTTAAGATTAATGTTTTTTCTGGTAAGATTCGTGAATCTTTTCGTGAAGGAAAATGCGGAAATGTAGACAACTGGGGCAAAACTTACTGATTCACGCAACAGTTATGCTGAGGCGTATCTGCCAGTGATGCCCCAGCATTTCAGAGGTGTGTGTGTGTGTGTGTGTGTGTGTGTGTGTGTGTGTGGGGTGGGGGGGGGGGGGGTCCTGCTGTCACATTGCCAGTTCATCCCTAGACGTATTTTCCAGTAGGAGGGCATGTTTTATGCATTTTCAAAATAAGTCCTGCCTTTCTACTCTCAGCACACTTTCCTTGAAGTGTTTTAGTGAAAATAAAAAATTAAAAACCACACCGAACCACGAAACCAGAATCACTCCACGATTACTTCGGTATGCGTGACATCAAGAACCAGACCCATCAATTCGAACCAATTCCCTGGTCTGTGAAGGCGCATAGCAACGCTGATCGCCAGGTTACGCCAGGCTGTGCTTCCATTCATGCTGTAGCCTACAGTTCGGCCGCCGATCTGCATGTGGATGATGCTCGACATGCTGACAGGTTACATCTGGTATTAATACACAGATGACATACTATAAATTACACCAGACAAAAAAAAGAAATACAAAATTACCAAAAGAAGCCACATATATACTGATAGAATACATAAAATGAGTGCATATACACGGCTCAATAGTAAAACATATTTTAAACCATCATTAACACGAACGGCGAGATTCCAATAATGCTAACAATTGCTGCCGTTTATTTTCTGCTGGCGAGTCACACTACTCACGGCAGCGTGGATTTTGCTGTCCGTCAAAGAAATGTAAATAAAAAGGAAAAAAACCCCCGTATAAATAGGAAATAGTTTAAACAGCGCCAACGCTTTTGAAGTGGAGAAGAAACAGCCTGTTGAAGTTGCTGGTGGCGGCTCACCTTCGGCTGCCTCCGTGCCATGTCTGTCGGCTGCTTGGCATTGAACGGGTAGGCGATGCACCTCAGCACGAACACGTATATTTGCAAAATGACCCTTCTCTCCGCTCCCTCTTTTTGAAGTTTCTCACGCTCGTTTTTCTCCTTCTCGCCGGGGACAGGGCTGGCGGGTCGCGGTCGAGCCGATCCTGCTCGCTTCCCATCCCGGTTGTCTCGTCCTTGCGCAGACACGGACCTCTGCGGACTGACCGCCGGAGCAGCATCCTGGATCTCTTCTTCTCGACCTTCTTCACCCGATTCCTCGCTGGAGGACGGATCCAGCATCGCCGCCTCTGGTCCACAGTTACTGCCGCTCACCCAAAGTGAACTGCGCCGAATTCAGATGCGCAATAACTGTGCCAGCTTCTGCCCCCTTGGTTATTTTTTTCCGGAGGAGCACGCCGAGTTTGAGGATAATGTGCGTTAATCCTCAAAGTGGAGGGAGGAGTTTTATTGCCCGCCGATTTTCCGCTCTCTATTAGGTCAAACAGCGCAGATGTCGGAGCCGCACAGGTAGGAGACCTGTAGCGCCAAGTGAGATCAACACGTGGGAGGGAGACGCGGTTATATAGAGGACTCAGTTACTCCTTCCCATTGATCATTTTGATAAGTTTCTGAGGTAAAATACTAGCTGGAAAAATCCATGCATAATCAAAACTTAATGGATAATGAAACAACAACAAACAAAATATGTCTTTATGCATAATTGGGTATGGACAATAATACGTAAATTAACTATTAAAATGAACTACAATGTATTCAACATATACTGCACGTCATGATTATTTTCTTCATTTCATTTGTATGACCGTCTTATAGCTTTCAAGAACATAAGTGAGGCTCATATTAAAAGTTAGTGAAATCGTTTTATTCTCTTCGTGTTCAGTAATCCGCAGGAGCGTGGGTTGACCGGCATTCTGGTATACATATGCGTTTGATGAAAGAATACCCATTATACATATTGAGTGAAGACACACATTTTCGCTATACAATAATAAGTCGATATTACACATACTTCGTTAACCTTTAGTACAGTACATATTTTTTGAAAACTTCATTCACAGCACCCCACTAGCTACAAGATATTAAACTATAAATTCATTGAGAAACAGCTCATTCACAGATCATCGGTAGAGTAAAAGTTCAGATGAAACATCTTGCGTGAACCTTTCTGAATAACAGAATGCCTCGGAGCGAAGCGATAAGGCATATTTGGGCATTAAAAAGTCCATGACTACAGTAATTAATAAATGGGATAACTACAACCACTAGATGGCGCCCTGCCGCTTTTGTAACGGACTGTTATATTTCGTCTACGTCGAATACAATATTGCCATAATATATCTGGGATCCATAGTAATTCTATTACATATTTATTTAGTTGCAAAATTAGATTTTTACATTTACCATTACATGTTTTGTTAGTCTCACTTCACCGTAAGGTGTTGGATTAGACCTTTCTGCTACCAGCTTCCCGTTTCGGTTCAAAACTGGATATGAAGACGTACATCCATGCACGCAGGCACGCGCCCCCATCTGTGACACCTTCGGGCCTGCCCGCGCGAAGCTTTTGAGGTAGCCCGTAAGATGTTCAGGAGACGGAGTATGTCTTCTCATGTCCCTGAGGGGGACCTGATCAGCAGGTACATAACTGTGTCGCATTATCTGCTTACAGCTACACCCAGTAATAATATAGACCTGAAACATGGGTGCTTTTATTCCATAAAAAGACAAGCCAGCCCCGGGATAAAGGCTCCTAACTGCATTTAACTCAAAACCCATATTCCCTTGGTTTTCCTGATGGTAGTCTCTTGGGAAAAGGGGATTTTCTAAACAAAAGCTGGACTATCACCATTATATATTATCGTTATGATACATATTTAACAAAAGTGATTTACATAATTTACAATTTTACACTTTTACCTCTGTTTAGACAGCTGGACGCTGTATTGATTCAGGTCAAGGACCTTGCGACACTTTTCCTTCTGAAATTGAAACTGCATCCCTCTCGGGCCCAAGTCTAACTTCTCGACCGCTAGTCCACCTGGTGGATTTAAGAGGAATTTTGACTGAACTATTAAGTCCAATCACAGATTCTTTAAAAGTGGGGCTCACTTTTCCTCAAGTCTGGTGAGCATCGCAAGAATGTCCCCGTCATCGAGGTGCGACAGCAAACCAGAGCACTCATAAACATGTGAGGAGTCCATGGAAGTTCAGAGAGTCTGTCGAAGCTCAGACTGCTGTGGAATTCGGGGCACTGGGAAGAGGTGCCCAGGAAGGGTAGTTGTTCAAATCATACAGTGGAATTCCCCAAGTTGTCACAGCCAATAAGACCACAAGGACACCGATGATGTTCACACCAAGTCCCGCCTTCACCTGAAATCACATCAGGCAGATGTCAAGAGCAGCAACATCTAAAACTGGCTCTTAAGCCGATCACTCAGTCCTTGTTAAATCCATAACTAAGCACAGGGCGACATGTTTCCCCTGGTGGGGAGCTGAGTAACAGCCAGAGAAATCCAGAGGTGGCTCCCTTCTGCGGGGGACGTGCTTTAATAAACACTCACCATATCCATGACGGTGATGTGGCCATAGGTGAAGACGATGGCGTTGGGGGGGTTAGATACAGGCAGGAGGAAGGCAAAGGAGGTGCAGAGTGTTGTTGGTATCAGGATGTACAGCGGATTCACCTGGATGGCTTCAGACTGTCAGGCGTAAGAAGAGGGTCACATGACTAACGCTGGCATCAACGCGCATGCATGCTTGCACCAAGTCTGAGTCAAACTTCCAAATGCAACTAAAATGATCCGATTCTAAAATACTCAAGAAATTTTTCAATAACTGAAATTAATGAATCGCAACAGGGGAGACTGATTATAGTGTGCTGTCGCTATGGTGTTAGATACGGCGGAGAAGCTAGCACACCAGAGCAGTGAGGATAGGCAGGAAGATGGTGATGGTGGCCGGGTTGCTGGCCACCTCCGTCACGCTGGTGGTGAGGATGCAGGTGATGGTGATGATCAGCCAGCTGGGGAGGCTTCCCAGGGGGGTGAGCAGGCTCCCCACCCAGGCAGACAGACCGGAGACCTGTCAGAACCCAACGCATACTCTGGGAGTTGTGCTGGAGCAGCCCTACAGGATACGCCCACTTCCCCGTGACCAGAGGCGGACATTTCAGGTCCAGAAAGTAAAAATCCAAACCAGGATTTTGTCTCAACCATCCAGTTGAATATAAAGAGTCACAGTCACAGAGTACTCAACTGGTTGGTTGAAACAAAATCCTGGTTTGGACTTTTACTTTCTGGACCTGAAATGTCCACCTCTGCCCGTGACACTTATTTTTCTAGGTGCGGATGTGTCTAAAAAAATCCATAAAATCCATCATGAAAGTTAGGACAAACATCTTTACCTTTATTTCACATTGAATGGAGAGATGCACTATTGCAAGTCCCCTTTCTGTTTCTGTGACACTAAGGTAGTTCCCAGTCCTGGGCAAAGCTGAGACGGTACCTTGGTGCCTTCAGCAAGTGCAAAGCCTCCACCAACAAGGATGCCGATTTCCCACGGCATGCAGGACTGGAACTCCTTCCATGAAATTAGGGTCTCTGCATAAGAAGAAGAACAAGAAATTGATGACATCACTCTTCCATCCCGGTTATGGCTGCCTTCAGTGCTCTACATGGAATTACAGCCATAAGCATGAGCAGCCGTAGCTCCCAGGCAGAGCAAGAAACTTTTTTTCTATCAATCCTCCACTGCATTTACTGGAATTTGTTTACCATTGGCAGAGGCGGACATTTCAGGTCCAGAAAGTAAAAGTCCAAACCAGGATTTTGTTCCAACCATCCAGTTGAATATAAA
>JAODJW010000062.1:34858413-34871308 GCA_026777045.1 Hyperopisus bebe
TCTCCAAACCAGGCCTGTCCTGGCACTGCCACAGCGCTCCCACACTGCAGCTGCCGACAGAGGACACTGGCTGCTCTAATATCCCAGGATGCGTCACACACTGTCCCCCACTGACTGAGGTACTGCAGCTCCACCCTCCCGGCGCAGGAGTCTGAGCCGCCCACCAGCCTTGAGTCTGTGTACCCTGCAAACAGCATGGATGTGGAATAACAGAAAAACAAATAAGCAAATACAGAATATTACCATGTAACAGCGATTATTTATTTCACTTGGTGTGTTTATATTAAAGAGATTTGAAGCGTATAATTAGCAACATTCAACAATATTAGCAAATCGTCTAGTATCTATGCTAGTAAACCATTTCCCAGCACAGTAAATTAACTTACAGAAGCACTTCAGTCCCACGTCAGTCTCATGAGTGCAGTTCTGTTCCTCTGTGGATGATCTCAAACACTGACCAAAATCAGATTCATCCCCTGTGCAGTTAATCTTCTTTGACCACACCTGCCCACCCCCCTTCCCAAATGCAGCCCTCCTGGGCTCCTCCACAGGGATCCCACAGCCCAGGTGTCGACACACGACCTTTGCATCCTGCAGGTCAAAGTCAGGATCGCACACTGTGTACCATGAGCTTAGATGCTGGAATTCCAGTCTTCCAGAACATGGATGATTTTCACCTTTCAGCTGCATTTCAAACTTTCCTTAAATAAAAAAAATAACAAAACATCAAAATAAAACAGATTCATAGGTATTACTAAAGATAAAATAGCTCTCACTGATGACCCTGTTGCAATTATAGTCTCCTCTTCATACTCATAAAATGAATCACTTTTAGTACTAGCAATGTTTAAGGAATCTTTCTTATTTCGTGTCCTTTGGTTACAGGAATTGAAAGATAATTGTAATCATCTGTAACTAAGCAGAGGATACAAATCAGAAGGCATCTTAGATGGGATTCCAGTTCTTCGAAGGCTCATATTCAAGTCCAAATCAAAGTACTGTTCCATTTTGGGGTTTTAAATACCTAACCTGAACTGCAGTTTTTGTTTAGCATGACATGTCTACTGCAGACCTTTTTCCAACTATTCCCAAAAAGACAGAGCAGGGGTGTCAAACTCAGTTTAATTAATAACAGTATGACCCAAACTTTGCAGCTATTTGGTTAAAATCTTTACTGTATGGAAATAACAGTTACGAATGTGAACTTTATAGGAAACATTATTCCTGAAAGTTCCCTTTTAAAATAAAACTGAATAATGTATACTAAATTGGGGTGGTATGGTGGTGCATTGGTTAGCACTGTTGCCTCACATCTCTGGTACCTGGGTTCAAGTTTCTGCCTGGGTTACGTGTGTGGAGTTTGCATGTTCTCCCCATGTCGTTGTGGGGTTTCCTCTGGGTACTCCGGTTTCCCCCCAAAGACATGCTGAGGCTAATTGGAGTTACTAACATTGCCCATAGGTGTGAATGATGTGTGAGTGTGCCCTGTGATGGGCTGGCCCCCTGTCCAGGGTTGTTTCCCACCTTGTGCCCATAGCTTCCAGAATAGGCTCTGGACCCTCTGTGACCCAGAAGGATTAGCCAGTTGGAAAATGGATGGATGGATATACAAAATCCTCTCTGTAGATATTGAAATAAATGCATCCACTGGACTGCTGAACCATTATTCATCTGCTTATACTGCTTATCTACTGAGGACATTGTGTGGCCCTGTGGTTTTGGGCCATCAGTGACACCGTTAAAGTTACTAACCCTGTTGGAGTCACTACAACAGAATCAGAAGCAGGACATGGTAACCTGCACATGGGGAGTAAGGCTGGTGGTGTGTTTCCTTGAGAGTGGCTTTTGCTATACAGTGTATTTGGTCCAGAGTAGGGCTGTCACATTATTGAAAAATCAATTTCAAACAAAATTCAAATGTCATGCAATTCATTTGCATATATTAGAATACCTCACAGATCCCTTGAAAAAAAAAACACAGAATCATTCTTTTCAGTATTTTATTAACAGCCTGTACAACATCACATTTGTATGGAGCAAACACCACCAAACGGTCTAATGGTTGACAAATGGTTGAATATCATGGCTGAAGTTGAATAAGCAGCTGTGAGTAGCTGTGTTTGAAGCTGTGAATAAGTAGGCAAGTAGTACTGTATAAGTAGCCAAAGTAGCCCAATATATAGTGGGATTTTCCTGTAAATGCATATAAAATATAAGTGTAATTCATACTTGCAAGACATTAACAACAGTAATAATAAAGTATATTACTATAGTCTCTTGAATGAAAGCAATTCTGCCATTTTAGCCAGTTTTGCCCTGATTTGAAATAATGACACCACCCACTACTTTATAGTTAGACATGTATCACTGATTTGCATGTCATGTCATTGATATCTTGTCACCGTGTGGGTCAATTAACCTTGTCGGAGTGGGCACCTGATTCTAGTTTGTGGGCTTGGTAGGGCACTACGCCAGAAGTCCGAGATTGGGATTGGGGTGGAGGTGGGTTGGCTTCAGGACTGTACTGATGCAGTTAGTAAAATAAGTTTCACTATGAAATACTACCAAATAAACCACAATTCATTCATAATTCTATGAATGTAGTTTCACAGACATATTGTTGTATTCTTGTCTGGTTTGTGCGAAATCATTAAGAATAATATTGTGGCGCTTGGCAGATCAAGGTAACGTAGTGGCAGCGAATGACGATTATATATTGATTTATATTCAATGATACAGATTTGATTCATGCCTTGCATTTGAATTGAGTAGTTGGGGACCGCTGACAGAACCAGATTGCCAGGGGACTCTGGTGGCACAGGTCCCCCTGGTCTTGGCCTTTCTTCTTCCACAGCTTTGGGGGACCTGTTGTTGACCACCAGGCTGGTTCTTTCACGGGGCCTCCTGCTGGCCAGATTGGATGGCCCCACGCAGCTGCTTCAATTCCCACCAGTACCAGAGGCGGACATTTCAGGTTGACTTTCCAGTTGACAGTCCCACAGAGACGTCTCATTCCCCTCACAGTCCCCCTGGCGGACTTTCCAGTTGAATATAAAGAGTCGCAGTCACAAAGTACTCAACTGGTTGGTTGAAACAAAATCCTGGTTTGGACTTTTACTTTCTGGACCTGAAATGTCCGCCTCTGACCATTGGTGTAGAGGGAGGGACAGAGTCCTCCATCAAAAACAGGGAGCTCACCAGTACTACACTATACTTAGAGCAGACGGACTCTTTATCAACAAAAGATGATAGGCACAATTACCATTTGGGAGGTGCTGTTGTACCTTGATGAAAAAAGCACTTAACTTGATTTTTTAAAAATAACCTGCAGCGTGTAAGTGGTTAAAGTTGAAAGCTTTGTAAGCCATTCCGGGTGAGTACACCGGCTGAATAACGTGATGGTCAAGAGGTGTCGGTACTTTTTTGGAGGGGGAGGTCATACCGAATTTGGGGTGGGTGGGCTTGTGTGCTGGGATGATGTAGAGCGTCAGGCCCAGCAGGATGGCGACTGTGGCGTCTGTGGCGTAGCCCTCGAAGCTGGAGGGGGGACAGGGGAACATCGGCGTTAGTAAGGGCTTCTTACGACACCAAAGTACAAAGTACAGAGTGTCTATGGGTTGAAGGATTTCCAGATGGATGGCTGTTTGTATGCCGTGGTGTTGTCACACCATCTCAGACACCAGAGTCAACCACAAGGAGACGCCAGTGAGTCCCCTTGCCAGAATACGAAATGGACTATTTGGGTTTCTGAGAGCGTGCGCCTGTGTATCACGATCGCTCACATTCTCACACCTTTGAGAATCTCGCCCTATGGCAAAGCTTTGGCTCTCCACCTTGAGTTACGGTCTGAGCGTTTAGTTTGATTTTATATTCTCTATCCAAAATTATCCTTGGCTTCATTTCTCAGTTTACATTTCTATGGATTTGCCAACACCTGATCTAATTTTGTTGACTATGATCTTGGAATAATGATTTAGCTTTTGGAATTAAAATCCACAACTGGATCTTACTTCCAAGTTCGTCTCCTTAACAAAAGTAAGTACAAAAATGGGACAGCTTTGTGATTAACCCCAACACCTCATACATTGGAAAGGCGATCACTGTGTGCAGTTTGGGTTTGGTGTGTGTGAGGTCTGCATGCAGTCTGGGTGTGGTCTGTTTGTAGTCTAATAGTGGTCTGCATGCAGTGTGAGAGTGGTCTGGGTGTGATCTGTGTGCGGTCGAGAGCGGTCTGCATGTGGTTTGTGTGTGGTCTGAGAGCAATCTACGAGCAATCTGAGATTGATCTACATGTGGTCTGCATGCAGTCTATGTGAGGTCTGTGTGTGGTCAGAGAGCGGTCTATGTGCAGTCTGAGAGTGGTCTGTGTGCGGTCTGCATTCGATCTGTGTGTGGTATGAGAGTGGTCCGTGTGTGGTCTGTGTGTGGTCTGTGTGTGGTCTGTGTGTGGTCTGACAGCTGGCGAGACTCTTACTTTGAGAAGAGTGAAGCCCAGCCTGGCATGAAGCCTGGATTCCTGGTGAACCACAGCAGGACCATCAGCATGAAGATGATCAGCGTTATCATCTCCTGGGGCCTGCAAGCAAGGTGGGTTAAAGCAGATTGTCGCCTTGTGTCCAAACCTCTCTTAATCAAGAAACAGCCCCCTCCGTAGAATTCTCTCCTTGCTAAAGGCACTTAACCTGAATTGCAAAAAGACCCAGCTGCGTAAGCAGGTGGATGGTCATATCACACATATATTACACTGCCGCTGGAAAGGATTAGTGCCAAAAGAGATATAAATAGCTGTCATAATGGGCCAGCAGCATCACTGACCTCATGGGTCCCAAGGCGCGGTACTCTTCCTCGATGACTTTGGCTGTCGCTTTCTCCCTCTCGGACTTCTCCTTTCTGCAGCTGAACAGGGACCTGAAGCTGCGGTATTTAATCACAGGTAGGAGGGGGTCGGCTTTAACAAGGAGGACTTGTGGTCTGCACCTGACTCATTACAGGGCATAGGAAGCTCAGTTTCTGCTGGTTACATGAGAAGAGGGTGATACTCACTCAGAGCCCAGGAACATCCAGTGGAGCCAGACCCAGGACAACAGCAGCACAATGATGCTGATGGGGAAGCACATGATGAACCAGTTCCCAAAGTTCACGCAGTTGCATTCTGGGTAATACCTGTCAGGGGTCACAGGTGTGGGTTACATACTCAAATCTCCAACCGATGCCGAGTCGCATTTCTTCACTGCTCCAAGCACCAAACCCCAATCAGAACGCTAGGGTGGGCTAACTCACTGATTAATCTGCTCAGCAAAGATGAGATTGGTAGAGGTCCCGGTGAGGGTTGTGATCCCTCCAATCGTGGATGCGTAGGCGATACTCAGGGACAGACCCTTGCACATCAAGTGATCCTTCCTGCTCCGGTAGCGGCCCTGTGGCTCGGGGATGGACACCTAAGTGGGAGGAGCAATTGCGTATGGTCACCATCACTGGAAAATGTGAACCCAACACCCGCCAACACCTCCTTAATCACAAATATCCACACACCCCAGGCCTTAATCATGCCAACAATTCAAGCATGTGAGCCTGCTTGCTGCTTTCATTCTCTCTCCCCAGAAGAACACCAAAGGGAATTAAACGGATTGGAATTAATGGATTATTGAGTAAGCATGAAAAGTAGGAGTTAGTATGCGATGTGGCCCAGCAGGTGAGGCGATCATACCGGCCTGAAGTTCCTGGAAAACTTACCTCAGTGTGGGGAGGGGGCTCCTCCGGGGCTTTGGGCGTTTCACAGTTACTGAATGACACAGCGGGGGGAGAAAAACGTGAGCGGCTTTCAGACTTTTTTTTTTTCGGAATTAGCGTAACGTTATAATTCGTCGACAAAATCCTGAGAGGTCACCGGTAATACCTCATGATTTCCTTGGTTTGCATCGACTGGTCTTTGACTTCTGTGGATCAAAAACAGGTAGCTGTTAAAAGAATTTGCTTTTCTTTGAAAATCCAAACAAAATTAACATGCCGATGTCTATAACATTTGTAACGTGACAAACGTTTCACTTGTTGTCTGGGTGGCTTCCCTATGGAACAGAGCAGCTGAAGCTAATGTCCCTGAAGCACCTTGATGGACCCCAAGGACCTGGCCTCACCCTCCAGCTGGAGCCCCGGGTTGCACGTGCCCACCAGCTCGTGCCGGCGCTGCACGGAGACGCGGCTCTCGGCGTTGAGAATCTGCTGGATGACGGCTTCCACGATGGGCATCACCATGGCCGCCGTGGACGTGTTGCTCAGCCACATGGACAGGAAAGCCGAGCTGAACATAAAGCCCAGCATCAACCTGCAAGACAAACTCTGCTCAAGACCAGCAGGGGGCAGGCTGCTTATCACCAGATTGCTGGGAATGACAGCCTGCTGGCCAGTCTATAGGCATTTTATCCATCATCATCACAGATTAAGCCATTAATCAGAGTCCGGGAAGAAGAGACTATCCTGTCCAATTCTTATCGTGTCAGACAAAGTCCTTCCCTTGTTATCTAGTAACAAATTTAATGGGGACGCCAGCCAGATCGAGTCTGTCGTTTCTCATTCCTCTCAGGAGACGTGAGGGTTTTGTGGAAGACACCTGTTATTAATGAAACACTTTGGTGCTTCTAGGGGGGTCGGAAACAGCTGCTCCTCACCATCCGGGGTTGACCCCCACCATGATGACCAGCTTCAGGGCGATCCTCTTGTGGAGGTTCCACTTCTCGATGGATGTGGCCAAACACACAACCCCAGTCAAGAGAAGGTGGAAGTCTTTGAAGTAGACTGAAGCCACCTGGACCAAGGAGAACAAGAAGAAACCATCAGCTGATGCAAGCACACACATACCACGGACTGTATATACACACAAACGATGAGTACATTTGTGATTTTTAAAATAATAATATGCATTCATAATTAGATTTTGATGTTAAGACACTTTGCGATTCTGCGGTCATAATCCGTCAGCTGTTACTCAGCGGCTGATTGGCTCCCACTGGAGCTGGAGGTTTTACCTCAGACGACTTCATGATGCCAAAGAGTGGGAAGAGGAGAGCAGGAAGCAGGGCGGTGACGGAGATCGGCATGGCCTCCGTCAGCCAGTACACAGCCATGACCAGCAGTGTGAATGCGCATTCTGCCACCTACAGGACGAGTGTTGAAATTGCAGGTGAGCTTTCAATTTGATACAATGAGGCAATTAAGTTCTCCGAAATGGTCCCTAAACATAAATGCATAATTTCTAGGATTTTTGGACAGTCGGGCAGAACATATGACTTTTTGATCTTCCCTGACCTTCTGGCCAAGGCAAAAGCAGACATAAATATTTACTTTTTTGTTTCATTTTTTTTTAACCTAGGTAGTACTAATCTGTTTTTGAGCAATTTTGTAGTTGCATTATAATCACAAGGTACATTCAGTAGTAATTCAGTTCCCCTCCTACAAACATGTGATTTAAGTATGTTAGCATTGGAAACAAATGTTCCCAATTAATTTGGAATTATCCCCAACTTTGGAACAAACCCAACAGGCTTAGCTGCCTTTCATTTTAAAGGACTTATGATCATACAACTCATTTCTGACCACAGAAAGACTTTTTCCATCCCTTTCGTATGGGTCAGCAGATACCACAGATTCCCACATCATACACAGCCCCATCCCATGGCTCTTTATTGCCTGTCACACCCCTGCATCTTTCTTCACTGTTGCCCTGTTGGATTTGTACAAAAAATAAGAGCCCTTCCTCCATTGTTACAGAAACACTGACTGTGAATGACTGACTCCACACCTCCTCTAATCAGCAATTAAACACACAAAGACACCTAGCAAAGAAAGACAGTAAAACTTTTGGCATTTAGCCGCAAATTTAATGGCAAAGCTGCCCCCGCCCCCTGCTGTGTGGCAGGCAGGAGAGACCTTCCTCACCTTGTCGCTGATGAGCAGTGGAAGGGGCAGCAGTAACAGAGGAGTTAGGGTGATGATGACGAGGCTGCGGTACGACCAGACGGCACTCAGGAACCCCATCGTCTCCACGGCAGTTGGATACTTTGCCTCGTCCCGGGGACACATTATATACTCCAGATCCGATTAATTTTTCTCCAGACCCTCACCTTTACCCATGAGCACAAAGCCATTATCCAGCCCAGGTTAACTAGAAATGTTTATGATCTTTACTGAGCATGCTCAGACGGAGTGAGCCCTTTAGATTAGCACAACACAATCTTACAGCCCTCCTCTAAAACATTGTGTAACTTTGTAGATCCCTTTTCAGTCAACCTTTTCATTAATATTTCAGATATTTTGGTTAAATTTTCAAGCTGGAGGTTACAGCCCGTGCACTATCCTTTCAGGATACCTGCTTTATTTCTTAAATTCTGATCACACTTCTGATTCTTGCCTCTGCCTTCAGAAAGAAATGGCCCAAGCGCACGCATGAATTTCCCTTCTGCAGACACGACGTCCCTTTTAACGCCTCACTTCTAATCCCGCTTGTTCTAACTGGCTCCCGATAAATTACTCCTATGACATAATAATCCCCAATTTCATTGTAATGCGTTGTGGAAGTCTGTGTTCTGGTTGCTGGATGTGGCTGAGCAGCATTCTGACTTTGTGACAGAGCATAGCTCGTTTAGATTGGATAATTCCAGTCCTGGGAAGATGCTTCCTGGATAGAAATGAAGAGATGGTGTCATTTCGAGAGTATTTTTTAAAAAATGACCCTGGCCCCATCTTCACGTTGTCTGTAAAGAGAAGAGAATTAAGGAGAACAACAAATGCGTGAGGGAGACACGTTTTTTCCAAGAGGATTTCCTTTAGGCCACTGTGTTCAGGAGAGCTGCTCGGGGCTAGCATGTTAGCGTGTTAGCACGTAGCTGAAACTCGGGGGGCTGGAGGGTGTGTCGGGCAAAGCTAAATACTTAGCATTAGCCGGGTCCATCGGGAGAACAAAAGATGAGAAGCCTAGAGTGGTGGAAAGAGGGTGTCTTCAAGGTTCAAAGTCTGTGGTTGGGATTGTGTTAAATGAAGTACATTTTACTGTCAGCTAACAGAGTTCAGGGGAGGGCAAACACATTATTAACAACCTCAGAAAACAAGCCAGTTTAATAAAAGCAGAAAGGCAGCTTAACAATTTAAAAATTGTCCACAAAGAGTAGGACAGAAAAGAACAAAAAAATACGTAGAGGAATTCTTATTATCAAGAGTCAGTTACTGTTGGCAATAAGCCTGTTAAAACAGTACATCGTAAAACTTTATTGCTTTTTGGAAAACTTGTTTTAGCACATTGGGAAAAAAAAACTATCTGTGTTGAACTGAAATTATGTTGCTCTTTTTTACTTTTTAGCATTTAGCACCCAATTAATTCTTGATAGAATTTGAAATAAGACCAAATAATGTTTGCTGGTGTCCTGTAACCACTTATTATTGTTGTCTTACTCATTGACAATGTGAAGATTTCTTGTTGCCTTTTCTCAGAAATAACAGCAAGTGTCTTCTTAGAAACAAGGAGAGTGTGTGAATGAAGTGGTTAATTAGTACATACATAGAATATAGTTACACTTTCACATGCTTTACTCAAGGGACAGGACCAAGAAGCCTGCTTCCAATTTATACGCGAGTATAGCATGGTCAGCCAATCAGTCGTCAGTCAGTCCTCCAGCAAGATAACTCCCCCCGTTGCCTCATCCTGAACATCCTCTAAAAAATTAATTTCCTCAGAAGCTACATCATGTGATTCTCGGCTCTCCTGCATTCCAGGTTAAGATGGTGTCCTTCTAGAAAAGTATCAAATTCCAAACCTGGTTAAATTATGTACTACCTAAACCTAAATACTTAAAATTAAGTTATGCTTTAGCTATGCGTCATTTCATCTGTGATAATATTTTGTATTTCTCTTTAATCTACATTTATTATATATTAAATTACAAAAGCAACCACATAAGTTTTGCAGGTTCAGTTGAGCACCTAGTGAGACGATAGAACTACTAGCTATTATGAACACTAACCATTTATCAGTGAATACATTACTCAAATGAGCTGGTTAATTTTCATAGGCAATCTTGTATGGTTAAAAATTTTAAATCTAGTCTTTGATGCTATAGCTTGTGAATGGATGTTGTAAATAATGACGTGCTGTCATGAGTGGTGAAAATGCTAATTACATTTACTTTTCCTGCAAATACTCTAAAACTGAAATTAAATTAATAAAAATTAACATTTAACCTGACAGCTTAGTTAGTTTTATAACCTGTCAATCAGCAATAATCTAATTTTTCTCAATATCATTTTCTGTATCTCTTTCCATTTTTACCACTCTGACATAATTCAAGTCCTCTCTGACAATGTGTGATCCAGACATTTACCTGCTGTAATCAGATTATGCAATACAATCTCTGCATTTCTGTGCTACTGGGTAAGAAGTATATCATTCCATCCCAATTATTACAGTGGATGAGATGTTAGTGCCAAGTGTTTGTTCTGAGAGAGTGGAGAGTATTTTACAGAGGCATGACGCCTTTGTTCATGACCTCTACAGACCATCGGGGGACCGGGGGGGGATGGGGGCATGGTGGAATATATAAATCTTCACATTTTAAACAGATATAATGGTTGTGGTTTGAAAGGACAGCTGTAAGTTTGCAGTTTCATGTGAATGTGGGTTACAGTGGCTGGAGGACGTTATCTGTCTCCGAGCCCCGTACCTCACGATTCCGCTCAGATGGGCGAAAAGTCCTCTCTGCAGTAGACCACAATCCAGGAGAGGACTTTTACTCCATAACCATATCCGTCTCGCCACTATTTCTGCAGGGACCAGCAGACGAGCACCTGTCCAAACACATCACTGAGTCACAGACATCCCTGCATCAACGACAGCAACACGCAGTGCAAAATGTTCATTTTGCTCTTTAGAAGCATCATAACTCACTCAGATATGTTTTAGTATTCTCCTCTACACTTGTTTCATCCTGTTTTATCTCTTCTTAAATTCTTCCTTTTCTACCACGTAAGATATGAGTAATGTGGTATGTTGTTTCATGTGCTTGTTACTGTAACACATCTATATATCTACCTTTTTCATTGTTTCTTTCTTTCTTTAGACAGTGTGGTAGCAAGTACTTGCTTTTTCATTAAATGATGAATTTTGAATTGATGAATTACACTTGAAGCATACTGTCCTACGCGGTGTAGGTCAAACTTTTAGGTGACATTGTTTGCTGCCATCCCCCCCCCCAGCCACTGGAGGGCAGGGGGGGACACAGCTTTTGCTTTCTGTGAGGATATGAATATACAAGGGGATTTATGAGAAATTATTACAGCCAAATTATACACTCATCCAGGGGTGTCGGAGGAATATGGACGGCCCAGCACTTTACAGGGGGCCTTGAATCTGTAAACTTATAAGTAAATTTGTGGGGGCCAGGGGTGGGGGGCAAGGTGATATTTTATAATGAGACCCAGAATTTCTAGGTACAATCCTGCACAAATCTGCTTGTTTGTGACCTAGAGAATGACATTAACTAGACACATCAACAATGGCATTAATTTGTCAGAACATACAAACAATAACAAAGATTGAAATAATATGCTTTGTTATTTTCTGATGCTTAAGCGATATCAGCAGCACTTTGGATGCAGATACAATCCAGCAGTCTGACTACACGCGGGCAGACCCATGATCACGTCCCGATCACAGACCTATGAACGGCCAAAGTGCTATTCGACAAAAAAATAAAACACGGAAGTGGCGTGAGTGGAGGGGAACAGATACAAACAAAACAAAATAACAAAAAAGTCTTTTCATATTTGTTTACCAAGCAGGTTTTACATACGCTCGCCGTTCATTGAAAGTTCAGCATTACTCACTCTGCACTGCGAATCCCTGGCAGAAGGGACAATATGTGTTAATTATTTTGCACTGAATCAACACCTGTAACATTTATTCAAATTGGCTTGTCCCCAGAAACACGGCAAATTCTTCTTAAATGCTCCGGTTTCAATGAAACAAGACCTTGTGACCCACGATGACACTGACACTTTTCTGGGCGTCTTGCCCGCTGAAAATAGTTTTTTACATCCTTATTATCACCTTATGTCGTAAGTTAAAAAAGGGTCAGAGAGTTGACTGGACTGTGTCCCACGTGTGAACAGTATCTCACTGCTGAAACCAGACTGAACTGGTCTTTGATGGTGGTTGTATTTCCCTTTTGCAGTGCTGGAGGATTCTGTATGGAGAGATGCCAACTTAGCGCAGTATATTTCGAGATGCCTGCTTAACATCGCCATGCATTGTACATCACTTATCTATTTACTTCAGTTCTTCCAAGGACTTAAAATTGATTCTGCGATTCTGCACAATGGTTTATATATTAAACCATTTAACCATTTATTGGTTAAAACTCTATTCGAGGTGAATTATCTTAGGTATATCATTAAAGTCATTCTTTTGTTATATTTGGAAATAATCTGGGATCACTATTGATAACATTTTGTTTTGTATCAGTATTTTCTGCCTTAGGTTTGTAACTTACAATATTACAATAATTTTACATTATACATCAGACAGGGTTGTGCCGAAATTCAGGCAGCCTGCACTCTCAAAAAAAGGGGTAAAAATTTGTACCTTTGCTTACATCACCAAGGTACAAACAGCAGGGTACAGCCTCATTTGTGCCTCAGAGTCCATTGCTGAGCCTTAAAAGGTACAATACAGCTATGTACCTACAACTAATGGTACAACTGAATGACCCTTGAGGGTACAGCCTTAGTGACAAGCAAATGTACAAATTTTTACCCTTTTTTCTGAGAGTGTATTTGACCGAGGGGGGGGGGGGGGATTCCCCAGAGGTGGGGGTCCAAGTCATTGACTAGCAACTCGACTCGGACTCAAGTC
>JAODJW010000062.1:34875893-34888133 GCA_026777045.1 Hyperopisus bebe
CATCCACCGGGCCGCCTACGAGGGCCACTATCTGTCAGTATTCTCACCGGGCACCTGCCCATCCACCGGGCCTCCTACGAGGGCCACTATCTGTCAGTATTCTCACTGGGCACCTGCCCATCCACCGGGCCTCCAACGAGGGCCACTATCTGTCAGTATTCTCACTGGCACCTGATAAGCCTGTCAATGTTCAACTTTTAACGTCCAGCGGCGCAGCGGCGCCACCTTCGCCCTTTAGCCCGCCCGCATTCCCTGGAAAATGTTGCAGACTCGAGATTTTTCTGCTCAGGCATTGAGGGTGGCCCCTGGCAGAGATTCTGTTCTGACCCTCATGCACAATACAGCTTAGGGTCCATCCAGGGAGTGACAGAGTTTCTGTCTCCATCTCGCATACAGGGCATTAAAAATCCTGATCCCCGTCACCTCCAAAAAGGCTGTCCGGCTGTCCGGCCAGAGCCCTGTCCACTCGGCGGCGGACGGAGGCCACGCTCAGTGCCTGCGACTGCTTATAGAGAATGGCTATGAGGTCAACACTGTCCTGAAGAAGCACATCTCCGAGAACTACAGGGACCAAAGGCGGAGCCCCCTCTACTTCGCCGTGTCCAACGGCGACGTCCCGTGTACGGAGATGCTCCTGAACGCCGGTGCCAGGCCAGACAGAGACCCGTTACGCTGCCTCCTAGTGGCCATCAGGGCCGGGTGCTATGAGATCGTGAGGCTGCTCCTGTCCAAACAGGCAGACGTCAACTGCTACTTCACGGCGGTCAGCGACACAGTGTTCCCCACGGCCCTGCAGTACTGCCTGCGGGACGAGATCATGATGCGACTGCTGCTCAACCACGGCTACGCGGCGGACAGGTGCTTCTGCTGTCGCCATGACGACAGCGTTGCCTGGCGCCCCCGCTGGAGTGACCTCAGCGGCCAACTCTTCGACACCTATAACCCAGAGGAGAAAATCCCTGTGAGTTTACTCAGTTATTGCTCTGCGTTTAAGGACAGGATCTCCACCTCAGAGCCCCCGTCTCATTCACAGAAAAATTTATGATTGCTGTGTCTTAAATAGAAGGATGTTAGTCCCAATATTTTGTGTCTCTTACCCTAATTATATTCATTTTCACGTCCCAGAGGCTGTGGACAGTAAGTCTTCTTCCTCATCTCTGTTTCACAGTTCTGTGACTTCATCGCCGTATCCTGCCTGCTGCCGTTGGCGGGACAGGCAGTGCGCATCCTGCTGGATTACGTCGGCCATGTTTCCCTGTGCACCAAGCTGAGGCTCATCCTCGAGAGGCAGAAAGAGTGGCCTGTGATCGCGGAGATCCTGGGTGAGCGTGTAAGGGCACCGGAGACGGTGTCACGGGGAGGGACGCGCGCCGTGCTGGCCGCTAACACGTGCCACTCTCACAGGAAACCCACGGCCCTTGAAGCACCTCTGCCGATTGGTCATCAGGAAACAAGTGACCCTGAGGAGGCTGAATGACCCGCGTGTCATTGACTCCGCCCCCTTCCCGCACCGGATATCAGACTACCTGCTGTACCGCGAACATGACCTGTACAGTCAAAACATCGGCACAAACACGTAAAGACAAATATTCCTAATTATGACTGACTAATGAAATTACCCTAATAATAATTCTAAACAAATACATTGAAATAAGAACTGCAATAAGCTCTCCTTCATTACATTAAAGGCCTGGTTGATAGTGATGTTAAACTTTAGAGGGCACAAATCAGGAAATAGTTCATTTTGGCATTTAACAGGCAGACACGCTTTTTATATTGAGTGTAAAAACAATTTTTGCTGCTGTGTAAGAACAAACTTTGTTACTGTAAGTATTTTCCAGAATTTATAAAATTATGTTCATTTATACAAAATAAACATATTTAGATTTATTCTGACATCTCCTAAGCTGACCTCTGCGCATGTTTATCAGTCTGGTTTTGCTCCCAGTGCTGTAAGGTCACCCAGCCCACTGTCGTCGATTTTCGCCTAGTAAAGCATTGTTCCTTACAGAATGTTATCAGGGTTCATAGTAATGGAACATTAACATGTTGCATGAATGGGCCCCAGGGAGCGTCAGAGGGGGAAACCGTCCACAGGGCGCCGCGACCAACTTTCAAGTATGTAAAAATAACATCTTGATCAGATACAGTAAACCCACACACATACAGCTTTGTAAGTATATCTTCGTGGGGACTCTCCATTCATTTCTATGTGGAAAACTCTAGTCCCCACGGTGTAATATAAATCTAATCCATACACACACACACACACACACCTTTACTCTAGCTCTTCTCTGACACCTGTGAAATTTACTGTGTTCATGTTATCACAGCCAGACACCGTTACAGATAGCGGTGACCAAACCAATGGCTACGCCCCTCCAGCGAGCCCGGCAAACGACCTCCAAGACCAGCAGGGAGGTCATTCCAAACAACACAGCACCCCGTGCTTCATCCGAGTCTCTGGCTGCTGTATATACTTTGCTTGCTGGAAGCGACGCGCCTCTGGTTTTCTCTGCAACAATGAAGGCGCTTAAATGAATTTTCCTGATTATTGTACGTGACAGAGCCTCGAACAGCCAACGTTTATCGCTCCTCCACCACCCAGTCAACAGATCTGTATCCAATTTAATGGTTAACAAAAATCTATTTTCTCCATTGTTTCACTTAATCCTTTTAGTAGATGTGCAGAGGCACAGGACTGTAAGACCATGCCCAGTAACGATGACTTAACATCCATATGACTGATCCGCCGGTGATAGTGTTACGGCTGCCCTCTTTGGGATATCGATCTCCAGCCCGTGGTACAGATTATGGCGATTGGTGTCACCAACCACTAGACAATTAGACAAGCAGCAGAGCAAGAGAAGGAGAGCCTTGGACCAGGGCTGGTGACCCACGCTGTGAAGTACCCATCCGTAAGAATATTCAGTGGTTAGAGCCATCACGCCTGAATGTCCATTTTTAACTTCCACTGAGTCGAGTCGGTTCCCTTGCTCTACCATCAGGGGGCAGCGTGAACGCACAAGTCCCCAGTGGTCACGGAATTTTGTACATCGCTGCCGGTTTGGAGGACCCAAGACTGCATAGATCCAAAACATCACTAAAGTCGCACCCATAGCTCCGATTTACTGGGCAACATGTTTACCATCTCATATGAGGCAGAGAGATGCTTCTGCTGTCACCATGACAACAGCCGCAGAAATCGACCTGTGACTGAGGGAGATGCCCCCACGGCGCTGCCTTCTTCCACAGCGGCGCTATTTTCAGGCTTGTCTTCGGGACGTCTTTTGAACATCACTCCCATCAAATACAAGAAATTCATCCCCTAACCCTATCTAGTTATGATTACTGCAAAGGGCTTTGTTTATCCTTGGCAATACATACAATTTTGCAAGTGCAAACGGGGTATTTCCAAATGTTAATGCAGTTTTACAATTCACAGAAGAGAGAGATAATTTAACTTGCTTAACAGGGTAATTATGCTAAAATGCTTAATGTCTAAAAACCTGTAATTAGTGTCTTAATTACCATCTAAAAATTGCTCTAGACAAATTTAACTACAAAGGGCACAATGATGCTTCAGATTACCTTGTGCTGCTTTCTTTGTGACAGACATAGCTCTTCAATTTTCTGCAACTGTTGTGCAGAAAAGAACACAAAAGCTGTTACTATGGAAATTAACAAGGTCCTGCTAATGAGGTCTTGATGCCTGAAACACTGCACAGCACTGCAGAGCACTAGGGACCTGCCCACGGAGATGCAGAAGCCAATGGGAAGTCACGGCAGAGGGGGGCGTGGCCTAAAGTAGGACCTCTTTAAATGACGGAAAACCTTAAGACGGCAGGATAAATGATTCCAAAGAACCTATCAGAAGTGGAGTGGGAGATCATCACAGCTTTATGGGGTGTTTTGACCTGAATATTGACCCGTTTCAGATTTTGACCCCCCACCCCCCCACGTACCTGGGTTCTGATCTCAGGTCCTCCTCTGGTTGTTCTCTCCTGGGGGCTGTTTTTCTGTTTTGTCCTTGCTGGATTTCCTCCCTTGTCAGCCTGGTGGGATTCCATGTCTGTCAGGACCGTCCATCAACCCCCAGTACCGCTTTCATGAAGCCCGCTCACGAGCCCCGGTATCGGGCTGCCACTTTGCCCCCGATGGAGGGGTGGCCTGGCTGCATCTGGGGTGGGGGGGTGGGGTAGCATTTTCAGCGAGCCTCAGATAGGGGGCAAAAAAAAAAAAATCGCGTGAGAGATGAGATGTCACAGCATCCTCTCCTGCCAGCTACAGCAGCATGGACATTTCTGTGGGTCTCTGCTGTGACAGCCAGAGTGATCCTGTCACCGGTGGGGCCCTTCAGCACGGGGCCCGAACTGCCCCAGGGGCCCCAACCTCCGTCTAACTTCTATGTGTCTGTGCCTTTCATGTAGAACAAGATATGCAATTTCCTCACAGCACAGGGAAGTTTAAATAAAATACAACTATTCCAATTACTCTTATTGCTAAAGCATTGGCTTCAGGGCATTTTCAGTAACGGAAATATGCAGGCAGCATTTAGAAGCCGCAAACTCAGACGGGACGCATAACCCGCAGTAAGGATTACTGCAAACGCATTCGGGCTGTGTGCGACTGCTCAGCACTGGCAGAACCACACCAATAGGAAGCCTTTCTGATGAGTCATGTGACCTCGTGCCTTTTTCACATTTAAAATGACCATCTCTCCTTGACCTGTGTGATGTTTAAATACTTTAAAAAATCCCCACAAAATAAACAGAGAACCTGACTTTTGCTCCTTAAACTGCTCCTTCTCGCCTTTGCTGAGCGATGGCTTTTTCTCACGCGTTTATTTACACCCCTAAGACCTCCTACCTACATGAGCCTGTTTTTCCCCTCGTTCAGGTGAGTAAACACGCAATGCTTCAGCTAAGGTTTACGAGGCTGTTTACGCCCTGTTCCCTCCGGTTCTGTAAGACAGCGAGTCCTTCCCAGTACAATAAGAAAATCGAGTTCTCTGTATCTCGTGCTCATAATCTGGGGTTTCGAGGCAAACAGATTTCCTGGTCATGAGTGATAAAGTGCTACCAGGAATCAGTAAATGCCGATTTACATTACAGTCGCGTGTCCGACCCCTCCCCCGGCAAGGCCAGGCAAACCTCCACAAAAGGAGCCCAACAAACTCATTAGGAAAAACTCTGTAACATCAAGCAGATCCATCTGCTCTGCATTGCAGTTTCTTTTACATTTATTCATTAAGCAGAAACACATAGAGTAGGCCGGGTCAGTAACCTATCGGGGGGGTTAAAGGCCTTGCTCAGGGGCTGTATGGCGAAACCACTCTGCCAACCCAGGGATTTGAAGCAGCAACCTCCTGATCACAGTAGGGGGATGCCAGCAGGGACTGACCTGGAGCCTAAAAATAGGAAGCTGCCCTCTGAACACAAAAGCAAACATGGACGCTTTCATCCATTAAGTCATGCTGTCTGTCCTGACTTGGCTTTTTTGGGCATGAGCGACGTAGAGCGGCTGAGATGGCAGGCTGCCCCCTGGGGGGGGGGGCTCACATTCTCTCTGTAAGCCTATCTCACTGACCCCAGCTTCCCAAAAAAGAAACCCACTCACCAGCATACGCTTTGTTATCCGTCTCACTATACATAATCCCCCCTCCCCCCTTTAAAGACTCCTCTGGAGCAGTCTGGGGCAGATCAGACGCTCCGGTGGTCAGCCTGCGAGGATCACGGGACAAGCTCGAGTCTGGAGAAGGAGCCCAGGTGTGGAGCCGTCATGTTCGGGTACCGCAGGGAGCTGGACAAGTACGAGGATGTGGATGAGGACGAGCTGCTGGCCTCGCTGACCGCTGACGAGCTCCGAGAGCTGGAGCACGAGCTGGCGGACATTGACCCCGACCGGCACGTCCCCGTCGGCCTGCGACAGAAGGACCAGACGGCCAAAACGCCCACGGGAACCTTCAGCAGGGAGGCACTGATGAAATACTGGGAGGATGAGACCCGGAAACTCCTGGAGGACGAAAGGACAGGATGCAGCCTCAAACCGGTGAGTGACACGCACCCTCTCTCCGTGTGGCCGTGTGCCGAGAATTTTCTTGTCAACGTGAAAATGTACGAGACTGAATTTTAGTTGTGGAGTAATGATATCAGCTGTCCTTATTCAGGAGAACGGCTAAACAGAGAAAGAACGCAGACTCTGCATGTGCGCACGTTTGTTTTTATCTCGTGCATTAACGCACTTAGTATGAAAACAACTCGAAGGTACCTTGAGAAGCTCAATTTCCTGTTTCCTGTTTCGAAACTGAACACAGGAAGATGAAAGGAAAGAAGATGGGATCAAGGAAGAGGATAGCGATACGGAGGAGTGTGTGACAGAGGACAACAGCGAGGCCTCTGAGGAAGAAGGCAGCATGGAGGATGAGGAAGAGGATGAGGAAGACAGTGAGGTAGAGGAAGAGGAAGCTGTAACTGAGAACGAAGAGGAAGATGAAGGTGCAGTGAGAGAGGAAAGTAGGAGTGAAAGTAGGGCCAGAGAGACACATGGCTTGGGGCTGAGGGACAGAGAGGAGCAACTCCCAAAACCAGATATTCCTGTGAATCCTGAAGGTCTGAACATCAAAATCACACCTGACAGGCCTTGTGGGAATCCTACGGTCATCGACGAGACCCTCGAGAAGATCCAGGCCGACGACGCCGACCTGACCGAGGTCAACCTGAACAACATCGAGAATATATCCCAGCAGACTCTAGTGCGGTTTGCTGACGCCTTGCGGTCCAACACGCATGTACGGGTCTTCAGCCTTGCCAACACGCGAGCAGACGACCAGGTGGCCTTCGCCATCGCCCAGATGCTCCAGACCAACATCAGCATCACCAACCTGAACATCGAGTCCAACTTCGTGACGGGAAGGGGCGTGCTGGCCCTGGCACGAGCCCTGCAGAGGAACCACACGCTCACCGAGCTCCGCTTCCACAACCAGAGGCACATCCTGGGGGGGCAGGCGGAGATGGAGCTGGTCAAGCTGCTGAGGGACAACACCACCCTTCTGAAGCTGGGCTACCAGTTCGACCTTCCGGGGCCCAGGATGAGTATGACGGGCATCCTCACCCGGAACCAGGACCAGCTACGGAAGCAGCGTCTCCAGGAGCAGAGGCAGCAATGCGCGCCAGATGGGCCGGCCAACCCCAGAACCGCTGCCCTGCAGAAGGGAACCCCAACGGCCTCCCCCTATGGGTCTCCAAGGCCTTCGCCCTGGTCCTCACCCTGGTCGTCCCCAAAACTGCCGCGCCAAGATGTCGCCAAGAAGGCTCCTCCACCTGTGGCTGTAGCCCCACCTCCTCCGCCACCTCCTCCTCCTCCACTTCCACCCCCGCCCCCTCCATCTAAGTGCCCCCCGGAGAAGGCAGTGCCGACCAGGAACATCGCAGAGGTGATCCGGCAGCAGGAGAAGCAGAAGCAGCGGGGAGGCGCAAACAAGCCAAAAGCGCGGAAAGGCAAGAAGGGAGGGGGCAAGGAGAAGGAGAGCAGCATCCTCAAGGAACTGAAGAGCGCGCTGAGGCCCGTGGCTGACAGGAGGTCAGAGGAAGCGTCCCGCCCATCGACGCCCCAGCGCTCAGCCCACGATGACCTCATGACCGCCATCCGCAGCAGCAGCATCAAATCCCTGAGACGGGTGAGGGCGCGCGCCTGAACATCCACTACCTTCCCTTAAATGGTTACCTGGCAACAGCAATAAAAATACACACACCTCAGCAGCAACCCCGCCTTTCGCCAAAACCGCGTAATTCATTTACGCTAAATGAACCTCCAGTTCCCTGCCTTGGACGTTTCTCACCGTCATCCGGTGTGCGTTCTGGCTCTTCCAACAAAATTCCCTTCCTAGTATTGAAAAATAATTAATCAGCTCTATCATAACAAACGGTGTTCTCGGGTAAAAATTCCAGATCGCACGCGGCCTTCCTGGAATAGGACGGGCGGACCTTCGGAGGCTTTAGGGGGCGCGGGTTTTTGCGCTGGGTGGGGGGGCTCTATAGCCCAGCGGCCAGCGTCACATCCCATCGCGCCATCCTGCGCTCAGCATCTCACGCAGGAGTGTCTGCCCGCACGTTAACGATACTGGCCAGCTTCAGCCCAGCACCGACACCAGCTGCTGAAGCTTAGCGCCGGGTGTTCTGAGACAGCCGTGGACCCCCCCCCCCCCGCCGTCAGATCACAGCCTTGTACAGTACGTTCTTCACACTTTGGTGGCGGCCATAAATAGACACGCGGCTTTGATAAGGCTGCTAGCTTGGGTGCCGGTGCCGGGTCACACGCCAAACCGGCACGAACCACACAGAGAAAAACGCCGACCGGCACACACCGTCCCTGCAAAGAAAACACTATTATTCATGATTATTACATCCACTCTGCTTACCTTGTCAAAGTCGTTCTGATTAAGGCGCTTCAGGTCCACAGTAGCCAGAGTTTCCTGCACAAACAGGTCCGAATGGGGCGCCGAATCTCCGGAGCCGGAAGCAACCGAACTTACGGACGTGTTTGTTTTGCAGGTGGAGATCCCGCCGTACCTGCGGTAACCGGAGCCGGGCGGCGGACAGCGCAGAGGTGGGCGGCGGGCGGCGGACGGGTCCCGTAGCCTATCATTTCCCACCCTCAACTTATTTATGCGACAACCTTTTCGTTAAATGTAACAGCTTCCTTTATTGAAGGCCATTTGCGACATGGACCATAATATTAGAACCGAGGTCTTTTAAAGGTGAATGTTAGTTTATTTTCCTTGTCAACTGTAAATATTTATTCTTTGTGTATTTATTTATATAAGCGAGTCAATGGTTTTAGAAAAAGTCAGATTTTAACGTCATTAAAGTCATGCGACACTTTTACAAAACATGAGGCATGATTTCTGAGTAAAATCAAATGCGACTCGCGACAGGAAACATCGTCACACATGATATTAGGCTGAAAAAAATACAGAATAAATGAACCACGCTTTGACACAGAAGAAATTATTAAGCATTTTGTTATAAGTATAGGTAGGAGAGAATGAACCTGGGGGCTGCGTAACTCCCCCCCCCCCGTACTTAATCTGATTATTATACATACGCACACACACTTTACAGCCTACATATATTTATATAATCAAATTATGTATTCGTCAACGGAAAATGCAGCGCTATCTTAACTGTCTGACAAAGGCTCGGCCGCAAATTTATGCTTATTTCTACAAAAAAACAAACATACCGTCGTTAGATGTTAATAGCTACCGATAACACAAAATAGCTTCACTAAAAAGTCACCTGTTCCTCAGCAGCCTGAGCTCACGCGCAAAGATGGGGCCCTGTGGGGGCGTCATGTACACCACCCATAGACACGGATAGTACTGTGTTGAATGAAGGCATTAAACAGCAAACACCTCATCGGTGTTTCCAAAACTCACTCTCACCACGGGACAAGCTTCCCGGAGAATTTCTGTGGACATGGCGAGTTTGGGAAATTTAACAAAAGTTCTTCGTCGCATTACATGTGACTGGGGTTTGATTGCCAGCACTTTAACATACGATGTGGAAGTCTAACATTGTTGGTCTTACCTCAAAAATAACAAAAACAAAGTGGGTTACGGGTTTTTTGCCCTTCAATACTGACCAAAGCTTTTAAAACGTGAAATGAGCATATGAAGATTAAGCACCCACAATGACACCGAGACACAGGCCTATATAGGTGTAATTATAAAGCAGCGGTTCTGAATTACACAACCGGGCTGGGACGGAACCTTCACAGGGGCGGACCGCTCAGGTCAGTCCCTCAGCGGCGCCCCCGCCCGCATCCCGCCGGCCTCTCGGAGGACACGGTGTACCGCGGAGACACGCCATCTCTGGGACGGTCCCAACCTCAGTGGGTGACAACTGAGATTATTTTTGCCTGGGGGGGGGACAGCTGGGAGGACCCCCGCAGGCCACGTCAATGAAATGTAGGACTGGGTCAGAAAGGGGGGGGCTGCACCGCTACTGATTGGGGAAAGGGCGCCAGCCGTGACTCAGCTGGAAACAAACGCAGAGACAGCGGAGTCTTTGCGCCCCTCCCCACCCCCCAGCCTTAGGCCCAGACATCACCACCAGCACCAGACCAGAGGAGGGACAGCCTTGCATGTCACAGCAAGGGAACACAGGTCAATACCTTACAGAGCTCGCTCTCTCTGTCCGTCTCTCTCTCTCTCATACACACACACACGTATACACGCACGCGCGCGCGCTCACACTCAATACACACGCGCACACACGTATACATGTGCACGCGCACACACTCACAAAACGCACACTCACACGCACGCACACATACACGCGCACAAACTACCAAAAAAAAAAATTCTGCTGGGATTTAAGTCATATTCTTTCCAAGCGGAGCAGCGGACAGCTTTTATCTCTCACCTGCACCTTAAAACACCCCAGTAAGTCTCCACGATAATAATTAATAATTAACGATAATGAATATATTCATTATTAGTGAACCATTACAAAGCCTTGGGCAGCCCTGCAGGCAGAGCAATCCTGATTAACAATGAAACATCGCAGAAACATTTCCAATTCTGGATTAAAATTCAGTTAAACGGCATATTAAAAAGGGAGAATCAATCGCCTCCAACTACCTCCAAACACACCCGCACACATACACCCAAACACCCGCACACATACACCCAAACACACACATACCCAAACACACATCCCCAAACACACACAGACACACACCAAAAACAGGATAAGATTTTGTTAGTTGCACTGAATAAGAAGAAACACTTTGTAAATAATTACATTTATTTATGTGTACAAAATTAGTGTTCAATTTGTTTTCCAACCTAGTTTTAAGGTCTGGTGTAAATGTTCTGAAGAAGATCCTCAGGAAGAAGGCTTCTGAGCGCGTTTGGAGACTCTGCAACCAAGGATGCGCTCAGCAGCACCATGAAACGCCCGAGAGCGCTGAAAGGAAAAATCCTGGAAGAAAAAAAAAATCAAAGACGCTCCGAGGACAAACCGGGCTGGTGAGGTGCGAACGGATAAAAACCGAGAAGGTAACCGGTGCCAGCGGACCTGAAAACGGACGGCTGCTGGCTCGGCTCTGCCCTGGACCCCCGGCCACTGCGCTGCGGCGCAGTTTCATCTCATTCCTTACTTTAAATCCGTGCAAAAATAAAACGGCCCACATCTGCCTAAATTTACAGCGAGAGCAAATGGCGCCGCATCTTTAAAAATAGCAGAATTGGGGAAAAAATAAGCATTTCAACAAGGATTCAAATATGGAAATTTCAAGTAGAGAAAAGTACGGTATGAAAATAGTGTCTCGCACTGATCAGAGTTTTAATGTCAGTTTGTTGATTTTTGTACAATTTCATTTCAGCGAAGGAACGAGGTTATAAATGGTCCATATAAAATAAGAATTTGCCGGAGGGAATCTTGACGGGGAAGAAAAAACTTGGATTAAGTGAGGTATTGCACAAGTCATTTTTCTTCTGAAAAAGGCTACAAATATATACAGCAAATTGACAGACCATTTACATACTCATCCGAATAACATTTAGAGAAACGAGAAGAATTTGTCTGCATGGTTTTGTGAAAATTCACTAGTCATCCCATTCGTCATCGTCTTCAAAGTCCTCCTCATCGTCGTCATCGTCATCTTCGTCTAACAAACCAAATATTAAAAGTTTAGATGAACAGTGAGAATTGCAAAACAAATTCACAAAAAATATCTGTTGTAAACATAAAATACGAAGCCATTTGTTCTCAAACTTTTTATACCGCATACCACTATAAATATAAACCTAGGTCTATCACCATTACGACCAATGTCATGACAGGTATCTACCACTGGGGGGAGCTCATATACCACAGTTTGAGAACCACGATGAAACTGACGAATCGCCTTTAATTATAAGCCGATAAGAAGCATGTTGTCACAGATGGGGGCGGGGCATCGAGGGGGGCGCCTACCTGAAGAGTGTATGACCACGTTTCTCTTCTGCATGGCCTCCATCAGTGCTCCCACGATGCTGGAGGTGGCGGCAGATGGTTGAGGGATCGAATCAGGAACCTCCTGTGGGACCTGGGGAGGTGAAAGACAGAAGGTCGGCTGCCAGGCGGGAGAACAGCCCCTGCCCCCCCCCACCCAAACCCTCAGCCCCTGAGAGTCCCACTGACGTTCTTCAGCTGGATGCCCTGCCGAATCTGGTCCAGGAGGGCGCCCCGC
>JAODJW010000062.1:34919261-34929664 GCA_026777045.1 Hyperopisus bebe
AATAAATGACATAAATGCTCTAATAGTACACGTAAGTTAGTGGTTTATTTATTGTTAGTTACTGTAATGTTGCGCTGTTTTATTTGGTTCATCGTCCAGTCTGTGAAGGCGGCATTCAAGTAAGAAGTGCATTGCAGTATGACCCATTTCCTGGCGTGTACAATTTATTTTAGGTCAGCGTTCTCGGTTCGACTTCTGATATTCAGATTAAGTTCTAGGTCAAACTGGTTTATTCGACTTTAAAGAAATTCGAGTTCTAGTGAGTTCGAGAACCGAGGTACCACTGTATTTCAAAGATATTTTGCACGTTTAATAACAAGGTCCAGTGACAACCTTTCCGCACTATTGGAAATTGCTATTGGAAATTTTGATTTTTTTCACCCCACCCTACTGAGTATGCACTCGGGTATCTATGTTTTAGTGCTTATCGTTTATTTTCACGTCATCAGGCAGACTAATAATTTCAAAATTGCGGCAGGGACTCTATGAGCCCAAGCTTTCCTCATTTCCATATAACTTCGAAGAAGAACATCTGCTAAATAATGCAATGTATTATATAATAAAGGATTTTATAAATAAAAGTAATTTTGATGGTAATGAAATAAGTTCCTTTAAGTTTTCTTGATGTATTCCATTAATTAGTTGGCTGAAACGTATGTTGGTAATAGGTGGGTGTCACCGGTCAAATCTCTATAGAGAATTACATTTCAATTCAATTTTATTTGTATAGCGCATTTTCACAATATTACATTGTCTCAAATGCCACATGCACAGAGAGCAAGCCTGGGGCAACAGTGGGAAGTCAAATTAATAAAAGTCTTGATTTATACGTTCCGATTAATTTTAAGTCCGGGTGAAAATGCAGAATCACTGGCCTATGGCAAGCCGTTTTAACATTAAATCGCTAGACTGGACATGTATTGCAGATCTCTAATTTAATTCTTCCTAATCAAAAAGAGCATTTCAGATATCCACAATTGTCTTTTCAGATATCCACATCGTCATTCTTCCTAAGAGAAATTACGTCACTTTTGCCATTCACGTCTATTGGGCTTTTAATTTCAGATATCCAGAATGTTCGTTCTGGATGTCTGCAATTGAATTCTTACTAGGAGAAACTTCCATTTCAGGTAAAACGGATTGCCATACTGGCCAGTAGGGCAGGCAGGAGAGACATCACAGGCAAGAGGGCGGGCCATTTCATGGCGCTGCTATAGAGAAGTTAGGATATGTCATTATATTACGAGGAAACTATGAAACTGAGGAAGCATGATACTAAAAACTGCATTTTAATACGCAGTGTTACTCAGGAGCAGGGTATGACGCATAATCTGTATAACACACACACGTCCTACACTATTCTCTCCGCCGTTTCCACCACGCACACGGTAAGAAGACGCAGCGGTATACACACACACACACACACACACACACACACACACACACACACACACACACATATATATATCCATCCATCCATCCATCTTCTAACCCGCTTCATCCTATTGGGTCGCGGGGGGTCCGGAGCCTATCCCGGAAGCAACGGGCACGATGCAGGGAACAACCCTGGACAGGGGGCCAGCCCATCGCAGGGCACACTCACACACCATTCACTCTCACATGCACACCTACGGGCAATGTAGTATCCCCAATTAGCCTCAGCATGTTTTTGGACTGTGGGGGGAAACCGGAGTACCCGGAGGAAACCCCACGACGACACGGGGAGAACATGCAAACTCCACACACATGTAACCCAGGCGGAGACTCGAACCCGGGTGAAGGTCAACATTTAAAGTAAAAATAAGAAGACCCCTTATATGTATTTGCTTACCAGAAAAACACCAGTTTGGGTACCACTCTGCATTCTTTCCAGAAAGATCTGATCCACACTATTGGCGAGAGCGCTGCCCTGGGGGCGGCCGGCTTCGTGATCTGGGGTGACCTCAAGATGACATCCTCCAGAGTGAGTGTCCCTCAGCCCAACATGGATAAATACAGACCCGGTGTTCTGACATTTTAGCATACCTTTCAGAATAGCATATTCTCGGTTAGACTGCATGCGTAGAATAGAGTTAAGTAATGTTCTCCGCTCTTATTACGTGTGGTTGCCACTTCAACGCAATATCATGTGCCTGCGATATTCATGTGCCAGCAGTGTGTTCATCATTATATCAGATCGTTATAATTAAAAGTTACTGTGAAATATAAAATATTTATTTTATGGGTCATTACAGACCCCCATGTTATAATATTCTATTACAGTAATCTATGTGCTACATTTTTTAAGTAGAGGTTTTTGCTGAACTTTATTTGTTCCGTATAATTACCGTTTCTCCGTAATCACCCTTCTAGCGCAGCTGCCTGAAGGTGAAGTCTTTCGTACACCGCCAACTGGGCCGCTACATCGCCAACGTGACGCGGGCGGCGGAGCTGTGCAGTCGCCTCCTGTGCGGAAGCAGCGGCCGCTGCGCACGGAGAGACCCGGAGGCGCCGCACTACCTTCACCTCAGCGGTGCCTCCTACCGCATCGCGCCCGCCACGGACGGAGGCTTCGCCGTCACTGGCGCGCATTCGCCGGGCGAGATCAGGCTGCTCGCCGAGCGCTTCCGCTGCCGCTGCTACCGGGGATACGGCGGGGACCGGTGTGACCGGCGCCGGACCTCGGGAGCGACGGCCGCCAGGGCTTCGGCTGCGCTCGTCATGCTCCTCGCTGCCTGCGCCTTGCGCAATGCAGGCTGTCCCATCTTTAGCACATTCCGGCACGATTGCCAGGGCATACTTTTTAAAAAGAAGAGTTTGTTTTTAGTCTGAAATATTAAAAGTACCCAACGGATGGCAGATTGTTGTTCAAAAAGAACATGTAGGCCTGCCTGGGGTTTTACAAAGTTTAGAGACCACGTTAATTTCTGTAGTATCAGTACGGAAATTATATATAATTTTGTTTGGTTAATGTCTTATTAAGCACAGCGGGCTGCAAGCACTCTACAGCCAAATCTGGAACATTTGTTTTGCAAAGAAAGATCTGCAGGTGATTCAGCACTGCAAACTCCTCACAGATATTTGTTCTGCTGTGTGTGTGTGTGTAGATTTTGCATGTGTAGATGTAGAGTTTGCATGCTCTACCTGTGTCACATGGGTTTTTCCTCGTTGTTCAACATGAACGTGGACGAACTGGGACCCGTGAGCTCCCCCTAGCGTCGACCTCTGTGTATGACGTGTGTGTGGTCTATGATGGTCATGCAGCCCATCCAGTGTGTATTCCTGCCGGATGCCCTGTGCTGCCTTGATAGAGTTCAGGATAAACAGTTTGAGAATGAATGGGTGGGAGTTGTGGGCTATATCTGTGTGTCCATACTAATGAAGGACCCTGTTAATCAAAGCAGATTTGGCGTTAGCGTGTAGCATTAGCCTCAGACATCGCAAACTGTCATGATCTCTGAAAACAAGATGGTCATGCTCTCAGTTTCCAGGAGGCAGTAAAATTCAAATGACATTGTCGATTGCCTCGTATATATAAAACTTTCCTCACTCTCCTTCCTTTCCAGTTCAGTCTAACTGTACAAACATTGTCACCAATGGAAATGAAGCACCCATCTCATACAGCTCAGGGAGAGCGTTTGAAATTACCCCAGTTACCAGCACTGGTTTTAAACTGGGTAGCACAGCAATTCATGCAAAGACCTAGGAATTATGGGCAGGGGAATGGCCCCTTGGACTTGACTGCTCTACAGGGTGACATCACAGGTTACTGACCTGAACGTCCATCTAGAAGTTTAGCTCGTTAATGTTATACTGACGTTAAGTCTCCGACCTGAACGTCCATCCAGAGGTGCAGCATGTTAACACTACGCTAATGTTAGGTTACCAATCCAAACATCCTTTCGAAGGTTCGGTACGGTAACATTACACTGACATTAGTTTTACTTAGGAGAGAAGGCTTCCTCTTTATTGTATACATTCAAACTTCCGTGCCAAAATTCCTTACCGGCTGAAAACTCAGGCCACGGGATCCTGATTTTACTGTTTTTAACCAGCCCACCGCCCCACCCGCCCGCCGGGATCCACAGCTGCAGCTTTTTGCACCCCTATGCTATAGTGACTCAGGTCAGCTGGGGCTCCCATCAGGCGAAACAAACGGTGATCGACCCGAGAGTGCATGAGTGCGGAAAGTCCGTCAGTCTGTCCCAGCCAGGGTGAGAGGCAGCAATACAAAGCAGCCTCTGTCACGTTTCCCGTGTAACTCATGATGACTCTGACCTGACACACGTGTCTCCTCACAGCATCTCGTTCCATCCCGTTCGGACCTGTTTTAGCAGCATTACCGAGGGCGAACCGGTCGACAGACCACAACATGACACCATGGTGCTTATTCCTGTGCAGCTCCAAGATAAACTTGGCATCATGTCTCGATCATAACAACGCCCAACCCAAACCCAAGCGTAAGCGGCGGGGGGTGGGCCGGGGGGGTATAACGGCTGCCAGCCAAGCATGGGGGTCAAAAACAGGCTCGTTTCTGGCCACGGCTCATTCAGTTGCTCCTGGCGGCGGCGTGAGGCTGCTTGCTCAAGCCCCCTGCGTGGGTCGCGGCGCTCTCCATCCCCCCCGAAACGGCCGGGCGACGCGGCGAGCCGGAGAGATGCTCAGGTACCGTACCCATCATCATCTGTTCTGTCGGTGGATCCCTCGAGCCGATCGAGACCGAGCCGGGACTGACACAGGCTGTCGAACAGCCGCACTGTACTGAGAAACCCTGCTCCTCGTCTCCTCGAGGAAGGGAGACCACGTGAAGTGCACTTATTATTGTGAAGTGGCATTTAGAGTAGCGGTCGGCTCTGTGCCTTAGGGTGCCGCGCCTGCAGTTGTATGACCGCCACTTCAAATCCCAGAGTCGGCAAAATTATTTCACTGCTGGGTCCCCGAGCAAGACCCTCAACCCTAATTGTTCCAGAGACTGACTGACGCTGCTGTTGCTCTAGGTAAAAGCGCCTGCTACGTAAATTAATTGCAAATAGAAAAACATTATTGCTGGGAAAACATTGCCTGAAAGCCTGATTACTGTCAGTTTCTTCACCGAGCTTCTCTATGAGTCTCACTGATTCGGGTTCCATGTTTACGGTCTTGCATTCCCACACAAAAGGAGTAAATATGTCCTACCGGATACCGGCGTGGCGAAGATGCCCTCCGCTGTCGTCCGTCCTCTGTCTGGTGCTTCTGGAGACCCTCGGCGCTGCCCAGCTGCTTTCGCCGGCCGCCGCCCCTCTGTTTGATGGGCAGCCCTTTGTGGCCGCGTGGAATGTCCCCACGGGCGTGTGCCAAAGGCTCGGGGTGGCGCTGGACGTGGCGCCCTTCCAGCTGGTGACCACGCCCGCCAAGGTGGCGGGGCAGCCGCTCATGCTGTTCTACAGCGACCGCCTGGGCCTGTACCCACGGGTGGATGGCATCACTCACCGCCTGCTCCATGGGGGAATCCCCCAGAGGGGTGACCTGCGGGCCAGTCTGGCCAAAGCCCGGGCCGACATCGCCCACTACATCACTGCGACCACGGCTCCCGGCCTGGCCGTTATCGACTGGGAAGACTGGCGTCCCGTGTGGGAGAGGAACTGGGGCCCCAAAAGCATTTATCGCTCGCTGTCAGTCAGCCATGCTCGCCAGAGGTACCCCTTCCTGTCCCCTGAGCAGACAGTCCGCGTAGCCAGGCGGCACTTCCAGGCCGCGGCCCGGAGCTACATGTGCGCCACCCTGTCTCTGGGCACCAAGCTCCGGCCAAATTACCAGTGGGGGTACTACCTGTATCCTAACTGCTACAACTACGGCTGGGAAGAGGCGGGCTACACGGGACGCTGCCCCCCAGAGGTGGTGCAGCAGAATGACGACCTTGGGTGGCTATGGGAGAGCAGCACGGCGCTATTCCCTTCTGTTTACCTCACCGCCTCACTGGGTGGGGGGCGCCACACGGCACTCTATGTCCGCCACCGGGTCCAGGAGGCCATGAGGACCGCAGCCTTGGCCCGGCCCGCCACCGCCCTCCCCGTCTACGTTTACGCCCGGCCCGTTTTTGTTGATCAGAACCGGCGCTTCCTCAGCCAGGTGAGTCTTTCAGTCAGTACTTCCGCCATAAGCTGCTGCTCAACAATCACACTGAGGCAGTTTGAATCAACTCATTTGTTATACAAATTATGCAGCCCAACCTTCCCTTCCCACCGCCAACAATAAAGGCATTAATGATACCTGTGCCAGCCGTGGACCAGGGGTGCAACTTCTAACATCTGAAATGACCGACGGAATGCCAGTTCCCCGCGTGCAAGGACACGTGGTTGTTTTCCTTTACGCCCGCTCCATGCGCCCCCTGCAGGCGGACCTGGTTAGCTGCATCGGGGAGAGTGCGGCCGCGGGTGCGTCGGGCTCCGTGCTGTGGGGGGCCAGTGCCGACTACAACGACACGGTACTTAAACAGAGAGCGATCGCCGACCCCGCTGTCTCGCTCTGTAGCCTCATGCAGACGGGAAGCTTTGGAGTCGTATTCAGCAACAGCTGTCAGACGCCACATCACTCTGCTAAAAACAAAAGGCGAAATACAACAAATATATTAGATTAACTGCTTACGATCACAGCGCAAGCTTCTCGGCGTTCACACTGTTTATATAGCTTATTTTGTCCACACATTGCTCTTTATTGCTTTGCTACTGTTGCTATGCCGATTACACAGCTCTGTCTTTGGCGTTACTTCCTCTGTTTATCTCAACGTTGCCATTAAACAATCTGCTGTCACTCGCCGCTGCTATAAATGTTACTGTTACAGATTTCACTGTTTGCTGTTACTCTGTCCATTTATGTTGCCGTTATTACTACACAGCTCACCGTCAATGCTTAGTTTATCCATTGATGTAACCTGTTATTGTCTGAATCGCTGTTTGTTGTTACTAAGTTAATGCGGCTATTATGACTATGTATCGTTACTTTGTTTAAACAGCTGTTATTGCAAGTTTGCTATTACTCCCTCTGTTTACGTTACTGTCATAAAAGTTAGAAAACTTTACTGATTCCAGAGGGAAGTTCTAGTGCACCCCGCTACCGGCACGGAGAGTACAGACAGACAGTTATGCAATGCAAAGGACATGGGGCAAGAAAGGTCATGAAGTGCAAACAAACAAAATGTAACGTAGTGCAAAGAAATCAAAAGGTGCCCAGTACACAAACAGAATAAAATATTAATTAAATATATATGGGTGGTATTCAATGAATTAGCAGAGGTTTTTGTTACTCAGCTCACTGTTTGGCCCGTGCGCTTCGAGCTGTGAAGGTCTCGCCTCCTTCCAGGCCTCCTGTGAAGCGCTCTCCTCGTTCCTGTCCTCCACTCTCGGCCCCTACGTCGCCAACGTGACGGCGGCGGCCAGGCTGTGCAGCGCCGTGCTCTGCCAGGGACACGGCCGCTGCCTGCGGAGGCGCCGTGATGCTGACGACCACCTGCACCTGAACCCCACCAGCTTTAGCATCCTCCGGTCCGAGGGGGGGTACCTGGCGGTGGGGAGCCTCACGGCCTCAGATCTTGCCGAACTGGCTGACAAGTTTACATGCCAGTGCTATGCTGGGTGGAGCTGCTTGTCTGAGATACCCCCCGAGCTGCCCCTCAACCCCATAGTAATTCATGTGTAATTCTAGGATTTTTTAAAGTGGGGGTGGGGGCATAATTCATATAGCACAACCTTATCATTAGTCCCTGTACATAGCAATAGGCCTCGTTTGGGCTCCAACGTAAATGTCAATGCTCTCTGAGATGCTCCTCAATTGCTATAAAAATGGTTCAACTATCTTATAAATAGATTAAAAGATAGATAAAACATCACTTTCATGTGTGCTACAATTACATTAACCTTGATTTTGTTTTTTCTTGCATCTTTTTGTCTTTGACTGAACTTGAAATTAATAACTGGCACATTAAAAAAAATACATTCAGATGCAGATTCAATGGCTTGGAAAAAAAATCCCTTGAATGCTGAACATATTACCATAAGGTGAGGTTTGATACCCCTAATGTAAATGAGTGTTGTTTGCCCTCGCTTAATAGCCATTGAATAAATTAATAAATTTCATACCATGCAATAAGTATAATATAATTTTTTTGAATATTAGTTTATTGCCTGAACAGCACAGCTGAATTTTGTAAGTTTCCCATTCGAGTGTTTACTCTCGTGTCAGACAATGAACTTAGGAAAAGCAAAATCTGCCACAAAAAATAATGAAGCCTTGCGGATTTCTGAGGATTTCCCAGCATGCACCAGGGAGACTGCACATGCACGTCCCCCAGACGTCCCGGGAACTCTCCTCTGGTAGGACAGCCCATCAAACCTGGATCTCATTTTTTTTTTTCATTTTTACTTTGGATTAAAACTAAATCATCCAAACCTAAAGAAACTAGAAATATATTTTAGGGCTGGTTATCACATATTGTCCTTAATGCTGGATGGTTTAGACCTATCAGTGGCCACTGCATTAGATGCATCTAGCCAGTATCAGACTCTGTTCTGCCTCCAGATCTTCTTTGGGGACTGATGAACTGAATGTTCAGAGAAGCATTTCTGCACATCACGGCTGCACTGAGCTCATGGCCTCCCTGATAACCGTAACAAGTCTGCCCATTCCTCTGACCTCTCTCATTAACGAAGTGTTTCGGGCTATAGAAATGCAGCAGACCGGATGTTTGTTTGTTTTTTGTTCATCACACCAGTGTCTGTAAACCCCAGACAGAATAGTGTGTAAGGATCCCGAGAAGGCGGCTGTTTCTGAGATGCTGCAGCCGCCCCTGTCTGGCATCAGCAATTGCATCATGTTCAGAATCATTAGAACAGGGATGCCGGCTGCGTGGGCATGTTATCTCTGCCTGCTGTGTGTGTTCAGTTGCAGCCGCTTGATTTGCTGTTTACGGCAGCAGGCCGCACACTTCCATCAGCAGGCGTGCCTATTAAACTGACCGCTGAGAGTATATATAAAACACGGATCGTTATCTGTTTCCCAGATTAGAATAAAAATATTTCTATAATGGAACTTTTCCAGATGTGAGCAGTTCAGGCTAAAAGCAAGTGCTTCATCAATGTTTAATCTGATGCTGTTTGGACTCCACTGCTTCGGGTCCTTCCTGTTTAAAGCACTTCCTGCTTGTTATCTTGGCACCTTTTCCAGTTTCTGTTTTTTTTATCTTAGACAATTTAGTCAGTTCCAGGTGATCTGGACAAAGTTGTTTATACATATATAGACATACAGACCCAAATCCATTAAAATACTCCCTTCCTCTCTGGATCCGATCCTCGGTATTTTCTCAGGGACCTGACAGCTATCCCAGGATGCACTGGTCTCAAGACAGAGGAACAGCTCTGGCATGGGGAAAACATGCAATCTCCACACACAGAACAGAGGTGCGATCGGACCCTTGGCGTGACACAGGGCTGTGAGCCACAGCATCAGCCTGACACCACATCACGGCGTCATTTGTAGCACAGTTGGTACTATTCATGCTTTCTGTATTAACCAAAAGGGCAGAAAGAAGTGACATAACAATCCCTTCTGTTAACTACCATACGAACTGTACCGGGCAGTCATGCAAGCTTATGGGAGGAGGCTGCACACACACACACGCACGCACACACACACACACACACACACACACAGGTTTGTAATTATATCTTTGTGGGGACTCTCCATTCATTTCCATGGAGAAAACTCTAATCACAACACGATGATCTTAATCCCTACCCAGCCCTAACCTTAACCATAAGTAATCAAACAAAATATGAGACTTCTGGCATTTTTAGTTTTTTAATTGCAGTCACAGATCTTTGTGGGGACCTGAAAAATGGACCCCACAATGTCAAAATAACAGGTTTTTAACACATTGTAGGGGACATTTGGTCTCCACAATGTAATATAAACATAATCCATGCACACACGCGAACACTCACACACACACACACACACACAGACATGGTGGCTAATCTGGAACAGGTGACCGCAATGTTCAGCCATGATGCAACAATGAGAACCTTAACCCCTACTCAGCCATAACCTTAACCATAAGCAACCAAACTAAATACAAGACTTTGGCATTTTTAGTTTTTTGATTGCAGTCACAGATTTTCATAAAACTGAGTTTCACCTTGTGGGGACAGAAAAATGGTCCCCACAAAGACAAAATAATAGGTTTTTATCACATTGTAGGGACATTTTGTCATCACAAAATAATGTATACATGACCCCACACGCACATGTATTAAAACTGGCTCTCGAAGGAACAAACAGGCACGCTTAGGTTTACTCAAAAACACTTTATTACAAGTAATACAAGATAACTTCGCATTAAAATCAATATCAATATATCAATTAAAAGCAATGCAAAATAACCTTGTACCACA
>JAODJW010000062.1:34935978-34949324 GCA_026777045.1 Hyperopisus bebe
ACGAGGTGCCCGACGTCGGTATTGTATAGCTTGTATATGGAGGTGCCCGACGTCGGTATTGTATAGCCTGTATACGGTGGTGCCCGACATTGGTATTGTATAGCATGTATATGGAGGTGCCCGATGTCGGTATTGTATAGCCTGTATACGAGGTGCCCGACGTCGGTATTGTATAGCTTGTATATGGAGGTGCCCGACGTCGGTATTGTATAGCCTGTATACGGGATGCCCGACGTCGGTATTATATAAGCTATTGAAGAGCTCAAAGTAGAGCCGCTACTCCTCCATATTGAAAGGAGCCAGTTGAGATGGTTTGGGCGTGTAACTAGGATGCCCCACGGACGGCTCCCTGGGGAGGAGTTTCGGGCATGTCCAACCAGGAGGAGCCCCGGGGGAGACCCAGGAGACCCTGGAGAGATTATATCTCTGGGCTGACCTGGGAACGCTTTGGCATTCTTCCAGCAGAGCCAGAGGAGGGAACTGGTGAGACGGAGGTCTGGGCATCCCTGCTTAGACTGCTGTCCCCATTCGCCGGATAAGCAGCAGAAAATGGATTAATTAACAACAATCTGAACACCAAGGGAAAACCACAAAATAAAAGGGATCAGAATTAAATATGAGAAAAATAACTTTTAGAAAAATGAACAAACAAACAAAAGGAACCCTGCAACACCGAACAGAAGTTGGAGTAACAACAGCCAGCAACAAAGCAAAATGACTCACTAAGGAGTAAAAGAAAGGAAAGCACTTACATACACTGATAACTGACTAATGAGGATGGGCAGCTGCTGAACATAAAACAATCAACCAATCACGGAGGGTTCAGGACAACTGCAACAGTTAAATGCAAGCATTAAACATGGGAAACAGTGGAGTAACTAAGTAACTGAATAATAACGGACACAGAACTAGGGAACGCTAACAAAGTACAAACCGGGAATATCACACTGGGATTAGAAACAAGGAACAAAAATACAAACAGGGCAAACCTATGACAAAGAATCAAGTAGAAAATGATAAACACTGGGGAACCATACAACCATCCATTTTCCAAACTGCTTGTCCTTCTGGGTTGCAGGGGGTCCAGAGCCTATCCCAGAAGCTACTGTATGAGGCAGGGAACAACCCAGGATGGGGGGCCAGCCCATTGCAGGGCACACTCACATACCAGTCACCCACACATGCACACCTACAGGCAATTTAGTAACTCCATTTAGCCTCAGCATGTCTTTGGTCTGTGGGGGGGAAACCGAAGTACACGGAGAAAACACCACAACAACATGGGGAGAACATGCAGACTCCACACACCTGTAACCACTGCACCACCATGCTGCCCCCTTGGGTACCCAATAAAACCAAAATAACAGGTAAGGCTGGCTTCTGTCCAGCTTCCAACCCATAAGCAGAGAGTTAA
Source organism: Hyperopisus bebe (assembly GCA_026777045.1). Taxonomy (NCBI): domain Eukaryota; kingdom Metazoa; phylum Chordata; class Actinopteri; order Osteoglossiformes; family Mormyridae; genus Hyperopisus; species Hyperopisus bebe. The sequence goes on from JAODJW010000062.1 coordinate 34,937,393, forward strand.
CAGTTTCTGGGCTACACACTCAACCTGCTGAGCTATGCAGCAATTTAGAAAAACAACGAAAACACACTAGGGCTGACGTGCTACAAGACAGTGAGGGGGGAAGAGGATGCCCGGCACCACCTGCTGGCCAAACAGGGACATGGCACATAGGAAGAGCGGCGACCATGACAGGAAGGACCCTTTTACTGAAAAATATGATACAGCAAAAAGCCTAAAAAACAGGGTAGTCTGTTCATCCAAACTGGGCAGTCGGGTCACCAGTTTCTGATGAATTCACTAGATGCACCTGGTCTGGCTCCTGGAGCTCTACCAAGGTGCAGAATTCAGTTCCAATCAATTAATCAAGATCAGACACAATAAATTAGTGGGGCAGAAGTCTGGCCTATATGGTAAATGTCAAATTGCTTACTGCAGTTGATGCTGGGTCTTCATATGGGTTGGGAGTCCGAAACACGAACATGAATATATTAAAGCATTATTCTATTTCAGAGCGTAAACTCATGGGCTCAAAATAGTTCTTGCACACACCTTTCTGGGCTGTCATGGGAGAACGGGCTCTTGGTTTTCAATAACAAAACTGATACTCGGGGGAAAACAAATAAGCAAATCACCGAAATGAAACGAAGGCATGATATCACGTTCTTCATCAAACAAACTGCTAGTATCTAGTGTGGAAAATAAGTAACAGAACTAGAGAGGACAGTTTGACTGCAACCAATCCAGTTTAGGGTAGGATGGGTAACTAGCTGTTCATTTAATTTAGATGTGAACAGCATCAATGACAGTAATAGACTGTGAGTAAATGTTAGCTCATTTTGAATAATGTTGGCTAATTTAGAAATGAACATATTGTATGTCACAGTAAAATTAAGCCTGTATTGCAAATTCAAGACAGAACTTTTTTCCCCCTCACAGAATTTGAACCGAAACGTAAAAATGCACATCACCTGCGTGTAAAGGAGGAAGAAAACACTTAAGAAAAAATACACTTGCCTTAGTTATTTGACCCTCGTGAGTTTTCAGCTCTGACACAAGACCAGACAGGCGCCTCTGACGTCCACGCTCCTGGGAGGCTGCATACGGAGGCTTACAAGCTGTGTCCACCAGGGGGAGGCAAAGAGCTCAGGGCAAGCTGGGTGGACATTGTCTGTGCACAGGTCGGCTTAAAATACACCACAGCCCGTGATCTAACAAGCTTTTGCGGAAAAGCTGCTTACCCTTATCCTGCAAATTCAAATCACATTGATTTTTTTTTAAAAAGTCATCGACTGGTTTCTGTCGATCAGGTACTACAATGGCTGGTCTCACACCGGAGAGAGGTACCGGGGGCATGGACAGTCCGCAGAACACCCAGCTCTATAAAAAGGCCTTACCGACCCATCACCTTGGCCACTCGTATGGAAAGACCATACCATAAACCACGTCCCATTGATTTTAACCAGTAAAAGAGAAAACCAGTTATTCAATTAGGCCTGCTGGATTTGCTCATGACACACCCACAGAAATGGCCTAGAGGCAGAAAGGGAGCAGTGACACAGAACTGGGCCCGATCCAGATCACCTTTACAGAAAGAGCCAGTGAAAAGAAGTACTATGTTCATACTGAGATCAGCTCTGTGTGTTTGTCATGCATCAGTAATCCCTGAGAATATCAAAACAAAGCTGTTTGACTGTTTTGTTTCCCATAGCTCATTCTGTATAGTCAGGTAAGATGTCTTGTTAAACATGCAGACCTTTAATCAACCTCTTGATGAGAATCTAATGAGGTATCGACAGGCACGATCATTTTGGCCAAATATTTCCCGGTAGACCCTCTCTCCCGTGCTTGAGCACAGTCAATCAATGTACGACGTGCTACATTTCAAATGTTAAGTTGTTTCATTGCAAATCGATTGCTGCTAATAAAATGCAGTGCTGTCACTGCAGCCATCAGACTTGTGTTGCAGGTTTGCTCAAAACTGTGCACTGTCCAAAAAAAAAGGCACTGCACTGGTACAAGGTTTGTTCCCCAAGGTACAAATAATATTGATGCAGCCCCAAACATATTCCTCGAAATCCATTTCAGTTGCTTAAATTCGACATTTACCTACGGGGGTGCAAGTAATTGTACCTCAAAGGTACAAATTGGTACTTTTTTCCTGACAGTGTGCACTTTTTTTGACTGGGTTTTCAGCTCCAATCCTCCACCAGGGCGAAGCCACAAACAAACAGTAGAGAGCGCAGTCGGTTCTACCGTATGGGCAACCTGGACCCGCACCCAGGGGTCCTGTGTGTCAAGGTGCCTTTGAATATGCCTGATAAAAAAGTGTAATTGGAGGAAGTGGACGGTAATTAGCCTATCAAATATTGGCACAGCACTCAAACAGTCACTGGACTACCGAAAATAAAGTTGTGCATGATCGATAGGATCTTGTGGGGACCTGAGAGCCCCGTGAGGCATCCAAAAGAAAAAAGAAAAGTAAGAGTTGCTGAATTGCTTAAAAATGTGCCAGAAATAAGCATGTTTTTCCACGGAAAATTGAATCAAGGCAGTACAAACAAAGCCAGTGTTAGCACAGGTATGTCAGGAATTAGCAAACATATGGTAGCTGGTAAAGGCCTTAATTCAGCCATGGCGGTCAGCAGTCATTGGAGCAGAGCAGAGCGTAGAGCTAGGAGACAGTGGGCGTGGCCAACGACATGGGGTGTGGTCAATGACACCGGGGGCGTGGCTAACGACATGGGGCGTGGCCAACGACACCGGAGGCGTGGTCAGTGACATGGGGGCATGTGTGGAGGCGCCTAGTGAAAAGCAGGCGAAGCAGGCTGCGGCCAAACTGCAGGCCAAGGGAGGAGCCAAGGAGTCCCACTGGCACTCGGCGCTGGTCTTAAGAAGGAACTTCATGCCTGAGCATGGAGCCAAGCTCACCTTCATGGTGGACTCCTCCCATGGTGACAGGAAGCAGATGTGGGCTGAGCTTCAGCGTTTGTGACTGGATGGAGCCAGGCCACAGGGTCTGCTGGCTACCTGGCTTCTGATGAGCCACACCTGTTCCTGGTATGTTCCTGAGACCGGGTGTGACTCATCAGAAGTATGATAGAAAACCTACTGGATGGTAGCTCTCCAGGATCGGAGTTGGAGACCCCTGTTTTAGGGACTTTCACTGGGTAACGTAGCAGTTTGTTATTGAACATGCTTGTGTGAAGGTACATTACACCAGGGTTTCTCAACCCAGTCCTCGGGGACCACCAGACGGTCCACGTATTTGCTCACTCCCAATTGCCAGGGAATTGGGAGAGATCAAAAACGTGGACCGTCTGGTGGTCCCCGAGGACTGGGTTGAGAAACCCTGCATTACACCATCGCCATTGCTTTTGGGCTAACGGTCCCAGAGGCTGCTTGGGGCATTGCGTGTATATACATGTTCCTACCAGTAGGGGGCATAACCGCAGCATTATGTAGTCGAAATAACTAATTAATAAAATGCTGTTAAGTAGTAATGTAATCAAAATATTAGTTATACATGCCATGATATTTTCAGCCTTTATGAAGGTACAGTTCGTATTTTAAGCATCATTTGGGTGATTGTAGAATTAATTAGTGCATGGTAACAGCAGAAGACATTTACAAAGATCTTTATTTTGTGTTAGCGCAGTTGTTATCACACCCTAGCAGCAAAATCGAACGATGCTGAAATAGATCTGAATAAGGGGCACAGATTTTGCGTACATACGACAGGACAAAATACATTTGCAATGGGGTCATTTTAGACATACGGACCATTCATCTTGTGGTTTGTTGATTTTTTACTGTTTTACGTGAGTAATGGCGATGATTTTATAAAGTTAGAATTTCCGGGAGTGATTTTTACTTAAAACTGGCATGTAAATACACGGATTTTGTGTTCTCCTTCTGTATATTTAATCAAAGCAAAATGATCCACGATTCACGTTCAGAGCCCGATATCTACTCAGTTTCACGCCGTCTGCACTCACAATGCCCCCTTCCAGAACCAGAGTCAGAAAATGCTGTTTTTATTAATGAAGCCATATTCAGGCACTCAGCTGGCCTGATGCAGACTGAGATCACATTTCGATGCTTTTACGCAAAGTAATTTAGGATCCTTACCCAGTCATATGGTGATACTACAGTACAAGAGCTCAGGCTGAAGCATGAAGCATTCTCTTATTCGAGAAGACTACAGCATCCTGGGAACTGCGCCAAGAGGCACGCGGGTATATTGGTGTAGGGGCTTCACTATTGCGCCATTTCTGTCCTGGGGGGAGTCATCTGACACCGGCGGGGCTATATTATATATATATATATATATATATATGTACCATGAGTTCAGTCTGTGGTTCTGAAGTCATTTGTCAGACTCATATTTTGCGATATGACAGAATTCCAAAGTCACACACACACATGAAAAATCAATGTAGCTTCACCTTGGGTGTCTCAGTCTCCACCTGTCTTGGTCTCCATCTCTGGTGAGACACCCCGCTTAGCTAGCCCGCTATTTTTAACCCTGCCACCAGGGGCTCAAACCTGTTTCAGTCACACCGACTTGGGGCTGGAAGGCCAGGGTACGGAAAGTCACATTTTTGAGAGCAAAAAGATATGGAAATCAGTCTTTGTTTACAAGCCGAAGGGTGATCACCGGAGGAGACTGAGAGACAGCAGTGGGTCCCTCACCACCTACCGAAACACTGCACGATTTACCTTTACAGAGCAGAGATCTGCCATCTCTTAAAATTGATTTTCCACTACTGCTGCAGCTTAAATAGCGATACATGATTTGCATAAGACACGCCCCCAGGCAGGTGTGGCTTTTAACACCCTGAGTTGGATGCGCTGACCCAGAGTCCCCTGTGAGACGTGAAATCACATGACAGAAGAAATATTAAACAATCAAAACAACTAATCTGTATACCTATATCTGAACAAAGGAGGTGATGTCAAATAAAACACACTATCGTATCAGAAGAAATGCATGCTGGGACTGACATGGAGATGGATTCAGCTGCCAGCCCGTCCTCTTTCATTCAGGACTGCATGGATGTGGGTAGGAGGCCCTTCATGCCGGTCGGTAGCATTTCCGCGGTTTGCCGAACAGTTTGAGGGTTGGGGTGTGATTTTACCTTGGGGGTGGGGGAGGTGCAGAGGGTCACCTGACAGGGTCTGGGTCCATTTTACCAAGACATATGTGACTTACCCCTCTCCACTCTTTCAAGGTCATCCTGCAGCAAGTATGTGCCTGAGGTGTTCTCTGGAACTTTCTGTCTCCTTGTTAGCATTCGCTGATCACGTCTGCCTGCCGTGTTTAACGTGACGAAGACGGCGGCTCTGCTTTTCGGCCAGGACTGCTTGTTAAATGTCAGCAGAATGTCAGGTCCTTGTCAGGAATTAAAACCAATGGAGCTTGACTTTTAAAAGCTTTTTCACGCGCTGCATGTCAATCAAGGTGATAAAACACTTTTGTACAAATGCACCAGCGTTCTTTGTGTCTTCTCGCAACATTCCAGATCAAGGAGCTGCTTTTAAAACCCACCATAGCTGGACGGTTGTGTCTTTGACGGTGACATTTCTCCACTTAATTTTAATGGAATTACTTACTGTACTGTACTGTTTGAAGCCAAGGTCTTCAAAGAAGCATTATCCAGGCAGGAAGGTAGGACTCATTGTGGGGGAGTACCTTTGTCACTCCCTGCATTCAGTATAAATCAAGTTCACTGATAGATGAGTTCCAGAAAGCAACACTCTCTCCCTAGTGGGTCATGGTGTGGTTATTTAAGAGACCAAAGCGACCAAAGTCTCACTCCGGTCCTGTCTAACCTGGAGGGCATTGATAAATTCTCCATGTTCCTCCCTTACAATCCTCCTGTCCCAGAGGTCTGCTCACAGCCCACTGTCAACATTCATTAAAGACCATTATTTCATTTCCTCTGTATACGGTATGTATGCACTACATTTACAGGCTTACATCACTGCCTAAAGTACAGTTATCCCAGCAGAAACGTATTCTACACTCTATGGACAAAAGCATTGGGACAGCTGTAGTAATTACAGGAGTTGCCCACATAAGCCACACCCACTGCCGACATACTGGTGTATAATTAAGCACCCAGTCCTGCAATGTGCAGCCTCAATGGCAGCAGAATGGGGGGGGGGGTCATACAGGAGAGCTTAGCCAGCCCAGCACCGTAACTGGACACCATTGGACACCTTTCCAGCAAGTCGGATCCCCACACTCCTGTCCTGCTAGAGCTTTCCTGGTCAACCTCAAGTGATGTGACTGCGAAGTGGAAACATCTGGGGGCAAGTTCAGCTGCGAGGTGGGGGCCACACAAGCTCACAGACAGGGACCTGATCGCCCAGCATGGATACCCAACCTGAATGGCAGCAGCTCCCACCAGCATGTTCCAGAACATAATGGAAAGCCCTCCCAGAGGAGTACAGGCTGTTATGGCACCTGAGGGTCACTCAGCTTCATATTAATACCCTTTGATTTAGAGCGAGATGTTGGACTGGCTGGTGTCCCAAAACTTTTCTCCATATAGTGCACATTAATAGCAAACATTATTATCATACTGTGTAACTGCATGTTTGTTATGAATGTATATTAAAGCTGTCGTATTTTTTTCATTCAAAGCATTATGAATGCAGCGCTTTAAGACATGTTAAGGGATACTTCAGGCTTCTCTATGAATGCATTATGAAGGTGCAGTGAATGTGCAGCTTCACCAAACATTTAACCTAAAATAAACAAGTCTACCGTGTCCTTCATGTGCCGGCGGGACTGAGAGAGCAGCTAACCCCTAGTGGGTGCGGCAGAGCCCGTCACATGACACCAGCATCCGGTCACGCTTCCACATTCTGGGAGCAGATGGGCTGATTGCCGCGGTCGCTGTGACACTCTGACGCAAAGCCAGTCCCACAGAAGGGAGGTGCATTTTTGAACGGAGGGGGCGGTTGCTGTACCTTCTGCATGGCTGCGCACAGAATCCCGTTGCCTTGGTGATAGGGCACCTCCACCGATCCAAGGAACTGCACACAGAAGCTCTCCATCCAGGCCGTGTTCCTCTTCAGCCCTAAGGAGCCGCAGTTAGCCGGCCGTGATGTTACAAACAGGCACGTTTACACTCATCTCGCTTCGTCGCAGCGCACAGACAGCCCTTCAGGAAAAGGCTGAAGGACCTGCTTCTTTAAAAGGTCTTACCCAGTATCTCCCTCACGTGGCCCACAACCTGATGAGCGTAGTAGGCAGGGAAGACCCCCCTCTCGCCTGTACGCATGTTGTAGCCCCTGTACCAGTGGTCATCCTCCTCTTCCTCCACAAACAAGGGATCGTCTATGTCCAGCTCAAGCTCGTCCGCGTGCCTGGGGATGAACCTGAGGGGGGATGGCGTGTCCTCAGAGAGGTACAGCTCTGTGTGGGTGCCAGCGTGTGGCACGACGCTCTGAAGGGTTAGCTTGTCCGTCCTTCACCGGTGGCCTGGCCTTAAACACAAACTAGACTTCCCTAAGAGACACTGCCCTCATTCTGCCACACCACATCCCTCCTCCGCATGACGATGCAGAGCCCACTAAGAGCGGAGCTGGAATAATGAAATTAGACCAGCTTCAAAGTCCGTCACGGCTCCGATCAGGACCCTCACAGCAATCCAATCATTCCTCATGCTTGAAGGCACCAAAGCAGGCCACCTATGATTCAGTTTGTTGTAGTTCTTGCATCATACTCATAAGTGCTGGACCATCCAGACCCATTTCAGCTAAATTCTGATGAGGACAGAGCAAGTAAGTCACAATCTGACGCGTCGGCACTCAATTCCAACTTATTTTCACTCCTACGTGTCCGGCTGCTTGTTTCCTGACGTTTGTTCCCTAAAAGTCGTACAAACTGAGATTGAGGCTGGGTGGAGACTCACCTGAAGACAGCCCGGTGTGTCTGCTCCCTTTCCTTCCCATTGATGGTGCAGGAGAAGACGGCAAAGGACTCGGTACCTGTGCAGGAAGGGAAAGCATCCTGTTGCCCAGCAGACAGAACATTCCCATACCTCATCTTCTTGTCTTGTCATTGTTTTATAGAGCTCAAAAGTAAACATGGGCTATTTTTGAAGCCACATACTATACTGCTAGTATATACTGATTTAGACCTAAAAGTAGTATGTCGTATGCAGTATGGGAAAAATACAACATTTGCAGTACGCCAAAGAGACGTCATACTGATTTTGAAAATATCACCAGTATGCACAAGACCAGTCTACCTTGCCTACTGCATCCCACAATGCAACGCGGCAATCTTTTAAAAGGAGGGCAAAGTACAACAAACCAACGTCAGACTACTTGGACCAAACGAGTTAGCAGTTCTACATGGATCAGCAAGCTAGCTAATGTTAGCTGCTAACATTTCCCTGTCACATTTCCTATATGCGAGGCACAGATTATTTAGCTGTCAGGGACATGACAGACGGGACATGGGTGCTTGGATTTAACCCCAAATACTGCCCTCTAATCACAGCCTGCAAGAAGATGCTACTGTCATTTTGATTCATTTATCTCGGCCTAATTATGTGTTACTGTATAACCTACTTATGATTAATTATTTATTTATTAAAATACCCTCAGAATAAAGGGTACAGCTCTGGTACAGTTTTGTTCCCTAAGGTACAAACAACATTAATGTAACCCCAATGGTACAAAAATGTTCCTCAGCATCAGGCAATTTTTGTAAAAACAACTAAAGTCCTGAGCTAAGCTATGCCAGCAAGATAGCATCTTGGCCTAGGTGCAACTGTCCCTATGCCAGTGGCAATAGGATTATGTGTAGCGTCTCATTGTGGCACATTTATTAATCAGAATAATGAAGATAGAATCCGAACTTCATCAGCTTAGCACAGAAATGTTTGTGTTGAAGCTCTAATTAGAAGAACACAAGCCATCAGAGTTCAGAGCAATTCTTATTATTCTGATTGGACTGCTTTGTCTATGATCTGATGGTATCAATCATCTGACTAGGCAGAGCACAGTGTTTCCTATACATTGGTGCATGTATTAGTGCCAAAAACTAATAAAATCTACGACTGAATGAATTACCTGCATTACCTGCACTGAAGCATAGGTTCTGTATATAACTATACATAACTATACAAGTCGTCATCTTTTGCGGGTATGTGTTTTTCCTACTGCATAGCTCATGATAGAGACTACAAGTCAAAGTGACAGGCAATTAAAGCCTGGGTCTACCAGAAGATAACGTGGTCTGTCAGCAGGTCAGAAAGCCTGGGTGATGAAAAGCAAAGTGCCGAGAGTCAGTGTGATTGGAATATTTAAGCAAAGTTTAAGGAAATTGTACTTTTTAGCTGATTTCTATACTTACTGCTGGATCTTGAGGTGTTGTTGACAAAGACATTGAGGAACTTCTTGGAGAATGGCAGATCCTCCTCTGGGGAGGAGTCCTCAGGAGTGCCGCAGAGCTCTGGATCTCCACTGATGGGGCAGTCGTCCTCACAGAGTGTGGAGAGGTCGGAGTCATCACTGAAGACGGACGTGCATCTCCGCAGGCTCACCAGCTCCAATGTGGCTTTCTCGTCAACCACCAGCGTGTACTTCATTGTGTCATAGGCCAGCGATTCGTCCAACAGCCTTGCTCTCGGAGCATCCATTGGTGACGGAGCCTCCACCTCGCTTTTGCCGACAGTGCTGGGGCTGTTCAGGTAGGCCTGGCTATATGGGGACCACTGGAGTGACTCCTGCAGGGAGTCGTCATCTTTAGCAGTGGAGTAGGTCAGGCTGAAGCAATGGTTAGTCTGCGCAGTGGAGATTTCCAAAGACACAATGTCCTTAAACTCTGTCAAGCGTGAGCCTGTGTCCTCCTGCACTTTCTGCTGCCTGTCACACAGACCATCCACACACGAGCTCTGGTACAAGGTTGTAAACTCTTTTGTCTCCACTTGCTCACTTTTGGAACATGATTCTGCTTCCTTCTGATTTTTCACAGATTTTGGAACAGCTGCAGAAGCCTTAGAAGGAAACTGGTCTGAATCCACCGTTTCTGATCCTTGACTAGATGTCCTGTCGATTTGATCAATGAAGATGGGGGTGATTGTGTCATTAGCTGGGTTACTCAGATACAGAGACACTCCCGAGCTGTAGCTTCCCACTGGGCTTACATTGTATTCAGAGGCCACCTCCTTGTCATCTTCTGCAAGGTGCTCCTCTATATCCGTCCCTATGTGTAAACTTGGGCTTTTCTTTGTTTCCATAGAGCTCTTTACCAGCTTGTCACCATTTGATTTCGTTTCTTGTTGCAGGCTGTCTAAAGGCTCATTAAAAGCATTTGTCTCCTGGCCTGACATGGGAGATGCGTCAGAGATGGACGCAGAACTTGTGAAGCACTCCTCTGGGCAACAGATAGGGTAGGAACCCTCGGAAATCATTTTGTTGACAAGGTTACTAAGAAGCCAGGGGGAATCCGAATTCTCACTAATATCAGCCTCTGACTCTGATTCAGAGTCACACTCACTGTCATCTACGGCAGGCATAAGTTTGGACGCTACAGGTAGGTAGAAGGACCTCTTGATGCTATCTAAGCAGTGACCTGGCTCAATATCCAGGACTAGCTGCCTGGAGGGACTCTTATCGCTCTGGTCTGCAGCTGCTTCCATTTTGTCTGCCTGAATGGCATGCGCACCATCAGCACCTTCCATGCCCATCGGCAGCCCGTCCTCAACAAGATTCCTCAAGTTCCCTGACTCAGAGCTTGGCGAGGCTTCTTTGATAGCTTCAGGCTGCCCCAGGAGAAGGGATGCCTTCATACCCACAAGTCCACCTTCTTGCTCCAGCTCTGCCTCCAGGTCCTGGTCAGAAGTTAGTGAACTGGCCTCCTCGATGGAGTTAGTAAGATGCGACGAGCGACCACTGCTGCTCTCGCTGGTCAGGTCCAGCTCTGTCTCAGAGATGGAGGAGATCATGTGGTTGACCAGAGGTCCTCCGTAATGGAAGGCGGCCTCCAGCTCACCATCCACCTCTGACCCTGATCCTGGGGAGCTGAGGTTATCGCTGTTATGGCCCGGTGGAGCATATCGCTTGCAGCCTTTGCTATTCATGTCGGCAATGCCCGGGTCTGACGATGGAGAGTTGGTGTCACTGGAGCCAGTGGATGGGTGGCTTTGAGGGTCCAGACCCTGTTCATATGGGACTACCGGTAGGTCTCCATCAGATGGGATGGAGGAAGAGTCATAACTGGAGAAAGATGCTGGTTCACAAGGCTCAATAGGAGGGAACTCTACGTAAGATGAAGCTTCTGTCTCTTTATAGCCATCATAGCCTTCTTTGTTTGAAAAGTCTTCCTCAAAATCTTTGTCAAGCTCCTCATCAGACAGTGGCGTTCCAGCCTGGCTGTAAGCCAACGCTGTGGAGGAGAGGCACCTGCTGGTGACATCTAAAGTGATGTCGTTCTCTAGATCGGGGTCCATGGCTAACTCACTGGTGACCGTGTACGTGACATTAGCCTGTCTAGTGTGACCTGGTGACCTTTCGGCACAGTCACTGCTCAGGTCCTGCTCAGCTCCAGCATCAGAGCACTGAGACAGGTCATCAGTGGGCAAGACATCTGCGTCTGGGCAGACAGCATCAGCGTCGACCTCCTCTTCAGCATCGGAGCTGCTGGACATTTTATGTTGACCAAACGACCCTGTTGGAGAAAGACATTGTTTAGGGGACATCCGGCCGTTAGGGAAAGGGGAATACAGTGGAGATGGCACAGATGCTAGAATGCTCATGTTGTGATCTTCCATGGGCGAGTAAGGTGTTATTTTACCGTATTCTGGCCTTTCCCGTCTGTTGCCCTCATAGTCGTACAGGAGGGGCTTGAGGGGGGAAGAGGATAGCTGTACAATTTCTGCTTCTGCACAAAGACACCCATTATTGCATAATAATTTGCTCATTTTCATGC
>JAODJW010000062.1:34986537-34998970 GCA_026777045.1 Hyperopisus bebe
ACCACCAAAGCACGCCACATATGACTTCCTATCCCCCTTCCGGTGCAATTCCCCATCTGTTAGCAGGGGAGATTTTAACAGTGCTCAGTTCCCCGGACACCTAGGGTGAGAGGTGACATTTACACTAAAACTCCAGCAGTCAAACCTGTGACAGGCATCTTTAAAAATTCCCCCTTTAGGATGACAGCCTGCATGACAGCCCGTACCCCGTTCGGGGATTTTTCTGCTGGAAACGGCAGAGTTCATTCATGTGTCATCGTTTATCACGGGCGAATCAGCAGCACCCTGCCGGCATGAGCCCCCCGCTGCTCCGGCAGCGTGCCTATTTTGGGAGCGTGTGCTCCTACCTCTGCAGAAAATAACACGGAGCAGGGGTCAACACGCCGTCCCGCTGCAGCTGTAAGACCCCCCGAGCTTTAAATTATACCTATTCACGAGGACAGATGTTTTGCCGGATCAAACTCGGTTAAGTGTCTTTGGGAAGGGCCCTCTGAGGAGCTGACCGGACCCTTGCTGAATGAGGAATGTGGATTTGGCTTTGGGACGCTCCAATCCTCCCAGCCTTTGCCCCCCTCCAAAAAAAAAAAACACTCCTGTGTTGTAGCAGATGAATAATGAGGCTTTATTTAAGGTACTGGGTGCAGGTGTGCAACGTTTAGCCATCGTTTATCTGCAGGGGACTGGAGACCTTAGCATCTGCCGGATCGCTGCACTGACTCAGCGGGGAGCGTGGGAATGTCCTGCCAGCAGGGGGTAGGATTGAGTTTGGGAGTGGACTGCCCCACAACCTGCTCCGGTACGGCCATTAACTCAGCTTGCTGAGTTACAGCATTATGAGAATATTTAGGATAGTGAGAAATCCGAGGCAGACCAGTAGGGATCACAAAAATGTTCTGTATAATTAAACATAAATATTATATTATGGTAAACATGAAACCATTAGTAACCATGTGCTTTAACTTCACATCCTGATTCGTCACTTTGCTGCAGTAAATTCAGAGGAAGCTTTCTTCCAGTCTGACATCCAGTTAGGCTGAAACAACAACCTTACAGCCTCATGGACATTACCAGCCATGCAGCGGGGAAGAGAGACGACCTGTCGTTCTTAAGAATAAATCCTCCCCTGTGATTTCGCCTTGAGATGTGTACAGAAATCAGAGCCGCTCTCCTGCCAGTCAGCGGCGCACGAATGAAGGCTTGCAGCGGCAAATAATCCTGGTGTCTGATTTAGACGCTGACAGGCAGCGAATCACAGCACTAATCACTCACCGTGGCGCCCGTGTACCAAACGCGTGGAGGTGTGGTGGCTGAAGCAGCTTTATCGCGCGAGACCAGTAAAAGGGGCCAGTAAAAGGGGGGCGGGCATCCTGTAAGCGTACTTCATCCCCATCATCCACTGGCGCTGATAAAATCATCCAGTTACATGGTGACTGGGCAGTAACATCCAGTGAGTGACTCCTAGACTGGCTCCGCCCACCCATTTCCAGCACTCATTTGATTTGCTGGGACATGTGAAATAGCTCCACTATTGGGCTCAAGCTGGGCCGCCGCCCTCACTGTGACCAACGGATCTCCGGCTCGCCAAACAGAGCGAGGCAGCGGTGACTGTACTTATGTGCGATGATGATGGACAAATCAAAACGCAGGCTTGCTTGTTATTGGAATTCATGCATTATTCCACTGCCACATTCTGTTGAGCGTCAAGGGCAGCAAAGACAGGCTCTGGCTTCCTGTTTTTAGGGCAACTTTAAAGTCAATTCAGACCGACTTCTGTGTTTCAAAAATTAAATAGCTAGCGAGTACAGTCAGAAGATTACCTAGCTACCCGGTTAGCAGAACATGCCGTTTCAATCTCCTAATCAAGGAACGTGTTTATTTAATTTTTTGTGTAGTGACTGTTTTTGGCCAACAGGGGGCGTCATTCAAACATGCAGCTTGAGTGGCGGTAAACCAGGCCCTGAGCAGAGCTCAGGAGGACGTCGGGCGAATGTGCGACCACCCGCCTGCACTTTCTTCAGCGAGGAAATGAGTAATACGACCGCGACTGCAGGCAGCCAGGCCTGAGCGAATGCCTCTTGTGCCGCGGTTTGGCTGCTGCCTGATGAGCCCTTTACAGCCTGTCTGGGTCCCGTCTGGAAGCATCTCCCGGAAACAAGCGCCAATAGCGGTCAGGATCTGTTAAGCTGCAGCAGAACATTTCACACAAGAAACAGTGGAAAAGTTTATTACCAAGTGAAATACAAGCTTTCCTGTACGTACAGGTACATTAAATTCAAGCTAATTATTATGCACAGGAACAGAGGGATTAATGTAGCTTGGAAAAGCAGACCTGCTTTTGACCAGCTAAGCATATTAATTCCCAGTCATACTAGTAGGTTAACGTAGCGAATATTTAGCACTATTATGACAGATTTTATTGCCTTGTAATTGTGATAGTCTGTACTACTGTGTTTGACTGTACAGCGCAGTGCAGTTTAATGGTTTGTTAGTCCAATGTATGTGGAAACCACATTGCATTATGGGATTAACGTTTTCTTGTATTTGGTGCTTCATGTCTTTGTACCATTAATCCTGTTGCTCTGAACTCCCATGGGTGAATGTTAGTATTCCTTAGCCTATTTTCACCCTCCGCTGAGCTAGATCTAATAGTGGTGATATCCTGCCAGCTAAGCCATGGTGGTGACAGACACATTTTCTCTCATTGCTAATGGCCACCAAGGTGCCATGCAACACTCTTATGGTGGTTGCATGGACCCTCTGCCCTTGTTGGAGATCAAAGGTGGGGGGGGGGGGATAGGCTGATGTTCTGACAGCACAGGTGTCCATGCTGTGTCGCGGTATGAATAATGGACGGCCTGACAGACGGTTCCCCCCTCCAGTACAGACCCCCGGAATGCCACCTCCCGAAGTCTGGGGCCACACAGCCTGCATGCCGAGTGCAAGCAGATGCAGGCGGCTACTTCCACTGTCAATATACTCTGCTTTACTTCACGGTAAACTGTGGTGGATTTGGGGCTCTCAGAGGTGCAATGAATAAGGCTAAAACAAAACAAGCGCCAGACCTATAACATAAAATAAGTCAGTATATAAATCAAATAAAATGCCAGTTGTCCTTATTTTAACTTATAGATAAAGAAAACATGCTGCACAAATGCTACAGCTTTCTGTGATGGAAGCTCTTTGGCACCCTGGTGACATCAGACAGGAGAAATGCTGTAGAAGACGACCTTAAACAGTAATGATGCCTTATAAAGTGCAGCTCTTCAGTTGGTAGTTCTCAGAGGTGACCTTGTTTACACGCGGACGGCCGTGGTCCGTCAGCCCGGGGGGGGGTCCTCAGGGGTGGCATCAACTCGGGCCCGAATCGCCGTGAAGTGGTGGGATAAAAGCCGCAATCTGTATCGGCCAGAGCTGCTCCAGCGAGCTGCACATGCTCAAAACCAGTGGGCTAGGATAGGCCGAGGAGATGCCAGAGAGGAGGACGCAGACGACTCGCCCTCTGAAGTCAAGCCCGTCGCTTAATGACACGCAGGTCACTTCGCAGGGAACACCGATCGAGACACATCACAGAGTGCCGGAGTCAAACGGCCACTTTCAGAGTGGCAACGGAAAAGGAAATGGAAAGTGACACGACGAGGGGTGGAAACCGGATCGCGAGGGAACGCCAGGAAAAGAGGAAGCCAGGATTAACCAAGCAGGAGTGTGGATGTGATCCTCACACCGAAAGCCTGCTGTGTGCAGATCAGATTTCCAAGCGCATACATTAGCCAGAATGTCCCGGCCTTCATGCCGATCGGGAGTTTATTCTGAACTCGCTCCTGTGACACCTTAGCGAGCAGCAGTTTCCGTGAATATATTTTCTATTAAGTTCCCCGGAGAGGTGAAAATTCATCATTCAGGTCATTTTCGGAGGCTTGTAGCTTTTCATGACTTAAAATATATCTTGAGATACATCCGTGAATGACTGGCGAGAGCTGAAAGGAACACATTCGGAAGAAGGAATATTAATTCACACCTACGGGGAACGTCATACGGATGCGGGAAGGAGACGGTCTAACTGGGGAAGGCCAGGTGGAGAAGCAGGACCCGATGGCTGCAGCTTCAGCAGAAACAGGAATGAAAAAGGGATGGGAGCAGCACTGCACCTGTAAGTGTCTGGACTGATGAGGGGAAGGTTGGAGGAAGACAGATTATCTGAGTCAGAGCAGCCAGCACCTGGCTGAAGATCGGCAGACGGGGAAAATCTACCCAGAGCTGTCATCTACTCAGAAATGTAACTTCCAGTTAAGACCCATCGCTAATTACTGCGTAAAAAAACGCAACATCAGCCATTTAAAACTGGAGAACATACTTGACATTTCAATGCCGGCGTCACGTTCAGTTCAGAGCAGTTTTTATGCCAGAGATGCTCTGTCTGGATTTTGCGAGAATGATGGTGACAGACAATGACTCTTTCTTAGCTGTTATCAGACTGGCTTACAGTTCTAAGTGGACTGCTGAGACTCACTCTGCTATCCAGGCTGCTGCCTCCTAAGCTCTGGTCCTGATTGCCGGTACAATCAGTTTCGCTCCCCTAATTAGCCTTTTGATTGAATGACGTGAATGACGTGATTGAAATGACAGCTCATGCTGTATGTCCCCTGAAGGTGACAGTAACCTAGGTGACACAGTCTTACCAAGCGCCTCCTCTCCACCTCTCAGTTGATGTCACATTGGATAAAAGCTTTAGCCAAATAAATAAATCTGTCCATGATGAAACATGTTAACCTGCACCTTTCTGTCCCTGCCTCTGTTAAAAAGTGTCATACATTATGATCTCTGGGACTTAAACTGCACCACCAAAGTTGGTCAGTGAGGGACTGAACCATTATGCTTAATCTCCGGGGGTGCACATTCTGCAAAGACGGACATGCTTCAGAGTCCTGTGTTACACTGTGACTCCATCCTTTTGATGTACACCCTCCATTCCTCACATCCGTAGGCAGTCTTGTTAGCTCTGACATGCCCTGTTAAATATTCATGCTTTTTTCGGGGCTTTGGGAGTCGCCTCTGAAAAACGACGGACTGACGTGGGAATGGTAAGGACTGGATGGAGGATGAGGTGCTTCTGGGAATCCTGGGCATCGATCCCTGTTCCGCTCTGCATTCTCTGGGCCGGTCGCCGTATCCTTCCCCCCGTCATCATCGGCTGGAGACGGCCCTGACAGAGGCCTACTGTTAAGTCTCAGCCATATTCCCCAGAAATTAGCTACTTAAGTCCTTGGAATTGGGCATGTGAAACTGTTTAAGGCCAGAGAACAGCCAACTGTTTTTATTTATATGGAAGAGATGAGGTTGCATCAACAGGATCGGCACAGTGTGGCTTACAGTGGTGACCGGGGACCCCATTATCTTCTCCCGTGTTCCCACGTCGGCCCGAATCTGACTCGCATGCCTCCGTATCCATATTAGCTGAAACAGAAGAGCTGCCTGCTGCATTTTAGAGTAAGACAAGACGACCCGGAAAATGCGGTACTATGAAATGATTTTACTTTACAGTGAAGACGGGTAAAGCTTGAGGGCCAGCAGAGCTTTCACTGAGTGATAAAAAAGTACACACTGCCGGGTATAATAAATGTTTCTCATTTGTTTTTCATTTCATTTGGCGGAATAAAACCTGCGGCAAGAAAGATACTAGCCCGAAAACTCTGTGATTCTGGGATGTCTTCACTAAGTTCCAGAGATCCCAGGGGCTGGCATCAGCCTCTATGAGACTCCATGCTTCCAGGAGCGGAAGAGCCTCTGCCTATCACCCCCAGCCCATGCTACGCAGATTAGCGATAAGCTAATTAGCTACGAGCGTGACAAATGCGTGTGAGTGCAGGCAAGCGGAGGCTGGACGCGAATCACCACGCCAAAACTCTCGGGGCATTTAAACGCGAAGGAAACCCCTAGAACTTCTTCTGTATGTCCCTACTGGTCACAAAATCAGATTGCTGTCCATTAAATGGCAGGTCCAAATTCTCAGAAACGGTACTGGTCCTCTGCCCTACGGCGGGTGCTTAATGAGGAAAACATCTGAGTGTAGAAATACAGATTTAATATTAAGGCTTTTTTTTTGTCACAAAATTACATTTTCGCAGTGATCAATGGAGGCCAATCTACTACCTAATATGGGAAAAACAGGCTACAGCGTCTCCCAGGCGAAGGACGAGTAGACACACTGCATCTGGAGATCTTCAGCTGGCTTCCTGCTTTGCGTCCATCGGTCCTGCTGTGTCCCGAAGCCTCTGCTTCCTGCTCCGACGTTCCTCGATTCATCCGGTAACTCTGGGCACTGGAACTGGAAATAAGTCCATGATCCCAGGTGGATGAGACACTCGCAAGGCCTTGTTCAGGTTTTCGCTGTTCCGGAGCGTCTCGGTACCTGCGGTGAGGACCGCGAGAGGCTGAGCTAAAAGCCTGTTCTTCTATAGCTCCTACAGCTCTGACTCTTGGCTAGACAGCCCTCAGATCTCATGATTCATTCTCCCGTAATCACCTTCGTCACTGAGTCATCCACATGGACGGGTGGTTGTCTGCAGTTAAATGCGTTCAGGGTCCTTTGCTCGTGATGATGTTCTGATGGTGGCCTGTGTGTGTGCAGGGGAAATGAAACCACTTTGGAGGACAGGTGAGTGTGGTACACACATGCAACTCACGCAAACACACGCAAACGTTGGACAATAAACATTTGAATAGCTAATTGAGTTAGCAGTTAGCGCTATTGAATATAACATTCCTATGATATACAATCAAACGTAAAGCCTTAGGTACAATGGCTTTAAGTGAATTCCATCAATCTCAGTCACCTCAAAAATATTCCCGGCAAGGTGGCTAACATGTTCCTAGTTTATTTTTCCCCATACTCCACTTTTGAGAAAGACTCAAAACGATCACAAGGTTCGAGTAATCTGTAACTGGCTCCCTCCGTGGCAATGCTGAATGCCCAAACAGCCTCGAGTACATGTAGACTGTCTGAAAATGTCAGGAAGACATGCAGGGTTGCTGTTATCTTGCTCGGACGGGCCGGGGAGTCAGTAAAATGTCATTTAACGGGGAATTTACAGTCTGGGAAGGAAAATAGCTGGGGAGGGACATCGGGTAAATAAGCTGCCCAGGGTACCGCTTTTTCAGGAAAGAAGCATTCTTGGAATCTCTGATAAATGGATGTCGCGGGGAGGGAGAAAGCGAGGAAGGGGGAGAGAGAGGACGAGAGAGGGAGAGTAAGACGGGGAGAGGAGAAAGAGAGAGAGAGAGAGATACCCCATTTCCGAAAGCAGGCAAATCAGAACGGACCTGCAGGCAGATATAGCTCATCAGCCCGAAGACCTGTTAGCCTGAGCTCCTCTGCGGAGGTAGAGGCAGGATTTGCCCTCGACATTGGAGGCATCAGCACGTGGTGGGAGGGAGGGGTAGGCAGTGGGGACCAGAGAGGGAGAAAAGATCAGAGGGGGGCTAATCCTACATGCTTAAAACCCCATGACACATGAACCCATAACTCTGTTCATAAGCGAGCAACACCAATTAATCTTTGATACCCAACCAGCAGGGAGCCTAAGATTTCCCTCTATGGAGTCTATGGGGGGGGGGCACTGGGCTTTGGCGGGGGGGCACAGCAGTGTCTTCTGTTGAGACATCAAGGATTTTCACAAGGACAAAACAGGGAGTATTTGAAGGAATTGCAGTTTTTTTTTATGAAGAGAGAGAAATGAATGGGGCTTTTGCTGAGGGGGTATTGACTGAATGTGTTATCAAGCAGGCAACACGGGCAAATAGTAAAAGCAGAGAAAGGGACTGGGATTTATGGGTTTTCCTCATGGCATCAAAGTAATGGCGCCGTCTGTGGGCGATAACGAGGATTAGAGCGGCAAGCGGCTCACGGCCAGCCAACTCAGGGACATGTCCTGAGCCAGGGCCCGCCCCCAAAGCCCAGGGCCCGCCCCCAAAGCCCAGGCACGCGCACGCCCCACCCCGACGCACGTGTGTGCGGCTTTGTTAGCAAGAACCTCTCGCATTTCACTCTTGGCTAAAAATCAGAGGCAGCCAAGCACCCAAAACAGCACATTAAACACGGAGAACGACTCCAGCGGCTTCTGAAGATCGTGGGCGACCTCCGGGAGGAGATCTAGAAATACGGAATTAATCCATGGAACGCTGGTGTGGCAAGCTGGGATCAGGCCTTGGGAAATGGCTGGCATGCTCGTCCTGGGACCCTGGCCTGGGGCTCACGGAGATGTGAGCCGTGTTCTGTGCACAGTGAAGGCATCGGGCCCAAAAAGG
This sequence comes from Hyperopisus bebe, assembly GCA_026777045.1. NCBI lineage: Eukaryota > Metazoa > Chordata > Actinopteri > Osteoglossiformes > Mormyridae > Hyperopisus > Hyperopisus bebe. The sequence continues at coordinate 34,994,839 of JAODJW010000062.1, forward strand.
GTCTGCTGAAATGTCACAGGAGTCTCCATTAAGGATGATTGATCGTCTGACCTGAGCGCTCCTCTCTGCCAGGCACAAATTACAGGGCAGGACCCCCCCAGGAAAGGCGGGGGGGGGGGTTTGCCGCTGCACTCGCTCCACTCTGCTAAACTCGGAGCTTGGTGTTTACGCTCAGAAAGAGCCCACCGTCTGGGAAACGTCCGCCCTGGATATTCCACAGAGCCCTAAGACATGGCCTGACATACACTGGCCATTTATTTACTTCCTTAAGATTCTTGAGTGTTCAGTTTCTGAACTGTGCATTTTTAAAACTTGTTCAAATGTGTTTGCACTATGTTTACTTGTCAGGATACCAGATCTTCAGTTAAATTTCTTTAAAAAGTCCAATATATTCATACTGAATTGGGTAAATCTGCCTCCTCATTCTGTACTCCTTAAGCCTGGAATAAATTGCAAAATGCACTTAGCTAAGTGGCTTTGCCATCATTCAATAATTTAAAAAGTATGTTAGAATGTATCTTGACTGAACAATGTTATTGTTTTAAATGCTACAGCTATAACAATGTGATTTTTAAAAAGTTTTGTACTGTTGTGTCTCCCATGTGCAAATGCATATTTCCCACTTGAAACGTGGATCCTCACATGCAAACATGCATCTCCCACACGCACACGCAGACGCGTATCTCCCACATGCACACGCAGACACGCATCTCCCACACGCACACGCAGACGCGCATCTCCCACACGCAGACGCGCATCTCCCACACGCAGACGCGCATCTCCCACACGCACACGCACACGCGCATCTCCCACATGCAAACAGGTATCTCTCACATGAAACATGGATCCTCACACGCTTCATTACTCCCTCGCAGGGAAATGGCCTGATGCCATTGTAAACTCATTCATTGGAAGAGGACATGAAATAAAGCGAGGACAGCTTTGAAGTTTAACCTTGGAAACGGGTGATTGTTAACAAGCCACGGTGAAATTCATCAGTGCATTTGTACAGAAAATGGAGGCCTGGACACAGTTATGACTGTGACTTCCAGCGGCTCCCTGCTTTTAGGTCTGAGTGAATAGACCTTTTCATTCAATGTCGCGTGCACCAAGAACCCTTCACCTTAGCAACAACACACGTACTCTGGATGGTCACTCCTTTTGTGGTCACTGGTATATGCATGTCCTCCTTCTGTCAGTGTGGTTAGGATGCCTGTGATCGGAAGGTCACCAGGTCAAATTCCATGGTCTGCAGAATGGCTTCACCGTCGGGCTCCTGAACAAGGCCCATAATCCTCAGCTGCTCCTACGACTGCCTGATCCTGCTTCAGATAAAAGCCTCTTCACCTGCTACTGTAAACATCTGCCCTATTTCACGATCACCACCAAAGCTGGTCAGTATATTAATTTTGTGTCATCTCGGATCAAACCATTACGCTTATTCTCTGGGGGTATGGGTTTTGTGAACATTAATACATTTCAGAATCCCATAGTTTACGCAGACTCCATCCTCGTAACCGAAACCCTCCATTGCTTTTATTCGCAGGCAGTGTTGTAGGTTCTGACAGGCCCTGTTAAATATTCATGCTTTTTCAGGACTTGGTTTCACCTCTGAAATCCCCCCCCCCCCCGACCTTTCTGTGAAGGGATGTGACAGAGATGCAATGTCTGCTAAACGGCACTTCAGTCTTTGGAGCATGTTCAGTGCACAGATTGCAAAAACCCTAGATGCACCCCCCACCTACCCCCCACGTTCCCTGCCGTCTCGACTCTGCCAGGGTGTCCTGAATAATTCACAAAACAAACGGGTCGAGCAAAAGCAGCCCGGTGTGATTTGGAGCGAAAGAAAGTGAGATATTCCCATTTCAAAAACGGAGCATCCTGCTTTTCTTCGAGGCCTGACATTTGTGCACCTGATCCTCGCTCTCATCATCGCTCCCGCTAGAGTCTGAAAGTCAACATTGTTCCTCCTCAGACACAATTCCATTGCCGACCTCTGGCTAAAAAGGAAAACCAAGAGGATTCCCAGGCCTCGGAATCTGGCGAGGCTTCCGTAAGGCTGCCGAGAGGGAGGCCGGTCTCCAGCTGCCTCACTGCAGCGGATGTGACATCTTCCATGTCTGATATTTCAGATAAGGCGGGGCTTGATTTGAGTGGCATTTCTCAGTGGAGGCGGGGCTTGATTTGAGTGGCATTTCTCAGTGGAGGCGGGGCTTATTTGAGTGGCATTCCTCCGAGAAGGCGGGGCTTATTTGGAGGCCAGGGAACCGCCCCTCCTTGTTTATTGCCACCTGGGAGATTCTGCTAGTTACGTCAACATGGGACTAAGGGATCCTGCTTCACGGAATCATCCTGCCACGGGAAGGCGACAGTCTCAGAGTGTGGAGGAACTGGGGGGTGTGGAAAAGGGGGGCCGGAGGAAGGGGGCCTTCCAGTGGCAGCCTTGCAAGCAACAGAAGTAAAAGATCTACCCGTTCATGCAGAAATGTATCCTGACAAAGAATGGTGTGCTGACTGTTTTCTTCATGGGAGCGGATGGACCGTAGAGGGAATTCCCAGCCACAATCCCAGACCCAGAGTAAATAAATCCTGAAAACCTGTACTCACTGATACGTGTATCTGTTACAGAGTCATGCTGATTTACTCTCGGGCAAAGCAAAGCCAAAATAAACTGGCCTTCCTCCAGCGTGCCTCAGACACGGCAAGCTACAGGCCGGCCACCGATTATTAACATGCAGCAGATGGCGCTGTGGAGCTTGAACAGAAGAGCGTGTTGCAGGATGAGGAAATCGAGGACCCGCGGCAGTGAAATATGATTCATTTCTATCATCTGAGGACTCGGCGGTGCTGAAGCCGGCGAGGTTTGAAACAGCCACAGCACTCTCCCACCGCTCACACGACTCAGAGTCCAGCGCAAGAGGGTGATTCATGGGTATCGGTCCGCCATGAGGGGGCTCCTCAAAATATGGACATTTTGGGATTTTGAGAGACAGCAAAGTGTCGCCATGTCCGTACCATCATGTGACTTGTCACATGTCACGGCCTTGCCATGCAGAATTTCACTGGAGGGGGCAGCCATGGGGATCCAGGGTGGGGTTTCCCTCCCTTGTGCCTCTCTCTGCCTTTTATATGCATGGTTGGAATCCCAGAGGACACTGTAAGTCTTGAGGGAGCACATTTTCGCTGCACTGGATAAAGAGTTTTGCCTAAACAGCCAATTTAAATCCACTTTGGGGACACGATCTTTGAGGAGTGAAAATCCGCTGCCCTTGCTCTAGAATCTGTATTTCTTTCCCTTTGGAAGTGCAGTAACATTCAGGCAACATGCCAGGGCGCATTTAGAATATTCCAGTACCGCAACTAGGTTAACCTTTTATCTTTTGCTCATTTAGTGACGACCACAGTCCTCCTAACTAAACAAACCTCTCTGCTCTATCCAGCAACCCTCATTAAGCAATTATTAAACTGTGATCTGTACTGTGATCATTTGGAGCACTACAGTAAGTGAATTTCTGGAAACACGGCACTGAATAGTGCAGGCAGTGGGACCTGTTTCCGGAAAGGCCGCTTCAATCGCAGGGAGCTCTCGCGCATTCCGGATGGGGGTCAGGCTCAGTCCCTTCGGAGGATGTCTGTTTCAGGCTGCCATCATTTATCAAGTGCTGAAACACGGGGGCCAGTAATTACCCTCAGAATTTCTGAACGCACTCGGAATGAGAATGAATGCGGGGCTCCTTAGGGGGACCCAGGGAGCAGGAGGGGGACTGGACCAGACACCAGCGTGTGCCGGACAGCACCAGGAACCCGCTGATCTGAGTACCAAAGGGTGCCACCAGAGTTGTCTTACTGGGCCCTGTCCCAGACCAATCCAATTATGTTCCAAAATTTAAAGGGCCCCAATCCGTCAGAGGCCCTTAGATTTGTCCTAACTTTGCCCCCCTTATGGCGCCCCTGCCAGATGCTATTACAGCAGTATATTACATATCAAATATAAATATGCATAGAAGTCTATCAGGAAAAAAAAACCGTAGGATCCTAAGAACAGCATGTGAAAAGGCAATAGGATGAAGATTTCATAGGGTCTTCTTAAGCAATATTCATTTTGCTCATGGCTTGTCATAATGCAGTAGGG
>JAODJW010000062.1:35002072-35016010 GCA_026777045.1 Hyperopisus bebe
GTTTGTGAAAGGTCAGTGTATCATGGGGAATCATAGGTGATGGTTCCTCATGCGGGGGGTGTGACAGGACAGAAGAGGTGAGACTGAACAATAACAAAATACATCTATTTACTACCAGTTTCTAAAGAAACACTATTGTACTGCACACTTTGCATGTTAAATCACTTTGTCATTTTCCCATCAAGATGTATTTATATAATACACAAACCATCTAAATGATGCCCCAGTATGCTGGGAGTTACTACTGTACACACTGGGAGCCCATTATTAAAAATGCTAAATTAATGTTGCTGAGAAGTTACTACAAGAGACGCAAGATCTCAGTCACAAAACCAACTAACGTGTGAGTGAGGCTGTTTACAGAGACAAAGGTGTGCAAGGTACCCAAGCCCAGACTTTTAATATGAAAGGTAGCATGCAGTTACACTGACAGATATTATGTATCATTAATGCAGACGCTCCTCTACTTACGAAATTTCAACTTACGAACTTTCAGACATACGAACGAAGAGGACTGTAAGTCCAAATTGTGTTCCTTGGTCTCCTGTTTCCTGTCCGCAACATAATTTTTTTTTTTCTGTGTGCCAATCCCGCCAACGACTTCTGGTCGCTACTCCCACCGCGCAGCAGCGTAGCGTGCGTACTCCCAGCATCTTCAGTATTGTCCTTGGCTTACGCATCATCAATGACTTTCTGCGCTCTTTCATCAAGCTCCAAAAATATTCCTGTTTAATTTCTCACTCACAAATAACGGGAACCGGCAATGTTGAGTGTGCGAATGCTGAGAGTCACTGTGTGTATTTTACTAATCTCCTTCCTCGTTCGGTTCCTGAAAAATGTTTAAAATAGATCTGGGCATCTTGGGGTCACTTCCATGGTGATGATTTTCAGGTTTCAATGTCCTTGTCTTCCCAACATATACAAACACACTTGATTGGGACATTTTAAATCCTGTTGGCCGGCCATGAGATTAAGACGACACTGGCCTGTGTAGCAGGTCATGTGATCTTATTTTGGGGCAGAGGCTCAAGGCCGTATTTAGATGCACTATCCAGCAGTGGAATGACGTGAGTTGTCTTCTTGGCATGGACATCTATACGGGGGGAGTAGGTTTGGTATCAGCCCCAACCCCCCCACCCTCTTGGCACACACATAACTCCCACAATATTGTTAATGACGTGTATCTACCACACAACCAGATCTACGCCATAAACCTACATGACTCCCCTACTACCATCAAAGGCAAAGAAACGCCAAGCTCCAATTGGCCTTGAGCTCACTGTGATTGTGCTCCAGACAGCTGTGTAATAGCACTGACTAGCAAGACAGCAAAATCACAGATTCAAATCGGAAGGTTGTGGGGTTACATCCTATCGCTGTGAAAAGTGGGTCCCTGGAGACAGTGGGAGGGGACTCTACATTCGGGGCAGACCGCGGGTGAGACACAGAGCCGGCGTGACATCACAGCGGAGTCCCTCCCCCAGTCTTGACTGTGCCTGGCGACCAAACTGGTAAGGCTTCGCGATGAGACTGCTGGAAGCAGATGTGACTGAAAAATGGCGCCCTGCTCAGAGTCATAAACCTGTCACCAATTAGTGGCGGAAATCTGAAGCGATGTGCTTGACTGTGGCATGCGAGCAGCTCAGAGAGACACCTCTCACTTCACGATCTGTCATCCCCCCCCACCCCGGTCTACCCTCACGGGATCGTTTTATCATGGACACAGATTTATTTTGGACTGGGTAGCTGGCTAGTCATATTTCCGCCAACAGATGTATGGAACTTGGTGACAGTCACCATCGTCAAAATCGAGGCGACTCGATACCTAAGGATACCTCAACTGGGGGATGTTTGTGAGGCTTTGACACGCAGACGTGAGTCGGGGGAATGAGACTCGACAAGTTTACGTCGACGCTAATATGCGGCATTGGGAGGGGCCTTCGGGAGAGGCTGAAATAAGAGAATCCCCGTGACGGTGATCGCACTGGGCGTCACCGTGAGACAGAGCCATCGTTCATGTTCTGAGGCAGATCCTGCAGCTGTGACCAAGAAAAAAAAAACACACATCTTCCGGTAAAATTGTCCCAGGAACATCAGTGCTTAAGTCAGTATTATGTGGCAGCCTGATAACGCAATAATGTTAAGAATGAGAACCAGGATTAAAATCAGGTTTATTGCTCAGGGATGTTCACAGACTGTTGTCAATAGGACTCATAATTACAGCAGATACACAGTTAAGAGAAGACAATGGTTGTAAACAGTCTGGCTGATGTACAGTGTGTGTGTGTGGTTGATGACGGATATAAAGTGCAAGAGTGCATATCAGAGCTAGAAATGTTGCAGTAAATATATGTACAGTACGATACAGCAAAAGTTATTTACAGTGAGGTATATACAGTGAAGATTGTATTGCAGTGATTCTCAAACTGTGGGACGCCAAATAATTTGTCACAAGATCCTTTTCTTCATTGTCCACCCCCAATGCCAATTTTATCATTGTCAGTCTGTCGGGGATTGGCCCCCCACTCACTAGATTTCATCAGAGGCTCCGTAAAAGAGGGGGGGGGGGGGGGGGGTGGATAATTCCAAGGGCCCCTGGTGATAAGAGTCCTAAAAAACATTGGATTCGATTCATCTGAGTTGGGGGCCCAAAATCTCAAGCGGCGACCCTAAACGTGACCATTTTTGGGGGGGTCTCCAGACAAAAAGTTTGAAACCAATGAGGCTTGGGTGGAAAGAGTGAGTAGGTCAGCAGTTCGGGAGAGTGATGCATTCTGGGAAGAGACCATTCCTGTTTGGTTTGGCTCGCATCTGTGCCTTGAGGTTCGACATATGTGTATTTCGTAGGTGCTGTAATCGCGTGTGCATGTTCATGCGTGTGTGTGGTCATGGACCTGAACCTACACGAGAACTGGCTGATTTTCCCCTGCTGGAATGGTGACAGCTTGCCGTCTGCGTCCACTTTGGCCTCTCCGTCTGACGCTTGTCTGGGGGGCACTGAGACACGCGTGCCGTGAGAGCTGCCCGCCCCAGGGAAAAGGCAGGAGATACCCGCAGCAATAAAAGCGAGAAAACTACTTGCAACTGGCAACTGGGGGGGGGGGGGGCAAATAACAGAAAGCATCTTTGACTTTCGTGGATGAGAGGACACTCAACAAACAACGGCTATTTCCATTAGTCCGGTCCGACGGTCCGGCCCCTGAGAGATCTGCAGGGGAGACAGTGGGCTGCCTGAGTGACCTTAGCTGCAAATACTGTGATCAGAGCGGGCGGGGCGGGGCGGGGGGGGGGGCACTGGCCCCAGCTGAAAGCTGATTGGCCCTGCGGAGTGCTCCCTCCCTCACTGACACAAAAGATATCATTGGCTAATTAGTTTCGGCCCTAGGTAGGAAACATTGGTCCTCTTATGCCTCCCACTTTAAAAACTCTTGGCATCGCCCCTGGCTAAGGAACAGTCACCCTCTGGTCCAATCCAGCCCTGCTGTCTGCACATCAAATACATCACAGCAGATTGGAAGTTTTAAAGACCCACATAAACGGTCCAATCCCAGAACACGCTACCATGAAATAACACACTTCAAACCACAGAGTTATTGCTGTGACACTTACATACAAGAAATGAAACTCATGAAACTCCGGTGATAAACGGTGTGAAACATCATTCATTCATCATCATTCATCAATCATTCATCAATCATTCATTTAGAGCTGAATTGATACATTTCACATTAGTTGGCTGCCTTTGTGCGGCCCCTTGCTGTGTGTGTTGTCACATTTCAGCTGCCATTTGAGCAGGATGGAACTCTTAATTAAAATGAACTCCGAAACGGGACAGTGGGATTAGGTATTCTCAGAAACACCGACCTTACCACGGGAAACACATTTGCAAGCACGGTAGATAAATGTAATCCATTCAGAGGTGGCGTACACATTCACGTGTAAAGAAAACGGAAAAAAAACTCTAATCAAAGGTGAGATCCAGCGTGCCGGAGATGGACCTTATCTAGCAGATGGATTATCACAGTCAGGAGAAAACATCTCTCTCCTCCTCACTACTTTTCACAAATAGCTGTGAACCTTATCACACCTTCCTGGGAAACGTGTTGATACCAGTGGAAAAGGCGTGTGGGGGGTGGGGGTGACAGCATGCAGCGTTCATCCCTGAGTCCAAAAAAACACAAAGCAGTGCATTTAAGAGGCACTTCACCACCCGATACATAGGCCATTGCACCCTGAGACCACCAGGGGGCGCCACTAACAGCTGCCTAACTCTATGTTCTGTAACGCTTCGGACCATTAGCTGCTAGCTTTATTCTCTCCCATCCCTGTGTTGCTCGTCTTTCATCCTATGAACATCCTGTAACTGCACTAGTGGATGCTTGATGTTGCAGGCCGCACCTCAATTTCCCGTCGGGTATTACTAAAGTCTGGCTTCAAGGATGCAGAGATTCAAAAGCTTTATTGTCATTTGTACAAGTATAATGAAATACTTGCTTGCGTACCACCCTGCAGAATTAAACGACGTATAACAATGGAGCACAATAGATAGTAAACAAAAGAAAAGCGAGAATAACAACATACATACAATGCACATACCATATATGGAATATCCTCCTGAAACCCCACCCATTCATTTATGTCCATTGTAGTGGACATTTTGTTTTTGCAGCTATCTTTTCACTGATGTTAGGAAACGTATTTATTCCTGTTGTACACTAAAGAGGACATGCTGTCAAATTAAAAATAACAATAAATTTGAAAAAAATCTAAATTGTAAGATGTCTTATTTCCTCCAAAGACAAATAACCTAAAATTGAAGGACGCTTTTTTCCTTGGGTCTCAGGAGGATATAGAATGTTATTGTATATTGCATCCATCCATCCATCCATCTATCCATCTGTCTATCTATCTATCTATGGTGATGAAGGCTTGCCCCACACACCGCTTTTGCATTTCCCCCCGCAGCCAAACCGAGGCGCTCCTCTGTCCTCCACAGCCCAAGGGTTACGGCCGAACTTCAAGAATATATACAGAAATAAAACATTTCTGCAGTTATGCAAATGAGCCCCCCGCCCTGGTTTACCTTTCAGCAGAGGCTGGCACCAGTTTATCGAGAGGAACCGGCGGCAGCTGTCAGCGCATGAGCACCTCCCGCTAATTGGGGGGTCCGGCGGGAGGGGATCGCATCCCCCACTCCGTGTCGGGCTCGCTCCGCCGCCTGCGCAAACACACATGCGTGCAGTTTGTTTCTCAAGTCTTAGGGGGGCGATCTCATCTTTGAGGCGGCAAGTAGCACTAATTAATCCTGGGGAGGAACATAGGTGTTCATCTCCCGGCAGATGGACGGATGGAAGGATCTGTCCGAGGGAAACGGCGGACGAAGAGACAGACGCTAGGCTCCTCAGCTTACGCGTGTAAATGCTCATTTATTTCTACACGCTTCACACAAGTTCTGAGAGTCTCCCGTCCAGTGACAGCAGCTCCCTTCCACCCGCAAATGACGCGCAGTGTCCCGGAGACGCGTCGCTCCGCTATTCTGCGGCGGTAAAATTAGCCAGCAAGAAGGTTTACCGCCACAGTCTTAGGCAGCACTACTTCCTGGGTGGTATGTAATTTTTAATACTGTCATACTGTGCCGACATTATATCGCGGTATACAGTATTTTGAAGGCAGCGCTCTTTCAACTTTTTGCTGGGGGTGGAAGATGATGGAAATATACAATACTTCCATAATATTACCCAAGCCTAGCCAGCAACCCCCCGCCTCCTCCCCATAGTGCCTTATCCACCTTCCTAAACTTAAAATGCCTAAGGCGGGATGCGTGGTTTAATGCTTACTTTTTAATGTCTGGTCTCTTCATACTTATGCACCCTGTTTTACTGGGCTGGAGCTGGGCAGCCAGGCATTTCCCTGCACATTGTACTGCAGTAAAGTTGTGTATTATAAAACCTTGAAACTTTGAACCGTGAGATTTAGATTAAGATCAAGGTCCAGATTAGCTTTATTGATCCCAGAGGGAATTTCTGGGTTCCATGCAGCACAGCATTATCTGTGTGTAGTGTGTGTGGGGGGGTAGGTTTACTCAAGCCACACTTGTTAGAATGGACCCGCCCTTCATCTCCTGGGTCCGGGGGGGGTTGAGAGGGGGTGCAGGTGCTGAAAAACTGTCATGTCACAGACAGGCTATTTTCTGCATTAAAAAGACCACATTTCATAGAGTCCTAGCAAAGCAATACAGCCTGCCAACTTCATGGGAGATAATTCCCCCCCACCGTGCCTCCCCTGTGCCCCCCCATGGGAACTGGCGACAAGCACCTGACAGTAAACAAACACACTTTGAGATTTTGCTACGCCAGCGGAGATGTTGGGTGTGTCCCGGTAGGGGTCCATCGTCGGACGGCGGCAAGGAGACGAACAGGAGAATGAAGTCAGCGAGGGTGAACGGCTAATATGGCGCTGGGAATTAGGTCCGGCTACTGGGCTTGGGCACCAAGTACCTAGTAAATGGAGATGTCAGTCTGGTACATCAGGCATAAAAGAGTGTGTGTGTGTGTGTGTGTGTGTGTGTGTGTGTGTGAGGCCAGCTGACACAGGGCTTGACTCTTTGCAGGCACCGTTTTTAATAAAACAAATCTCCACAAAGATGACAGTAACAAAAACGGGGCTGTTCTGTTGCTGATATTTGAAGAATGTGCCACGGATACAATTCGTTATCAGTTTCCAAGCGCTTGCGAATTTCCTTTGGTCGGGGGAGGGATTATATGTTGCATTAAAGCGAGCGTCGGTGTGTCAATAATGGCAGGTAAACAAACGTGCGGGTGTGTGTTTGTGCCGGAATGTTCTCAGATGCAGACACAGGTCTTTTGCACTTCACTATATGCTTGTCATCGAGATTCATTGTTCTACCACCTGACTTTTATACATCTTTGAGCCTGGGCTTTGCTCGGCTATGGTTAGGACCTCAGAGCCACCTCCTCACCCGCTGACCACTTACAGCCATTCCATGGTTCCCTGACGTTTCCTTGTCGCGGTTCCAGGTACCAGAACCCTGCGAGATAAAGAAATGAATGGATGTTCTCCATTCATACCAGAGCAGTATGACTCCCACCTGAAGTATTACAGAACAGCCTTCACACTGCAGGGTGTCCCACAGTGGGTACCTCTGTCTGACATCACCATCAGCATCTTAGATCCTCCATCCTGCCAAAATATATGAAGCGCCAGAGCTTCTGAGAATCCACGACTTCCGGTACAGAGTGTGAAAACCGTGTCGAGAATCAGGCAACCCAAGTGGGATAAAAAAAAAAGAACAGGAAAGAGGGAGGAGAAAGCTATTTCTGCCATGAAACAGAGGAAAAAAAGGTGGAGGAGAAACAAGACCCCTCCTGGGTGGGGGCGGGAACATAGGCTTCTGTCACATCTCCATCGAATGTGTGTCAGCAACTGAACGGCCTGACAGTGTGATAGTGCCTTCCTGAGGTCACACCCCCACCTTCAATAAATACATCATCCAGCACACATTTGTTCACCCCCACCCCTCCCTCCCGCTGGTACCTTGTTCAGTCCATGGGACCCCCCCCAAACATTTGATGGCACCGTTGGTTGTCCATCGCTGAACGTGTGCTTGTCAAAACGGACCACGGAATGAAGAAGAAAGCTCATCGGCAAGTCGGCTAATGAGATATGGGATGGAGGGCAGCTGGGGGGGCAGCTTTCCCAGCAGTCTCGCTCTCTCTCTCTCTCTCTCGCTCTCTAAGCGCACTCGTGGAGAAGCAGGGTAATCCAAAACGAGAGTTGCGGATGACTGTGGCTTGAACGACCTGCGACCGTTGCGAGACCCGTGCACAAAAGAGTAAATCACGCAATTAGACAAGCTGCACGGACATAATTAAAATAATAGCAGCGGTTCAAAGCGAGTTTCAACTGCAGCGGGCAGGATGTTTATCAGCGTTGTTCGTTATGGTGGGTTACCTCACTTGCTGCCAACATCAAGGCCCAGGAGGCTTCAAATAATTAAACACGGACATGCAGTAAATTAGATGACATCTATCACCCTTATCTGTGGGTAAATTTGCCCCAATTGCTCATAAACCTCTTTTTTTCCTTTCAGAGGTAAATGGAGGGACCCTTTGGGGAGATTTAAACTTAGATATTAATAAATCAACACAGCAAAATCACCAAATCAAAAGACAAATGGAATACAATTTCACATGTTTACTAGTAAACATGTCATTGGCTGGAGAGGAACAATTCATCTGAGAAAATACTGATATAAATCCATTTTATCAACAGGAATTGCCTAATAAAAGTCTGACAACTCTGTGAAAATTTATCCTTGGCTTGCTGGGAGATCGGATTCATGTCATGGAGGCTGGCCACTGGAAAACTATCTCCCAGAAAGAAGACCCTTCACAATGGCATCATGTTGCTGAGGCTGTAATTATCTTCAGAGGTTCTGTGTGAATTATGGGTCGCAGATCTTGCCTGAAAGCTTCGTTTTTTAATGTATCATTTTATTGTCATTGTCGAGCGATCAGAAGTAAAAGGCGAGAGTGAGAAGAGCAGTGGTCACAGGGTCAGAATTACGCCATGTGTGTTCTGCTTATAGCGCTCAGTGGTCAGTCACTCCAGCTGCGATAAACACTGTTAAGTCCCTGTAACTCTTAGGCTGATGCTCTGCTCATCCAGCATCTGCTGAAGCCCATCAATATGGCAGGGATTTACTTTCAGTGTGGACACAGCACCTACAGAGCAAGCCATCCATCCATCCATCCATTCATCCATCCATCCACCCCTTACTGCTCATCATTAAGGGTGTGGTGAGCTTGAAGCCCCCATGCCTCAAAAAATATAGCGAATACAAGACAACGAATCACACAGACAAACACAGACACAGACACACACACATACACACACCATTGCATTCATGTCTTTGGGGGTACATTTATATGGGCAAAACCTTAACCTGCACATAAGCAATAAGAATACATTAAACTTGGGAGGCACTGGTCCACCCCGTTAGAGCACAGAAATTCTTTTTAAAATACTATTGAAACACCTGCAATTTGCTGAGCTGGTCTGTTTTTATACTGGCCAAACTGGCAAGGAAACCCCATAGAAAAGGACCAATCAGAGGTACTTTATGGCTGTTTGAGCTGCTGGTCATTTAAGCTGCCCTGAAAACGATAGGAAAGGCCAGGCAACATTTGAGCAGTAAACTTGCAAAAACACCCCGATGACTTTCCCTTTCGTCCTTTGAACAGAATGACAACAGACGCACATGGGCACGGGAACAAACGGGAGGCACTGAAAAGGCGTCGGCCATGGGACGCGTTATGGCGGGAATTCTGCCTTCTGGGGGGGGGCGTGAGCTGTCCACATTTGCATAATCTGCATAATTTGCAACGGGTTCCATAAAACTGGGGTGTCAGACATGATCATCTTCTGTTGGGCTTTTGGGACACCAGTGGGGGGAGAATGAGCAGCTCCAGGGAAGCAGAAAGCCTCCAGCTCACCCCCCCCCCCCCCCCAACACAGAGACATTGTTCCAGAACCTTTCGTCTGTTAGCTTGTATCATAAGCCACAAACTGGTTTGAATCGTCACGACCCATCAGGCTGCCATTTTCAGCCTGGATTCTGGCTGGATCCATCGGGCAGATCTGCCGGGATGCGCCGGCGTGTCCGGGGATCCGGCTCGTTGGTGCTGTTCCACCAGACAATGCACCATGTGGCCCGTTTCAGAACAAAGGGACAAAGCAGAGCCCTGACTCTCTGATCCATAAACATTCCTACTTGCTGTGACTGCTGATCTCAATAGAGGGTGTTGATATTTGCAGCACAGGACGGCTTAAGACGTACGCCAGACCTTCTGAAGAATAAAAGAACTCCAAACAGAATGACTTCTTATATCTCTCTCCATCTTTGGAGGTGGCAACACCAGCTAAGGGTATACTATCCATCATCCATCCATCCATCCATCATATCCACTTCCTCCATTTCTCCCAGCACAGTCTCCTTATTCGCTCACGAACTTCTAGACTCGGTAACAGCTTCTTGCAGATGGCAGTAAAAACATTAAATACAAACTGAAAACTCGCAGTGTTATCCCAGTCAGCAAATGGATTAATTAAGACCTGGATCTTCATGCATCCATCCGCGATTTACCGAGAGCTGCTGACGGAAAGCCCTTCAGAGCTGAACTCACCGGCCATCTTTGCATGATGTGGCAGGGAGAGATGAGCGGTATGGAGCTGAGGCGAGGCACAGCGAGAGTGACAGAGCCGCGCGACGCCCATTCCGGTCGCTTCCTGATGCCGGGAGGCACAATGGACCAGCAGCAGGATGGCGTGCCGGACCCTCATACCCCCTTTACTGAGCGCGCCGTCACTAACCTCTTTAGCAAAAACAGCCCCATGGGCCTTGAGGCTGGGGATTGGGGGGGGAAGCAGAATCTAAATGTATAAAAATGCTGAGAAGGATCGTATGCAATTATCCAAAGCTGAGGCCAGCTGGTACAGTAGTGTGTTTTATGGTGGCTGGGGGGCTTCTATCTCTGAATTGGGGCTTTTAGCTGTAAGCATTTGGCCATCCTGTAGGGGGCACTATCCTACCCACCTTGCTGCCTCTGGAAGTGAGAGTTGAAGTGTTGCATAGTAGGGGCTTGTGGGAAATTTTGGGAGGAACAGAGGATAAGTGAACACAGCCTCATGTGGTTGCATCACAAGCTTGGCCTTTCTGTGGATTGCTTAAACATGTTACCTTTGTTTTCATTGTTCATCTCTGACAATCAGGAGCCAAAGCTTTCAGATCACAGCACATATTGCAGATCATTGTATTAACATTGTGCAAGTTTCTTTCCCGCTCTCGGAACCTACACAAATAATGGACATAATTTACGTACAAGCCATACACAGTGCCAACAATTATATGGGAATGACATTGTGGTGTACAGTATGATCACCCCACTCGCTTTCCTATTGCCCTCTGTACACCTGTCCCATCCTCTGCACCCATGTAACAATAAAACTTAGGGTGCCTGAAGATCCAGACAGAGCACAGGACATTCTGGAGAAACCCTGAGTCAATATTCACTTGCCAGCACCTAATATACTGTAGACTGGGTAGGAGTATGAACTTCTGGGGAAGGGGGAAGAGCCAGTTAATAAGGACATTCCTTTACTTCCCTCATCCCTGATGACCCATCATATCAGCCTGGATTCTGCTTCCTCAGTCCTAGACCACAGACCGACCCCCCCGCCTGACACCGCACCATGTCCCTGCCCCATGAGAGCCATCTCCTCTGTTCATTCCTTCCAAGCGGCAGGTCAGAACACTGTGCCTCTTGCTGGAAGGTAGCCAGTTCACCTTCCAGGGTTGGCAGACTGATGACACCATTGGGCCCCTGAGTAAGGCCATTACCCCCCCGCTGCTCTCCGCGGTCCCAGGGACAGACCCCGCTTTCTCAAAAACGTGCATCACTTCGGAATAATGCTTCTGCTAAATAAAGATATTGTAATTGCAATCATAATTTTGTTAATGCTGTCGCTGTTCATTCCTCCCTTTACTGAATCACACAATTCAGAGCAATTTTCACAAATACTAAAACCACAAGAACACAAGGTTCATCAACAATATTTCCCCCCCCCCCCAAACTACCAGATACAGCCCCCTCTCAGCCCACGCTGCCCCTCGCTGTTACAGTGCGACATGGCACACACAGGAAAAAGGTGACGATTCACTAGCAGCACCAAGACTAAAGGGGTTTATAGGACAGGAGAACATGCTGGGGTAAAGTACTAAACAAAGGGACCACGAGGAGCTAAAACTAACTGGGAGAAATAAGGATTAACTAAAGAACCCACTAAGAAACTCAACCAAAGAACTGGGCTAGACAGGGAGCAGGAGTAGAAAACCAAGCCGAGATCACAACAAATCATAAATGTTAAGACTCAACACACAGAGTAACTCCTCAGAATGACTAACCAAAGAGAACAAACAAGGGGTGGGCACTAAAATAGAGTGGAGCACCAGGGTAAACAAGGAACAGGTGCATCTAATAGTCAATTAACCAATCAAAAGAGGAACAGGAACAATGAGAAACAGTAAGAATGAGGAACAGGTGGAAGTGGAAGCACTAAATGAGCAAAAGGACTAAGGAGCTGAAACAATTACCAAGCAGGGAAGCTCTAGATACCAGGGAACATAAGGGGGGGCTGACGACATTACAAAAGAGTAATAGGGGAAAAAAACTAAATCAAATAGACACAAGCAGGGCAAAGCAAAACAGGGAAGCAAGAGAACCAAGAACAAACACCAGGGGAATATGAAAACCAGAACAGGTGAGGCTGGTTTCAAACCTACAACTGGGGGCTTGATAAGTTTGAGCTGTACTCTCAACCCAGTGAGCTATGCAGCCATCTAGGGGACAGGGCGACCACACTGCAGGTAAGGGACTGCATAACATGCAGGAGATCTTGGATATTAAAATGAAGCAGAACCAATGATGAGAGATAAGAAGCCCCAATAATATCCATGACCTGGAGCAGGACTGACACTCACGTGAGGGAGGCTGGCTGGATGGACTCTGCTGCCGTGGTCACTGGCGTCACTTGCTGCCATCTAAGCACACAGGTTTGTGTTTCCCCAGTTTGTCTCATTGTCACTGCCGTTCTACCTACCCCGGTCTCGGGGGGGCAAAGTGAAACCCCCCCCCCACAGAGTCACCACTCCATCCCTGCCACTGCCTGTACGGTGTTAAGATTTCAGTGCAATTAATGTCATAGGATGGTGCAAGAAAAATAACAGCTAATGGCTGTTTCAGGAGGCCGGGTTCACACACCATGACATTTAATAACGATGCCAGACTCCTAACTGCAGAGGGCAGAAGTAACCAGGGAGGGCGCTGGTGCTGCATTTTAGTAGTTTAAAATGTCAACATCAAATGACATGATTTATCGAAGAAATCAATAAAACCTCAGAATGGTTATGTTCCTAAGACCGATGCCTATATGTCGTGCACTACAATAAATACATATAAGCTCACAGAAACATTATATGAGATTCGGTCAGCAAACTGAGGCACAAGCATGTAAAATTCCTATTATATTTTGTGCATATTCACTAACTGATAAGCCAAACCTGCTAAAAGATTCTTAATTGTAAGTTTGCCTATTTTCTCTGTTCTCCCCATCTTTGAGAACCTCTGACCTTCTGTTCTGAGACAGTCATCACTACTCCTACACGAGTCTTAAAAAATAACACCATAAGATAGCTCTCCATTTCAGATGGCCCCTGTTCTTCTGCCATGAAGTCGGTCCTTTCCAAAGCAGTTAAATCAGACACACTTTCCCTTTTGAGAGTACGCCCCCCGCAGCGATGGGGATTGCGACATGGCCTTCAGCACAGAGCGATGCATGGATTCCACGCGGCTCCTCATCCCCAGCCAGCCAGCGCCCCTGATTCCACACCGCAAACACGGGTATAATTAATATTCCCCAACTTTGTCTGCATTGTGTTTTTTTCACACCCTCCCGGCAGACGCTAATTAACTGCTGTGATGAGACTGCACTTCTGCAGCTTATGATATCTCCAAATTAGACCCAGGACACACAACATTTCAGGTGCTGATCTGACTTTGGAAGGTCTCTCTCACTCTGTCTCTTTATTTATTTCTTTTTTTGTGAACTTAATGTATTTTTGTACTTTTGGAAACATACTATGTCGTAATAAAGGATTTATCCCCCTATCGCTCTCGCTCCATCTCTCACTCCTATCTCCATTTCTCTCTCTCCATCTCCTACTCCCTCTCTCTCAATCCTTCTCCCTCTCTCTCAATCCTTCTCCCTCTCTCTCACTCTCACCCCCTCTCTCTCCATCTCCTACTCCCTCTATCTCTCAATCCTTCTCTCTCCCTCCATCTCCTACTCCCTCTCTCTCCA
>JAODJW010000062.1:35025191-35042180 GCA_026777045.1 Hyperopisus bebe
CCGGGTCCTTATCCCCCCCCCCCCCCCCCCCATCCTTAAGTCATTTCGCTGCCCTTGATGCCCTAATCCATAGCCAGACATGCAAAGCTTTTTACTGGCCTCTTAATTCTGGCTCCGTGGTCCTGCTTTTTCAGAGGCACAAAAGATCATTGCCTATCACCATTATTCTCCCCAAACTGAGTCCTGTGGGTTTGCAAAGCTTTGTCCCTGAGAGCCCCTCCACAGAAGAGCTCAGACAGGGCTACCCCCACGACACAGAGCTCGTCCCAGTAGGCAGGGATATTTCCTGCCTCCTTAAATTTGATTTCTAATGCAATATGTGGATCAGGTCCATAGAATGAGCATCCATCCTGCCAGATGAGGGACAAAGAGCTGGTTTTGTGTGAATATAGACCCTCAGGGCCCTCCTGAAAACACCTTCTCTTCTCCACCACGGACAGGGACAGTACATCAATCTACACCACAGTCTGAGCAGAAGTTTGGCATATGCCTCGATTGCAATGGCGTTCCTTTCCGGGAAGCTGGTTTAATATCTACACTGGAGATGAGGACTTGGGAATTTAGGGTGACAGCAGAAAAGTGGCCTTCTGGGATATGAGGGACATCTGGAAGTTTTTGATTGGCTGCACTGGGGAAAGACACCTCCCTGAGGCTGAATCAGAGATTTCGTGACAGGACTTGCGCTAAACTCAGTTTTAACGAGGAAGCAGGACCATGTTTCATGGCATACTGCTGGTGAGCACCTTTCTTGTTTGTGTACAGGCTAACCACCCTATTCACATGCACATATACAGAGGTGGGGCCACAGAGGCATTGGCCCCAGCTCAATGCTGATTGACCACCAGAGTCCCCCTTCTCCTATCATTCACTGATTCAAAACATATCATTGGCTAATCAGGTTGGCCCCTCAATATGAATTATGACCCCACTTGTGATCCCCTTATATTTAGAAGTCCTGCAATCACTCCGGCCTATGCATGAAATAAATTACGAGGCCATCTAGTTGAATCCAAAAAAAGAAATAAAAAAAACGAATAGCTTTAATATGAGTTATATTTCTTAACTAGTTATTGAGGTAGGGTAAGCCGTAAAGTTGCATGAAGGCGTTAATCTCTGAGAGAGGCCATATTTTGCCCCCATTAGCTGGCTGTTACATACATGCTTACACATAACATTAGTCACTACACTACAGTCACATCTTCACTGGCAATAAAGCTTGAAAAAACACCAGGACTGGCTGCCTGGATCTATAAAGGCGCTGATAGATGTTTGAAGAGAAGCAAAAATAACTTGGTTCAGCTCCAGCTGATGGATGCCGCAGGTCTTTTTAAAAACTCATTAGAGTGAGTGACAGAACATTCCGGAACAGCGTCTTCAATGGGTGGAGGACATGCGAATTCCACAGTGCTCCGCCGGACAGCCCAGCTCGAGGTGCTGACCTTCGGATGCAGGACGGAAGAATGAGAAGCAGCTATGTTTTAATGAAAGCCCAGCTTGACTTTTCTGCTCTGCCTCCAGGGAGTAGATGCAGGTGACCACAGCACAAGGTGACAGCAAGCAAGAGAGCATTTAATTTGATCAACTGGGGCATCCATGTCTCTACTTTCATTTCTTCAGGTAAACAGAGGAGTGCAGAGCCTTTGAACATATTGGTCTTTTTTTGCATTTATGTGTTTTTTAAAGAGATATCTTAACACATCTCATTACGCTGGTATTTACCTTAACCCTATGTAAATCTGAGACCCACAGATTCCCTCCTTTTCATGTCTCATAAAAAGCAGCAAATGGATTTAATTGCCTACAGCCATGGTACCATCTTACATGTGGCTGAAACAAATCGATTTTCTACGGTGGGAGAATCCCCGAGTCTCTCTTCCAAACGTTCCGAGAGCTCAGACCGTTTGGGTCACGGCCCCTGCGTGCAAGTCGGGCACCGGTGGAACGAGCCACAGGAGAAATTAAGAGCCTTTAAGGGTTCTTCTTGGGGGGAGGGGAACTTTGAGTTGAAGGGGACAAAACATTCCCAAGTTATGGAGACAGATTTGACAGATGATCCCACTGTCCCATTATACCCTTTTTCTGAACTTTGGTTAGAGCTGGAGGCTGTTGTTCTGAAGAGATGAGCTCCAGTTCATACTGCCCAGCGGTAATGGACAAAATGACACTTCATGAACCATTTGCTGTATCTTTTTACCCCACTAGGTGGTGCTCTCTCTTTAAAAAAAGGCACAAATCATGCCCCGAAGTAAACCAAGACCACCACCTAGAGGCATCATTTTGTCCATCACTACTACCCAGGCTTGACAGATTGGGATTAACTGACCACACATCCATGTTCATGAGAGAGAGGAATACCCAAGACAAGCGACAATCCAAGGCAGCAGTGTAGACTTAATTTATTTGGGCTTTTGAATGCAATGCACAGGCTGTATATACGTAAGCCCACAATCACAATCGATATCTGAAAGCACTCATGCATGAAATGCATCACCATCTGGAGGTCTGCAGAGCATGACTGTGACTGAATGCAACATGAGCGAGAATCACTGCTGGGCGGCTATGTTTCTTCAGCGAGTGCACTTGTGCGGAGCCTTGCTTGATACGTTTCTGAACATGAGTGGGAATAGGGTACATTCATGGTAACATAAGATAAGAAAAAAACTTTATTGATCCCGGGGGAATTTCTGGTGTATACAGAAGCATAGACACATAGAATTCAGACAGTCATACAAATATTGCAAAACACAATACACATGCTGCAAACACGTAAATGTTGTGCAAACTAATTAAAAGTACATGATACACAAAGAGAATATCCTGAAAAAACGAATATTAAGGAAATAAATAAATACAAATACAAATAAAATTAGCAGATGGTATATGTGCAATTAGAAAACAGAATGCACCAGACTTGTCAATGATAGGCTCCTCATGACGCGTTACGGCTGGGCGCGGGGAGTGGGATGTCAGCAGGAGGCGCTGTGGTGCCAAAGAAGTCCCAGAAATGTCCACAGTGCAGCTCCTTCTGTACATTAGTCATTTGGAGCACCACTGTCAGAAGATCCATAAGGCTGTTTACTAACACCTCTCCTCGTTGCTATATTGCAAAGAAAATGTTGCATCAACAGATCCAATAGTTCATTGGTCAGAACTCCATTTCCTAGGGGGGGGGGCGTTCTCTGGTACTCCTGGAAATGGCTCAACCATAACTGCCACCAAGCTTTCCCAGATGCTGTCTAGTTTGCCAGCTTCAATGTGCTTATTATCATCATGCACCTACTGCTATTTTCGTTGCTGTTTGCTGTGAGTGTCTGAGTGACCCCTGTCTGCTGCTTGAATCTCAGCCTGGGCCAGAATCAGACCTTGTCTCAGGGAGCTCCTAGTTCCTGTCACTCTGTATCCACCAAACCATTATACCTTATTCCCTAACCTGCACATCCAATCACTTATCCCAAGACCCCCTTTCTTACAGTGTCCTTTCCAATGGTCTCGTAGACTGTTGAGCAGAAAACTTGATTGTTTGTTGGGTCAGGGGTACGCCAACGTCGCAAGATGTGTTACACGTTAAATCGGCTTTTTCAGCCACCCGTCTGACCCAGTGGTGCTCAGCGTAGCCTCAGGCATTTTTATCAAACATTACCATCTCCAGCAAGGGCCAGACCCTGAACTTCTGACCCGCCAAGCGCCAGCGATACAGGAACATACGACCCTCAGCAGACAGGAGGAGAATGGGCCGCTAACAGCATAGTGATGGTCACACACAGGTAGAGCCTAAAATGAAAAGGCTTAGTCTTTAACATTTCTGCTTTCTATTTTATTGATTTATTTAAGGAACGATGTGGCACAGGGCCAGGAGGGGGATGACCGGCGGAAGCTGCTGAGCAGGCCTACAGGTCATGGGGGTGTAAAATGCTGGAGTTCCCCCTTTCGGGGATGAGTGGGCGGCGGGGGGACGTTGATGGGGGGGATGCTGTGCACACAAGCATTTCACTGTGCTGGCTTCCTGCTCAGGCACAGTGACACTCGAATATGGCAACCCCCCTGCAGCATCAAACATAATTGCTATGGCTTAAAATAGAAACCTCAATAAAGTTATATTAATACTTCTGTGTTATATTGCAGTGTTTACTCTGTTTTGTCCAGTACTCTATATTGTATAGTATTGTATGGTAAATCTGTATAAACGTGTATATGCATGGAACCCCCCGCCCCCCAAACATACCAAAATGCCCACCCGAGCTTGGTGTCCTAATGACACCACATGTGTCAGCGACAGGGATAGGGAAGGGACTATCCAAAGTGCGACTTGCTAGGAAATGGGGAACTTTAGACATGGAACAAAAGTGACCAAAAAAAGGCAGGTAAGCAACACGAGGAGAAACGTGGGCTGTAACCACAAGGGGGAAGCAGAGGGAACACAAGCAAAAAGCCAATTACAGCAAGACTATCCACATCAGAGAAAGGGCAGGTGCCAACCACACAACGATCAAGTAGGGCACAAAGCAAGGGCAGGTACATTCATACACACAAAGGTAACAAGGAACAGGTGTGAAGCACTGCAATCAAACAAATACCAAAGACTAAGGGCAATAAGAAGCCAGTATGAATCAATTCACAAATCACAAAAGACTCAAACACTAGGAACGGGGTGACCAGCAACACCTGATGGCCAGGCAGGAAAATGACAGGGTAGGATCCTGACAGCATATCAGTGATGACAGTGATGATCCTGATGGCTTTGTGTATCGGGACTGGGACAACCCTGGGACAGGGGAAAAAAATCACATGATCATCCAAGTGGAGTAGGTACAGGGAGAGGCCAGACTATAGTGCTGGGAGTCAGAGAGGATGATGAAGCCACAAGACTGAGGGCTGAGAGCAGCCCATGGGACACGGAGGCGCTTCTCCCTGCGGAGCGAAACCGCATGGGTCACCCACCAGGGGGCAGCATGGAGTTCATCGTAATTGACTTCTGACAGTAGACAGGATGTGGCTAGTACAGCTTCAAAAGGCACACGAGGATGTGTAATAGTCCCGCAGAAAATGGATGACTGGTGGGTAAATGCAGCGGGAGCGAGGCTTCCCAAAAGACTCTCAAGGAGGTTTACTGAATATTACATTAAAGCTAATTAATTTGTGTGGTAACAAGACAACATTTGAAATGCATAACGAGCTTATTGGAAGAATACTACAATAATTCTATTATGATTATAATTCTATTTTAATTATAATTCTGAAGCACTGTCAAATGTTAAACCTCACAGAAGACATGGGGTAAAATGGCAAATTTCTAACAGGTCTGGACTTCTGGATTATGCACAACTCACCATTAAATATTCTTTTCTTTTAATGGTTGGTTAACTAACTTAATGTGCCTCTGGTCTCCCATTACTTGACCTTACCTGAACAATATCATCAAGACAATCAATTCACAACCACCTGTCCTAGAGGTCTTCCGTTTCCATGGCAACAAATGTTTGGTATAACTTGATACAAAGGACACAAAGAACAGCACATTGCAAGATCCCAAATTTGCTTTGTGTGGTAGGTAATGCTAGTCAACAAGAAAAGCCTGAGTAATCAATATCAGAATGCTGCTTTTGATACGGAATTGTTTTTCACTTGGTTGAGATTACTATAGGCAGCATAGTAGTGCAGTGGTTAGCACTGTTACCTCACACTTCTGGGATCAGGGCTCGAGTTTCTGCCATGGCTCCATGTGTGTAGAGTTTGCATGTTCTCCTGAGTCATTGTGGGGTTTCCTCGGAGTAGGTACTCCAGTTTCTCCCCACAGGCCAAAAAAACGCCCCAAAGTTAATTGGAGTTACCAAATTGCCAGTAGGTGTGCATGTGTGAGTGATTGGTGTGTGACTGTGCCTTGTGATTGGTTGGTGTCTTGTCCTGGATTGTTCCCTGCCTTGTACCCATAGGCTCCAGACCTCCCGTGAATTGGACAAGTGATTATAGAAAAGAGATGAATGGATACTATAGAAATTGCCAAGCATCATAAAAAAATGATAGAGCACCTGTCAAAACAGTTACTGTTAAGAGCTAAAATATTTAGTGGCAAGAAGAGTGTTGAGGATAAACACAACAGTGGGTGATGTTCTAGAGAAACAAAAATCTTAATGGGGGAAACAGGCTGAAAACAGCAGAGGAAAGATTAAAAGCCTTGGGTAGAGACAGAAAAAATCCCCTGGGGGGTGGGGGGGGTCCAAGGCCACCGAGTGCCTGAGACAGCCTGACATCACCCAGCCAGAGACAAGTGTGTGGCTACTCACTGAAACTAATGCTATCAGAAGAGTGTTGGTCTTCCTGCTACCCAGCCAGCGAGGGTAAAGTTCCTGAAGCCCTCAGGCAATGGTCTGTAGCAACGAAGGTGGATAGTTCAGCTCCAGAAAGTACAAATCCAAACCAAGATTTTGTTTCAACCAACTACTTGAACATAAAGAGTCACAGAGTACTGAAGTATTTGGTTGAATCATCACTGAGTCGTGAAGTACAAAATGACACTTTATGAACCATTTGCTGTATTTTTTGACCCCACTAGATGGTGCTCTCTAAACAGAACACACAAAGCATGCCCCAACGCAAACTAACAGCACTATCTAGTGGGGTCGAAAAATACAGCAAATGGTTCAAGAAATGACGACCACATCCAGGAACTGTGAACAGGAGACACCTGTTAATACCTTCTAGCTGGACTCATACTGAGGCAGATCATAAGCACAAGGCTTGGCCTGCTGAGCCACAGACCACCCCAGACCAGGTGACTGGATGGCTGGAAACCTTGGGTTTGAAAATGAGAAAAAAATGGACAAATGTGGTGATGTCATACGATGGAGAAGTGAAATGCAAGCCCCAACCTTGGTTGACCCCAGGACATGTCGAACTTGGCAAAATCAGGATGTGCATATGCTCTCTGAAAGCTATTACAGGAGACAAATTAGCTAATAAATTTGTAATTTAATTTCTTGAAAGGTAAGAAATTGACTTAGTTTTGTAATATTCATAAATTTCAGGCAAAATACATCTATCTCAAGTTATACACTGACATCAGTATTGGAACATCACAGTGTTTAGGAACAACTTGTTCCGTGGAATCATTTTCACCTTTTAAAAATAAGTTCTGTTTTCAAAAAGACTGTACACTGAACATCTAAGATTGATTTAAATGTAGATTTGGGGTAATCAGTACATGAATGGATAATTACGTTTTTCTATAATCCTCCCAAGCACTCAAATACAGTGGGAAAATTCTGGTCATCAGTTATGATTATTCCTGAGGTGAATATATGATTACGTGAGTGTATTGAACCCAGGGGTGTGTACAGGGGCGGGGCCACTGGGGCACTGGCCCCAGGTGAAAATTGATTGGCCCCTGGAGCGCCCTTCCCTTGTCATTCACAGATTCAAAACACATCATTGGCTAATTATAAGGCTGGCCCCTCTGTATGAATTATGCCCCTTCCTTATGGCCTCTATCTTTAAAAAAATCTTAAAATCACCCCTGATTTCTCCAGTCCCAAGAAAAGAGCTTCCTGTCTAGGAATCAGAAATGTACACAGTGTGTCTGTCCCCATGAATGTACGTTAACAAATGACAAAATGACGGCTTTGCCTGGATTAGCAGTTAAGTCATAAAGGAGGCCACTGTGTTCAGCGATGACCAGTTATTACACTTGCGCAGCTAGAGATTTAATTAAGATCAGAAGCTCCACACTTGATATACACTGTATACGTACTGGGCAGCACGCTTTCCTGCTTTGTGTGTCTAGTCTGGTGTGGTTAAGGTCTATGTTTCTCTCCATGTCTCTGACTCTCTGTCTGAATCTATTTGGGTCCCCATATCTCTGTCTCTGTATGTCTCTGTCTGTGTCTCTCCAGTCTCTGTCCATATTTCTGTCCATGTTTCTTTGATCTCTGTCTTTCTATAGTCTGTGTTTCTATGGTCTCTGTCTGTCTGTCTGTCTGTCTGTGTCTCTGTCCATGTCTCTCTGACCTCTGTCTGTGTCACTTTTAGGTTTTGTCCCCTGGTATTGATTAACGCCTGAGTCCTTCAGCCATGCACTCTTGAGTCCACTGCATGCTTTGCCCCCCCACGCCCACCTGATACCCCCTTCCTGCAGTGTACTCTGTGGCATGGTCTGCATATTCTTAGTCTGATCTCATGATAATAAAAATTAGATTTTGACTATTAGACTTAGACTATGGCCCTGGGGTCACCAAATTAAAAGACCTTCAGCATTTCATACTGAGTGTTTGTGCCTCAGAAGAGCCAAACTCGTGTACCTCTTGGTTTTGTTTGGATTCATTAGAGCTGCCTGTCAGGTACCTTCAGAGCCTCAGCTGTGGCCTTCTGCTTTTAAAAAAAAAAACAGCCATTTCCGAAGGGGCGGGCACTTTAGTGAGCGTGAGCGTTTCACACTAACCTTGTGGGGAGGTTTAGAATTAGATTTAAAGCTGTATTATAAAAATCAAATTATTTAGCGAAGGGCCCTTAGAGGAATGCTGAAATTGTAATTCGAATCTCACAGTAGTTCCAATATTCTGGTAATATTCAGCTATTCCTGAGCCTGAATGACTGTAATTTGGGCAGGGGGCGGCATTTGGAAAAGATTCAGCCCGCAGTGTAAAGACAGGGCTGCTCGGTGTCCCGTGGAATCAACACGGGACAACATTGTGTAAGAATTACAATGACCCCCCCCACCTACCCCCAGTTAAAACAGACACCCCCTGAAAAACACCCAAAGTCACTTCAGTTAAACAGACAATAATTTTGAAGGTACACTGATCCTCTACCCATAGACTTGGGAGATGGGCCCTATATAATTGATAAGAACAATCAATTAAAATGAACATTTACAGTTTAGCGTGAATCAGTAACTCAAACATTCTTACCTATCTGGGAAGCACAGAGAACCCTAAATACACAAACAGACTCTGCTAAAATTAGCTTCTCCCTCCTCCGCCCAACAAATGAATATATTAATTGAGGGCAGATTTGTTTTTTAATGCTTTATTTAGCATTTTAATTTATCGTTCCCAGACATCATGGCGCTTGGAGCAGCTTTTGAGTGAGAGTCTCTCCAGTGGTGAACACAGACGCAGTCCAGGCTTTGTCTCCTTAACAGGTACTGGAACCCTGGCATTCCTCCTGAAAGTGTGTTACATTTAGACCTACAACCCCCCCCCACCCCCCCCCAAGTTAATCTGCATGGTTCAGTCCAAACACTGCGAGTCGAACACATAGTCCAAGTTTGCCTAATAAACCCAGTGAAAGTCAAAAATTACTCAGATGAGGTTGAGACTCGTTATCTGAGGCAGTCACAAAAGAATATCAATATAATATCTGGGCAGAGAGGAACTGATTGTACTTTAACTGAAAGGTCACTTTTATATTACAGGGGTGGGGGGCTACAAATGGTTTAGTCGAGTGTTTAATCAAGTCACCCCCAGAGAAACCTTCACATCTTATCTGCATGTCGGTGTATCAGCAAAGAACATGGTAGAACGTGACAGGAATGCATACTCACCACAAAATGTTACTGATCAATTAGCATTCGGAATAATTAATATCAAAACTCATGAGAAATAAATAATGCAGGAACACACACACATCTGGAACACACAACTACGAAAATTAACGTTCATCACTTATTCTGAAAGCATGACCATCAACATCCAGACTAGTTTAATATGAGGAGGACTCAAGAACTGTCAAAGTAATTACATAATTGATTTTACATTCATTGTTATGAAGGGCCAATTTGTCAAACCTTATTCTAATCAGAACATTAATTTCAATCACCTTGGTAGGAGTTTGGGGTTGGGGTGGGATAAAATGTAATTAAATTCAGGAGGTAACATCTCCAGTTTGGTTCATGGTGACTGCGGAGGACATTTAACGTTCAAATGTGGGAGATCCTGTAAATGTCACCCAGCCAGACAGAAAGACAGCTGTGTTCATGACAGGAATTTAGACACAAGATTTTTCACGTCATTATTATTTTCTGCAAAATTTTAAAATCCCCCTGCCCTCCCTCTCGCTTCAAGGGTGTGTCAAGCGAAGCAGACAAAGGCCAGGTTTGATTTAGGGGTTCCCTGGCCGAAATTAAGGGCTCCCAGATTGGATTTAAGGGTTCTCTAGCTGTAAGTAAGGGTTCCTGGGCTATACTTAAGGGTTCTATGACTGGACCTAGGTGTTCCCAGGGTGACAGTGAGGGCTCCCTGCTAGACAGATCTGGTTGATAAAATAGTAGTAGATCTTATCTGTGACTGGACACCAATGGTGAGGATGTGGGAGAAGTTTGGAGAGGAGTGGAGACACCTGATGTCATTTTGAGTTGCCACATCTGTACAAGATCAAACATGATCCACCATAATGGTTGTGAACAGACTGTAAATTAGGGGTAAATTCAACCAAAATCAGCCCCGGGGGGGACCCCCCAAGACAGTCCGGCAGAACAGCACATGCGGTTTAGTGACTTCTGGGGTGGGAGAGGCGATCACAGTTACCTCAGCTGTTCCCCTTTTGAGGGAGACACAATGGTAAGTGAATGAATGAGTGAGTGAATGAGTGAGTGAATGAGTGAATGGATGAATACATTAACATGGCATTCAAATACTCAAAGCACCTTACAGAACTAATGGGGAGCCACTTCAACCACCCCCACTGTGTAGCCCCCACCTGGATGAAGCAACGGCATCCATTCTGCACCAGTACACCTACACTGTAGTTATGGTGGTGAAGGGCAAGGAGAGAAATCACCAGTTAGGATGATGGACATGAGCTAATCTGAAGGGGATGCACTGCCCAGGAAACCATGCGGATGTTAAACGGGCCACGTCCTCGAGGACGGGGCAGGGGCATGAGACGGGGGCCGCGATTCCCCAGTGCGTTACGCTGACTGGGGGAGGTTTCAGCCGAGAGGCTGGATGGGCGATTATTTATGAAGCGATTTTCAAACCAAACAAGTCGCTGGTCCCACTATCCGCCGCCGGATGAGCTTTTTGTGTCTGCTAATGGATCTGCACTTAATGGGGCTAAAACACACAAACACACGCACACACACACACACACACACACACACACACACAAAGACATGCACACGCACACACAGTCACGGTGTACATCCCTTTTTTCGCCTGCACCGATTAGCCTTGGCTGATACCAGAGTTAGAAAAGCTGTAGTAGAAGTTGGTGCATGTTGCGGGGGGGGGGAGGGGGGGGGTTTGCAGCTCGGCATGTTTCCATGGCGACCACTGCTCATTAAAACACTGCGGCGTTCCGCCCGCCTCTGGGACTGCGGATCTGCCACTGGGGTTATTGTCTCTACTTTCTTCATTAACTTCACTTGCTGGCTCTACCTCACGGTATCATCAATGAGCTAACTTATTTAGTTCCCCTCTCATGAATATTTCACACAAACATGCTGGAATGTGCAAAACACCACCCCCCACCCCTTCCACCGCTGCCACCCGAACCTTTCCAGGCTTCTGTCTATTCCTAGAGGGATTTATAAAATTTTATTACAAGCTATTAGCCTGGGTTGGTGTCTGAATTATTATTAAGATGGCAGCAGCTACAGGCAAACATGTGACCAGAAGGGATGGGATATGATTGGGCATTACAGACGCCAATCAGCCAGTGACGACACCTCTCATTTTGGCTCACCTCTCTCTCTCCTCCTCTCAGAGAATATTGAAGTACACATTTGACAATGCGTTAAGGAGCGGAGGAAGGCGGACCCAACCCAGAGTGGGTGGGACTAGAGTGCACTTGGTTGCTGATTATGTGACCAATGAGACGTGAGGATAGATTACAGTGCGATTTGCACCATAAACTCGTCTCTTGGGATCTTGGGCCTCATTTCTCCCATCAGTGCGCTGTTCAGTGTGATTTGACTTATGGGGGGTGTTGCAATTGTTACATTCTCCAATTCAGACCCTCCAGAGGCACTAGTTTGATACAGCAACACATACGAATGGCTGAAGAGGCTACAGAGACTGGCATCGAGTCATATTCCGACTTGTATTCAGGCAGCAAAGATTTAGATAAAGTTGCAGCATGTAGATAAACCACCATGATGTCTGGCAATGATAAATTAAAATGTTAAACACGCGGTAGTTCTGCCACTTTCCTCTTTTCAGAACCCCACATACCTCTTTTTTCAAAAATAATTCTCTGCTATAAATCGGCAGAGATATTTTCCTTTTTGTGCTGCATAAATTCACAAGTGCGGGCTGAAATGATCTCATCGACGTTGGCTTAGGAGATGAGAGATCTATTTCATGATCTGCTGTGCCCCCCCCCCCGCACCCTCCTGAAAATTTTCTTCACAGGTTTTCATCCGCAGGAGCAGCCTCGAGACATCATTGCTTAGGATGCTTCTCGCTGGCTTTTCATCATTACTGGGTCTTTGCACAGGCAACATCAACAACATCTTGTCAACATGTACGACACAACTTCTCCAATCTGAACCAAAAGAACAGCTGTAAAGTCAAATGACAGAGGGAAGTAACTAATCATTCTCATCTTCCATAGTTCCTGGCCAGAGAACATTTCAATGGTGAAACTCGTCCGTGATTTTAGTTTATTATTGAAGCCAATGGCAGATTTTGGACTGAGGCTAAATTTTGTGCTTCCAAATCTGATTGCTTTGACCAAGACTAATTATCTTCTTCTGCAGCCTCTATGACCAATCAAATGGGGGAGATGTTTCAAGGACTTTGCTTAAAGTTGGACAGTTTGGCTAAATCATTTCCGCTGTTCACCAGCAAACTGCCGAGGACCTGTGCGTGGGAGGTGGGTGTCAGGCGAACAGCAGGAAAAGATGGAGCTTAATTTGCGCAAGTAGAACAGGGACAATAGAATGCGTTAGTTTACACATATCCCATCATGCTCTCCTGAGACATCCCCACACATATAAAGGTGAGAGCAAAGCTTTGGGTCAGACATTCATCCAGCACCCCTGGAGCACCTTGCAGGGGGTCAAGGGTCTTGCTCAAGAGCCCAAGAAAGATGTGACTATTCCACCAAGGTCAGGAGCAGGTGAGCTGCCCATCGCAGATGCCAGGGCCTGAGCAGCTGACACAGTCACACCCTGCTCAGAGATGAGTGTGTTCTCCGGGCATTCTGAGCAGGTTTTAACACAGAAACATACCCTGAATTAAAGGTCACTGCATGTCCTGCTCACAGAATCACACAATCCCCGTTTAGAGCAGTCTGTAATGGCCTCGTTATAGTTATTTGAGAGCAATATTCTGGTCTTAGCTCAGATTTACTGGGTTATTACAGACGTGTGACAGTTTACGTTCTGCTGCTGCACACAGAGAGCTTTCTGCTTAGTTAGTACCCATGCAGCATTAGGCAAGAAGACAATTTGATGGCACTGAGATACATAATTCCCCTTCGCAATTATCGGCGGTTCAATGTCTGATGGACAATTTCAGCTGCTGCTCTGGTGGCAGGAACTAATAACAAACATCAGAAATGCCTTAGGTGGAGTCAGGGAGACGGAGCATGCTCTCCTCTGCCAGGGAGGAGTCAGGGAGAAGGAGCATGCTCTCCTCTATCAGGAAAGAGTCAGGGAGACGGAGCATGCTCTCCTCTGTCAGGGAGGAGTCAGGGAGATGGAGCATGCTCTCCTCTGTCAGAGAGGAGTCAGGGAGTTGGAGCATGCTCTCCTCTGTCGGGGAGGAGTCAGGGAGATGGAGCATGCTCTCCTCTGTCAGGGAGGAGTCAGGCTCTGTCAGGGAGGACTCGGGGAGATGGAGGTGCTCTCCTCTGTCGGGGAGGAGTCAGGGAGATGGAGCATGCTCTCCTCTGTCAGAGAGGAGTCAGGGAGTTGGAGCATGCTCTCCTCTGTCGGGGAGGAGTCAGGGAGATGGAGCATGCTCTCCTCTGTCAGGGAGGAGTCAGGCTCTGTCAGGGAGGACTCGGGGAGATGGAGGTGCTCTCCTCTGCCAGGGAGGAGTCAGGGAAATGGAACATGCTCTCCTCTGTCGGGGAGGAGTCAGGGAGATGGAGCATGCTCCCCTCTGTCAGGGAGGAGTCAGGGAAATGGAACATGCTCTCCTCTGTCGGGGAGGAGTCAGGGAGATGGAGCATGCAATCCTCTATCAGAGCTTAGCTGGAGCAAAACAGGTCAGCAGTGGGACTCTTAAAACCCAATGTTAAAAGGCGGGCAATAAGTTGTAAATAAAAGGTCCTATTGCATGTTTTTGAAGGTGGGAGTGAGTGGAGTCAATGAGAGAAGGAGAATGGATGTCAGGGACCAGGGATGTTCCCCACATCTCTCCATTGTAGCCATTTGACCTTTGCAGCTCGAACAAACAGCAGGGAGCTGGTTACAGTACCAGCCAGATCACACGAGCAAAGACAGAATAATGTGCATTTTGGAGCACTGAGTTTGTGCTGGATTTATGAGATCAGGATGGTACCTTTGCCAAAAAGAGCTTTTCCAGTTTGTATTCAGAACATACAATGTATACGCACTGCGATTGGCTGCCGGCACAGGGAGGAAGCTGAAGCTAGGCTGAGATGCCAAAAAACTCACCAGACATCAAAAGAGGAGAAAAATCACTCAAGTGGAAACGCTCAGCTTTCCCATCCCTCCCCCAGGGTGGAAAAACAGCCTTCAGCGATGAATCGGTATAATGGATGCTGGCCGACTCAGCGGCGACCCCTAGAGGACACTTGGGGCACTTATCGTATTAGCACATTAACACACGCTAACACGAGTGCTCAGTTGGCGTGCCGGTGTGTGCTTCTGGACAACAATCTGCTGTGATGAAGCCATGAAGTACGGACGTCCTGAAACAGCACTACCAGCATATCAGAGGAACGCAAAACAAAAGTCAAGCAGTTTTTCAACATGAACATCGAATATGAATGTTTAAGTTGCAAACCATTGAATTAGTTTCCCCGTAGGATGCATCCTAATGCCATCACCGCCATTTTGTTATGGTTTTATTTATTTAAAGCCTAAACATTAGCCACAAACTTGTGGAATTAAATTCTCCTTTTCTTAAATATTAAGTCCTGGGAATTGTTTGCAAGTCTAATTTTTGGTAGATGAACCAAAATGCATAGCAGCACAGTAAAGGAGACCATCATCCCAGGTCTCTCTGACCTGGAAATTTCAGGTCTAGAAAGTTCAAATCCAGACCAAGATTTTGGTTCACCCAACCAGTTAAGAATAGAGAATCACAGTCACTGAGTACTCAACTGGTTGGTTGAACCAAAATCTTGATCTGTATCCTTGCTTTCTGGACCTGAAATTTTCACCTCACAGCTGTAATATTACCAGTGCTACTTCAGTAAACATAAAGTCTGCAATCCATTACGGTGATTTTTAAAGTAATTCTGCTTTTTTTGTTGTTCTTTAGGGGGCATCAGAGAGAATCCTCTCGACATCTTGACCGATGAGATGATGCGATTCCCAGCAGGTCAACGTCTTGTGTATTTTTTATCGTTTATTACTTTTGTCCATTTAGACATAATTGGCTTTAAATGGACAGGTTTCAAATCCCAGGGTAATTTTAAGTTGCATGATTCATTCTCTCATGTGCATTCCAGGAACATTAAAACAGTTAGTGTGTTGTTTACTTAAGATGGTTAATCAAACATCACCACTGGAGGGTCCTTGGTTTTACCATCAGCAGGTTGAGCTTCTAGTTTCCACTCTTGTCTCGATGCATTTTAATGTTTCACTCGCATTTTTAACGTAAAGCATCGCATGATCTGATCGATGACTCTATAGTCCTCATCTCGTAACAGAGCCAAAAATTCAGTATAAAGTCTGCAGGACCCATAACAACCACATATCCCCACAATGTAATGTATACTTGGACCACACACACACACACACACACACATACACACATACACACTACAGAGGTCCAGCCTTCCTAGGAAAAGATCACAATTGAACCATGACTCAGGGAAATAGCTGCCTCATTACTTATTACGCATATCCAGCAGATTTGTTCCCTTCTATGGACTGACTGGCCACCCATCAGAGACACTCCAAAGTCGCTGCAAGGGGTTACAGAGTCTGTGTCTCTGCCTTGATAAAGGTGAGCATAGCCTCCATGGAACATCCATTTCAGGGGAGCGAAAAGCTTGAAATTAAAGCCGGAGAAGGACGACACGAGACCAGAAAAAGAGCTGACGAAGGTAAGTGCGAAATTAGGGCCCGGCCCACTTTGATACTCCAGCTGCCTCCCAAACAAAAGGAAATGAAACAAAAGGAAGTGTGATGAGTCCAAGCTACAGCGCACAAGCATCTCAGCAGCTGGTGAACATCTGGGTTTGTTTACCCAACTCCTACAAGACCGGCAATACGAAAACCCAAAACATCGCACAAAAAATGTTTTTTTTTTTTTTTCTTTTAAGTAAAGATTAGTTTGAAGAAAACAAACCCCAGCCCACAGAAGACAAGCATCCCTGTGGATATGGGGATGTAATTGCCTTCAAGAGGCTGTTGACAGCACAGGAAAGTATGGATCTGCGTGTCGGGCAGCCTGGGCGGGGCTTAGGAGGGCCCCTGAGCGGCAGCACCGGATTACAGTCATTACACTTGAAAAAAACAGAGGGGCTTTGGGGCGTCCACAGAGACACGCGTGTCCCTTGGAGGGGGAGAGGTTTGCTTGGTGATGTTCAATTCCATGAGCTTCTGGCTATTTGCCACGTCCATTGTTGAATTTTTAACAAACACGGTGACTGAAATGAAATACATGCCGGTGCCGTAATGGCTCTGGACCAATGGAGGCTGCGAAAAAACTGCATTTTTATGTCAATGTGCTGAGGGACACCGGCTCTCCAGTTCACCGCAGACTCCATTCTGTAGGTGAGCCATTCTTACTCCCATACAAATGTGTGTAATTGTGATCCCACATTTGCACGTATTATCGTCATCTATCTGGGCCACTGTCCTCGGGAAGGGGATTAAACAATGAGAAGCACAGCTCCAAGCTCTCTCCC
>JAODJW010000062.1:35050312-35069104 GCA_026777045.1 Hyperopisus bebe
GACTGAGGATCTCTTACTGGGCCGTGTCCATGCGATTGGCATTGTGGAAGTAGAGTAACAGACCCTGCTCTAACTAGTCTTGTAGTCCTGTTAGAGGGAGTCTTGGTGCTTCTTCCTATAGACAGACTTCCCTGGTGCTTTCTGGTCCATACAGTTCAGTTTTGCTGACTTATTCTTGGCCTTGCGTGCAGATTTGCTTTCCTGTCTTTTTCCATACATCCTCCACTTGCTAATGTGGTGTCAGCTAACTGAGGCATCCATTGTGAGTCTGTCACCAGGGTCTCAAACCAGACCAAAACCTGACCGTGCCTCTGCAGTCTCCCCCGCTCCTGCCCTCCAGTATCTGCCAAACCTCAGCACTTGAGTCCGCCACCAACACATTTTGTTCCGGAACAGTCTGACCAATTTAGCAGCCAAACAGGCCCATCAGTTACTTGTTCTCCTTTGGGATGTTTAGCTATGCCAATTTGCCTAAATCTTTAGGCTATGGGAGGAAGCCGGAATACCTACACGCCACAGGGGAAACACAAAGACGAACTCAGAAATGCAAAAATAAAGTCAGCTATAAAGGGAGGAATGCCAGTGCTGTTTAAGTACTGTTTTGATGCTGGAATGAAACCCAGCTACCGCCGTCAGTAATTGCAGTATTTTCACAATGTGGTTCGAGGCTACAAAGGAGAGACAAGCGAATCGTCAGAGGGCGGCTTCACAGGTCAAACGGTACAGCAGAGGACACAATTTAACTGATGCTAAGCGAATCCAGCAGTATAAGCCATGAGTTAAACACGCACATTTAAACAATATTAAAACATGAGAAATTATCTGAAATGTCCTTAAAAGGAAACAATAAAAAGAAGGTATACTCAATCATGAACATATGGGGGGGGGGGCATAATTCATGACAGGCGTTTGTGGAGTTAATCCTGGTTGTGACACATGACACGCTCAGGAGTGTGTAACTTGATCCTAGCTGAAAGCTGATTGGCCCCTGAACTGCCCCACATCTGTCACTCACAGATACAAAACATATCATTGGCTAAGGATAATGCTGGCCTCAGTGTATGAGTTACAGCCCCCCCCCACCACCACCACCTTAAACAATCCTAGAATAGCCCTTAGACACAATGGTCTTATATTCCTCTTTAGCTGGGGGGACTTAGCCTGGAACCACATTGATCACTGAGGACTGATTGTCCTTCAAAGTGCTTTAACCAGGTCTGACCCCGCCTTCCCCCTACCCAGAACTATCTATGGGGTGGGGGGGTCATGCAGAAAAAGGCCCTGGAGAGGGCTCATGCTTGACTTTGCCTTTTTACGGAGCCTGTAAATGTGTATCGGTGCTTCACGTTGTGAAGTTTGTCACCAACTAATCATTTCCAGTGCTCAAACCCACCTAGGGGGGGGAGCAGAGAGCTTCATTCGCATCCTGAGCTCCGGTGAGCGAATCAGAATTGCACCCCGACATTTTACAGAATCAGCAAACCTGTCCTCTTTCGTGTTTATTGGTGTTGGCTGACCATGCTCAGCTTGTGAAAGGCCCGCTATCAAAGTCTATCCCGCAGCACACCGACTGGACTTCAGCACAACCACCAAGGTCCCCATGGATGCTTTTTACGTATAAAAAGATCATTTTTTTGTTTGGAAGTCCTGCCACCTTCGGGCATTGTTTAGTCCAGAAACCATGCAAGTTATGCTTACAGTCCCAAAATGCAGATGAACAAACAGCATTTGACTCTTAACACAGGGGACCAGTTAATTCTTATATGTATCATAATTAGCTCTATAACTTAATGGTTGGTTTGCAGGGAGCCCAGTTCCTCTGCCATGTTTGTACACTTACTTGGCATTTCATTACAGCTAGCTTGCACTGGGAAGGACAAACTTTTGCCTCCAGAAACACTTCAAGGGTATAGGAACTGCATTCACAGAAGCCTTCCAGCAGACCATTCTTGTATTGAGCTGTTATTTTTGCACTTGTGGTCTTGCTGTTAGCTTTAATGAGTCTGCCCATTCTCCTCTGACCTCTCTCATTAACAAGGTATTTTCAGCCACAGAAATGCCTTTGACTGGTTGTTCTCTGTAAACTCTAGACACTGCATTGTGTGAAAATACCGGGACTGCGGCTGTTTTGAAGATGCTGGAAGCAGCATGCGGGGTGCCAACAATCATGCCGCGATCAAAATCGCCTCACACATGTGTCTTACCCATTCCAACGCTTAGCCACAGCTCGCGGATATCTTGACCGATTGCATGCTGTAGGTATTTAGTTACAGCCTCATGATTGGCTGTCTGGAGGGGCAGCCCAGACGTCCTGCTAGTGTTCAACCTTGGTTCGGTTAAACACATATTAGGGCTACGACACGACATCACTTACTCCAAAAGGCAAACGCATCCAGCCTCCAGCTAAATCGGGCTGCAGTGCGGATGTAGCGCTATTTATATTTTGCAGATGTGTGATATGACGAGGCTTGTATGAAATGCGCGACGGTGTCTTGGAGGCATTGAGGGATCACGTTGACTCTGGGATAGGAGATTCTCATGCAAAGGTAGTCAAGACCTGAGTGTTGATCATGACAGGAGAAGCGGTGGGGGGGGGACTGGATGGCTGCCCAGCTAATTCCTCTTTAGTAGAATTGTGAAAATAGATGCTCTTCTGATGCACCACGATCAAACCCAGAGCTGCAAGAAGCTTTGCCCGTGTCAAAACTTTGCTCCGATTTTTAAACTCTTCAGAGCCCAAAACACGGGCTTTATGAAACATCGTGAGAACATCAGAGGCACCAGGGGAACCTTGTGTGAAGGGCAGCAAGGCACGCTGTAAGCCGCTGCGGTAGAGATGTGCCACGCCACCTACTCTTACAGCAAACCTGAATACTGAGCAGTCAGCAGTCTCACAGTCTCTCTTTGTTCTCCAGTGTTCTTGCTACAAATTACAGCAAAGTGGGATTTTGCTTCCATAAATCCGTTCATCTTCCAACCTCTTATCTTAGTATCACAGAGGGTTTAGAGCCTATCTGAGACAATATGGGGCACAAGGCTGGATACACCCCAGGCAGGAAGGCAATCCATGTCAGGCCACGAAGACACACACACACACACACACACACACACACACACACACACCAATCAGTCTAGATTGTTTTCGTAGTGCAATAAAAACAGAGTACCAGAAGGAACGCCATACAACAGAGTGAGAACTGGCAGCAGTACTCCCAGCACAGCCGGCAGAGGTGAGGTTCGAGCACCAAACCCTAGAGGTCTGTACTGTCTACAGATGTGCAGGAGATCTTTGAAGGTCATCAGCCTGAAAATTACGAGTCTCAAAAGATTCCCAAAGTTGACAAAGGTTAGTACAGTCCAAGCACCATACAGTTAAAAGACACACTGTGTTAGAAAAAGAAAAAAAAACATAAAAAGAATGTTTGCCTGTTCCAATAGACAATTCTTCTATACAATAAGAGTGTAGGCAGTCTCAAGTGGAGAGCGACTGAACCAAGGACGCTACAGTGAGGGGAAAATCATCTCTTGTACTCTTGATTCGCTTAGCAAAATTGAGGTCTCCTAAAAAGACAGTGCAATTCGCGTTTCTCACCAGGCGATGAGATGACAGATGGTTCTCCATCGAGGCCCGGTAATGGAATCCTGCTGGGAGCCCAAAAGTGGCAGCGACACGGAGATCCCGGGCTTTGTCACGCCTGACGGGGGTCAGATCAATGCTGAAAAGTGCGATGATCGGATTCTGAGATGCGGTGCAGTATGGTGGGTGGGGCCACGCCACTGTTAGTCGTGGAGGCTGACGCAGGATGCAGGTCATCTGCAGATTAGAAGATAAGCATTTCTGATTTGCCGTGAGCACGGGTGGGTCTGATGTTTCTGAAAAGGTCACTTTGGGGCCCCTTTAATGTAGTTACTGTTTGTGGCCAGCAGGGGGCCCCCAAACCTCAGGGGCCCCATACAAATGCCTGGTTCAAATGGTGGCAACAGGTGCGAGGACCCCATTAAACTTACTGACTGCAGTGACAGAGGAAGGAGCGTGTTACACATATAGAGACAAGGGCATCTGAAATCAAGCGGATTCACCAGAGCAGTCAGATGTTCCTCTCGCTCTCCTCCTGACAGTGAGGAGACAGACATTGGCGAAAAAATAAACAAGAGGTTCTGGAAAGGTGAGTACCTGGGAAAAAAGAAACTCACAGAGGAATGCAGGGAAGCGGACAGGATCACAGGCGAGAGCGCATGTGGCAGCAAGTGTGAGCGGGCGGGCAGCGGTGGAGGCAGAGGGGACTGCGTCAGCGGCATGAAAGAGGAGGGAGGCGGGAGAATGACAATAGTGTGGGAGGGAGGAGGAGAGGAGGAAGCGGCTGCCGGGAGCGAAGGAGGCCAGAAGGAAGATAAGCAGAAAATCCGAGGTCTTAGATTGGGCCAGGCGGGGGGGGAGCTGGGGGCAGGGTGTCGAATCCAATACGGTAAGAACGCCGGGGACAGGAAGCGGGAAAAAGGTACGTCGAGGAAGGGGGGTGGTCTACAAACACGTCGATAAAAACCAAGGCGTCTGCATTCAGGTTCATTGATCTCTCAAATACCCCCAGTAACCGACTTTCCGACTTCAAGACCATGTGGGAAATTTTCCCAGCCATTAGAGAGGAACTCGAAGGGTCAAACATCCCCATGGAGAAGAGTTTGTTCAACAGAAGTGTAGCAGATCGACAGGTGGTGCTCATAACCAGAGCCTGACCACCTCTGCGCTTCGTCTTTGAAAGACTCCTTTTATTAAAAGAAATCTACAAGCGTGGATTTGAAAAGAACTGGTAAGAACTTTTCTGGTTAAACAATGCAAAGAACTGTAACTCTTGAAACATTATTTGCAAAATTTCACTGCTAAAGATTTTTTTTTTTGCCAAACAACTACTGAAAATTACCACAAATAATGTCAACGATCATCACAGCTTGACAGCTTTGGTTTATACAGATGAAAGTCAAGGAAAACCTGGCTTGCTAAAGCGCAGCAGAAAAAGTTAACTTCAACCTGTCAGTGAAACCTACGCAAAGACATTAGTAACTAAAAACAAGAAAAGTAACCCGCCAACCCAAGGATAGAATTAACATAAACGCAGCGTCTTAAATCTACACCTCCTTTTTTGTTTTGACTGCTTTAGAAACTGTTTCTCCAAAACAATCTTTCACAGGAAATGAGCCTGAATGTGCCGTCTGATTGGACGGTGCAGGCTCATTCTGGAAAGGCATCAATCACAGAGTGGCAGGTGTCACTGCCCCCCCCCCAGGGGCACCTTAATGTCACCGGACAGTTCTTTCTGCTTTCAACGGCATAACCGCGATGACAGACAGACAATGTCCATTTTCACTCATACCCATGACAAAATCTATAACGATCTGGTTATTTATACTACACAGACAAACACAGCGCGACCATGCTATGGTGGGTAAACAGGATTTTTAAAGACCCATTTCAAAACCGGTTGAAGCATGTGATCCAAGCTGACGTTAAGTCGCCATTATTTTTACCGTGCTCATAAATACGCTCCTTCATCTGAATGTCACGCAAGGCTAACATGGGAGATGTGTCCGGGGCGAGATCCACCACACGCCACTTCACACGTTTCGCGGGTTTAGTCCTCGCTAATTACGACGGGGTAAGAACATAAGAAAAGCCAAGCGTCTTTGATGCCCGTCGGCAAGGCGGATGGAATCGGCAGGGCGGGAAGCAGGGGGCAGTGGGTGGCTCAGGTTGGGCTTCTGCGGTCGGAAGGTCGCCGGTTCAAGTCCCGCCCTTGACAGAGCAGCAGCAGCAGCAGCTAGCTAGTAAGTGAAGAAATAAGGGATGTCAGGTCCCGCATGATAAAGTCCGCAGAGCAGAGGCCAAATCGCATTGTATATCGATTCAAAATGGGACACAGAATTTCATTTTTCAATATGGGATAATCCTGTGAAATACAGGGCGGGTAGCAACTCTAACAGGAACCATGAATGAGCCTCATAAGCCTCTTCAGGGCCTTCAGGGTAAATGGCCAGAACCTGACCTCTGAACCCCAGCCACCTCTATATGTGAGTGAATGTGTCAAAGCAGGGCATGATGGGATATGGGAGAAGACGACCAGCATTACCCAGCACACTGCATGCGTGACCCCACAGCCATGACCAGGAGGGGTGTCCAAATAAGGGATGGGAGCCGGTCTGCTGGTCCAGGCCCGTGGCAGAGGCATGCGTTTGGAAAGCGATAGAGCAGGACAGTGTTTGACGCCGTATATGTGGGTGAGCTGGCGAATGGGAGGCGAAGGCTTGGGAGCAGGTGCGAATGAGAGGCCAGGTACGGGTTTGTGTCGTGACCCAGTGTCTGAAGGTGACAGCCATCTCCACCAATTACACCAGTCTGACCCAAATTTAAAAAGGGGGCACTTTCAATTGTCCGTGCAAAAAGGCCAGGTGCTCAGTGCCCCCCCCACATGCCAATAGTGTGTGTGTGTGTGTGGGGGGGGGGGACAATTGTAAAATTGTCTCCCCACCAGCGCGGGCTGACGCTCATGCACAGGCAAATTAATAATTCATCTCGTAATAACCGAAGAGTGTGGACATGGAATATCCATTAGGGACACGTTCCGAGCTCCACTTAGGTCCATCGCTGGGACGGCACCGTAATGGCGGGCAAGGGGGGGGGCACCATTCAGTCAGCAAATCAGAAAATGAGGTGCGGCGCTCTCTCCGCATGGGCCACAATTTCAGCCATTAGTCGCGGTTTCCAATTAGAGAAATGGCGCGGCGTGAAAAGGGAGAGCGCGGCGACTGGGGGGGAGCGCGGTAACTGGGGGGGGGGGTGCCATTACGGGCCGCGGTCGAGGCGGGCATTATGTGGCGGGTCGGGAGCAACGCAGAGCTGAAAAAAGCGGGAGGCCCAATGTTCTGCTTCTATATGAGCCGCATCATTGTTCATAACGGCGGAAATATTCAGCACCAGTCTCACCCCCCCCCACCCCAAATATACA
This sequence comes from Hyperopisus bebe, assembly GCA_026777045.1. Taxonomy (NCBI): domain Eukaryota; kingdom Metazoa; phylum Chordata; class Actinopteri; order Osteoglossiformes; family Mormyridae; genus Hyperopisus; species Hyperopisus bebe. The sequence continues at coordinate 35,057,311 of JAODJW010000062.1, forward strand.
CACAGAAGAGACGTGCTATATGCAATCTTTTTTTCATTATATATGCTGTTATTGTATCAAAACTGCAGGGGCAACAGGTTGAAAAATGCCATCAAAATCAATAGTGTATAGTGAAGAAAATATTCATTGGGTTGCCTTCTATAGTCTATTGTATATTAATGTTAATGTTGTTTTTTTGGGGGGGTGCTTTGCATTCAAAAGGACAAAAATACGTCAGACTCAGCGACGTTGTGTTTAAATGAGCGTGGACAGGGGGCAAGTCTGACTGACGTGTTTATAATTTATCAAAAATAGTGGATTGGAAAGCCAAGGTCTAATCAAAGCCCATTCTCTGGGCCGCACAAGTCCTGCTCTGCCAGCCTGCGTTAAAAAATAAATATCTGGCTGGAAAATAAAAAATGTGAATTTTAGAGGAAGCTGCCTTTAAACGTGCTGCACAGGCTAACAGTTTAACGCCCCTAAACGCCGCTATGGTCTGGTCAGGTCAGGGTCCGGGGGGGGAGGGGGGGGTCGCGCTGAGCAGAAGTAACATCAAGACAAGCCAATGTTCTTCCGACAACAAGCGAGTCTCATGTGACCTCAGACGTCACCGAGAAACGGCAGCTATACTGCAGCGAATAAACACAAATACAACCCGGTGGCGAAGGCATGGAGGGAGCCTTGGCAGCGACACTATAGCGCCACCTTGTGCCCAGCTCGGTGGGAGAATGGCGCATTTACATTTTTATTTAGCGAGGCTTTAGTCCAGCGCGGCACACACTTAAGAAAGCAGAGCCAGAGTCGGTCGCGGGAGCTGCAGAGTGTAATGGGCCTCGCTCACAGGTCAGCGTGGCCTCTACGCCTTTATGCTGGTTCTGTCTGGACAGCCCGCCTTCCCCTTTCTGCCATTAACGGCGCCTTTCAGCCGGAGCGGAGACTTTATGCCTCCCCCAAGTGGCAGAGTCCCCAGGATGCCAACTGGATCCTCTCCCTAAAGTCTGTCTGTAGGTCAAATCTGTAGGCAAGTTGGGAAAAACCACAGTACCTAACAATCATATTGTAATAATCGTAAAATCGTAAGATTACATATGGCACTGTATCTTGAAAAACCAATGTTTTCATGAGCCACATAAAGTAGCTTGTTATTACGAATCATTGTATTTAACCTGAATTTTTTATTTAACAGGCTTTACGGCAGTCCCTTCGTAAGTACGAGCTGTCCACAAGTCGGACACTCTTGACCATGGAGGACTGCCTGCATATCACAGGGACAAACTGTTTCTGCTGGTAAAGGCTTCAGACCAATGCAATCCCAGTTAGATTAGCGTTTAGTGACAAAAGACTGACAGGGACCTTATGGAGAGGAGAATCTGAGGAAGCTGGTGTGGAGCGCCTTGGTAACATCTACCGATGTGTGCAGCGGATGAGAAGATCACAGAAAAAGATCTCATGGAGGCCAGGAGACTGTCAGAACAAAGAGGGGCTTTGGATTGCAGCTAGACTGATGCTGATTCGGCCGGCAAACACTGGAACGTAAATGAGTGGAACAGACTGATTTAAAATTGTTAATTTTCACATTGTATGCTGCAGTATGCTGTGCCCAAAATAAATTTGGAGCTTATAAAAGAATAAAGTTTAAATATCGGCCCTATCTGACTTACCACACCTGCTGCACTTTATTCTGTACCCACTTAAATGCACAGTCACTTACTTAAAAGGTCAGTATTTATTTAAGAGCCTCATGTCATCTATCATTTATTTCTATTATAAACTGACATTATGGGAAAGACCAGCGATGCAGCTGCTGCAGGAATTAAAGCAGGAGGCTTTAACGCCTGGAGCCTGACCATCGTGACACAGGCGACAGAGATGGAGGAGGGTCCCAGGGTGCGGGCTGCGAGTTCAGCAGACCATGACACATTTACGTAGGGTGGGCCGGGGATTAACACGGCGCACTGAACACCCCCACTCCACCGTGAGCTACGGAACCCCGGCAAAGACTCGAGTCGACTTATTGATGGCAGGTAAAACGTGTAATACCCCACGAAACAGGGCTTTGATCGGTTTTTGGGTAGTTCCGAAGCCGTGAACACAGGCACTAAACTTAACATTGTGTTAAATAGAAGTGTTAAGGCAGGGGCGTGTGCGGCTTAGTGGGTGGCGGTTTGGGTGCCCCGGATAAGACCCTTAACCCCAGATTGCTCAAGGCTTTTTCACGGTCTCTGTAGAAATAATTTCCCTCATTTTGCTCAGTCTTTCGTTTTCTTTTCTGACCCTGCTTTCTCAAAAATGTACAGCACATTGGATAAAGGGATCTGCTAAATGAATTATGGGCAAGATACAACCCCATTTCCAAAAAAGTTGGGGAGCTGTGTAACGTAATTAAAAACAAAATGTAAATAAAAACAAAATGTAATCTTTCACAGAGCAGCAAACCACCCCACACTTCACAGAGACTATGTATCTCTGCGAGGCTCTTTTTATAACCAATCATCCTGTTGCCAATTAACCTAATTAGTTGTGAGATATTCAGCCAGGTGTTTCGTTTTAGCATTACACAACTTTTCTAGTCCTTTGTTGCCCCGTCCCAACTTTTTTGAACCATGTTGCTGGTATCAAACTCAAATTGAGCAGATATTTGTCATAAAACAATAACATTTCTCAGTTTCAACATTTGATATGTTGTGTTTGTTCTGTTTTCAATTAAATGTGGGTTTATATGATTTGTAAATCACTGCATTCTGTTTTTATTTACATTTTACACAGCGTCCCAACTTTTTCGGAAATGGGGTTGTATGTTTTCAGCTTGTATATTTCCAGCTACTGTCTATAGCAACTAGCTAGCTAGCTAACCTCTTTGAAACAAAATGCTAAAATGGAGATTCTCTTCTTTAATGACCTTTACGTAAGCTGTCCAAACCCAGGTATCAGGGCTCTTCAGCCAATCAGTCCTCTAATAATCTAATTAGGGAGTTACACCCGCAAACACAATGGCCCGTTCTGGGTAAGATTGCCCACCCCTGCGGGTAAGACTGCCCACCCTTGAGCTAAACCATGAAGTGGGTAGCACAGCCTCATCAGCACTGTTTAAATTGGGGGGGGGGGGGGTCTTGCACCTGGGACCAGGAGGCCAAGATTCAGGGTCACATTCAAGCTCAAAGCCATCACAAACAAGACTGCCTCCCTACACCCTCAGACATCTTCACTTTGATCCGCCGTAAAGAGTGTACATTAATTCCTTTAGATGGCCTCGCGCTCACATTAAGCTGAAAGCATGGCCAAACTGATTAGCATTAGCCGTAGCATAGCAGCCATTAGAGACACGGGTGGATGTTAGTCATTCCCCAAAAGGCAGCCAGGAAAGATGTTCGAAAACAACCATGTAATCCCCTGGAAGTGTTTACCACGAAGCCAGCGAAACTAGAATATTAAACCTCCTGTTAAAAATCCCCATCCTTGTGGAATTCTATGGGTGCAGAATTCTGAACGGTCACAGGTTAGTGCATTCAACAGGCAGTCTGAGCCTTCGGATAAAAAAAGGAAATGAAAGATTGAGCAAAATGAGGGAAAATTATTTCTACAGAGACCGTGAAAAACCGTGATCCGTAGCTAAACGGCAATCCTCAGCCTTCGGCCAAAGTTCCCCAGAGCGTTTGCATGGAACGCAGTTTCCCTGAAAGCGATGAAGCACGTGTCACACTTCAGCTTAACTGGAGACCATTTACTTAAGCATGCAGAAAAGCTGGTAACATATCACAGTACAAGTGTGTCTTAGTCACAAACTGGGGAGTTTGGTACAATTGGTTATAGGACACTAATGGCCATAGTAAGGAAACATCAAAGCAGACTGAAAATAGAGTCAAGTGGTGCCCCAAACCCAGCTCATAACGAAGCGTAGGTGCTTGATTTGCTCACACGCCTTTTCATAGAAAAATGACCCATATTAATCTGCTGCAAGCTCACATCTATACTTAAGATGCAACAACTCAAAGTGCCAAAAAGAGAAAATCCAAGTGCAGCGGACTCTTCTTAAAGAGACGAACCACCAATTACATAATAATTTGCAAACCAACGACCAACGCTTGCCAAGCACCTACTTTCAGCTTTTTGGCGGGAAACTGGACATTTGTGACACTTCCATTGACTCAGTTTTATACCGTGAAGGATTTCTAATCCCAATTTAAAAACACAAAGCTGATTAAGTAATATTAAGTAATGTTCTTAAAGAGAAAAGAAATTAGGAGGTACATCCTTGCATATATATTTTTACAATAAACAGCTATTCAAGAGACTTTGTAAAATATCGTAATACATTGATGGTAACACCTGTATACAATTGCACAGAAATTCCGCATCCAAACACAGTATGCCACGTTTTGATCGATTTGCTGTTTGCAAGCAGCTGTCCATGCTGGGAATAACAGGCGATGCATGTTATGTCAGGTTGCATTTAAATGAATCTTAATGTTTGGCTTCAGGTCGCATTTGATAAAGTGCTGCAGAGATGCGACATTTCCCATGCTAATGGTGCAGGGGTACGCGTGTGCCTACATCTGGCATTAATTATGAAGACTATATGGACATCTGTAAATTCGATTCTCATTCTTTGCATGGCTTAAAAATCCAATTGCAGAATGTGCTTTGAGCGAAAAACAGTCTTGTTATCTTGTCCTTTACTTATCTGGCATTTACATAATGATCAAACAGTGTTTCCTATAGCCTGGAGCTCTGCTTATTTACACTGGAAGGAGAGGGATTCAACATGAATACGCTTGACAATAAAACAGTAAATTTTTACCAATCTGCATCCTTCTTCAACCACTGGTTAGAGTTATGTGGGACATACAGGCCGCTCCAGTGCAGAGTACACACACGCTATAGGCAAGTTAGAGATGCCAATTATTGTATCTGCTTACCTTTGAACCGCCCGAGGGAAGCAACTCAACGCAGGGAGAACATGCAAATTTCACACACGCAGAAGGTGGTGGGATCCAAACCCTCAGGTGGTGTGAGGCAAGAGTATGACCCTCTCATCCATACTACAGGGACTGTGATAATTGTGAAAGGATTCTGTAAACCATTTTTAAATATTTTTAGTGCCACAATATTCTCATAAAGAAAACAAATCTTGCTGTTGTGTATAAAAGTTCCATTTGACAACTCCTATTTATTTCGACATTTTAAATACCACGCGTTTGAGGTAGAGCTGGTTTTCTAAAGAAGAATGCAGATACCGTCACTTAAATCAATGTATGTGGTCCAGGCTGGCCTAGATGGTGCGATATAAAGACTTCATCAAGGTCAACAAAATCAATAAAGTCTTGGTCAGCTGGCAACACGAAATATCACTGTCCCCTGTGTGTTGAAAGGTTGACCAAACCTAGCTGGAACAGAATTATCTTTGACTGATTTAATTTTATTTTTGAATTGGATTTTAAAATTATATTTTCATTTCATGTTTATTTTTATATATATATATATTATATGTATATAGAAAAAAATAACACAAATAATACTTAATAATCCTCTGTCAATTGGCCATTTAATTTTTTTCCATGAAAATTACCCAAATATTCATTTATCACCGGACATGTAATGATTCTTGCAATTCGATTCAGTTCGATTACTGATATTGGTCTCACAATTCAATTTTCCCATGATACTTTTAAAAAAACAAAATGAAGAAAATTGTACTATGAAAAAATGCTGGAACATATTTGTAATGTTTGTGTACTTTTGTTATTTATCAACTTGGGGAAACCAGAACGTTTTCAGATTTAAAGTGGGTGGGGCTTCCTCAGCTTCAGTTTGGCCACTATCTGCACTGGCCAGTCCATAGTGTTACTTCTGCAGATTGTATTAATTTGTTGCTGGTAATGAGGCAGGGCAAATTACTACGCCTTCTGTTATCTAAATAACGTAATTACACCTAGGAAAAACCTAGGCTACCTCCCTACTGCTACGATTTAGTTTAAAAATGCAGATGTTAGTCTCAGTTTTCGTCTTTCATCCACACTACCCTGGAGTTTTCAAATGAAGACTTTTATGAATGCTCTGACAGTCAAATACTTCTGAAAACTCTGTTTTAGCATTATAATGTGGATGAGTGGAAGCAGAGACTTTTAAAATCGCAGACTCTAAAAGCACCCTAATTGGTCCCTACTCATCACATGGTCCATCCCTGATTTGGTCCCACTAGTTACACCCTCTCATTGCCTGATTGGTCACCTGGTCACCTTACATGGAAGTGAACAGTATTCCAATATGACAGATATGGCGGAGCTCCTTTCAGTGCTACATTCCCTGCTACTGACCTGTATAGAGCTAAATAGGATGCTATACAATAGCTGTGTCCCATTTCAGGGACTGCAGAGTTCTAAGGCTGTATTTGAAAAGCGAATGCATCACGGTGTCGCGATAAAGCCGTCCCATTTCGAAGGCTCCTTCAAATGCAGCTTAGGTACGTGTCCCTTGTTCCCTGGGACTTCAGGTGGATTCTGTGCAGCCTAAACTATCCCAAGATTCATCGCCTACAAAGGCAACAACGACTGCGTCCTTCAAAGGACGTGGCCCCTGAAGTGGGACAAAGATTGTATAACTGCTGAATATCCGCACAAAAAGAAAAAAACACTGTGTCGATGCACGCGTGCCCAATGTAGACTGATAATTGCGTCATATATGTTTTTAGCGTGTTTGGGAAATACTTTTGTAAACTATGTGACTGTGTGGATGGAGATCTGTTTTTAAAAGAAAATGTAATGGTGTGGCTGTAGCCTGAGAGCGTCTGCAGCCCAAAATTATCGGAGGTATTTCGTGGTTCATTTTTTTCTGCCATTCTGTCATAAACTGGTGCTGCGTGTGACTTATTGTTACATGGTCATTTATCCCCATTCCTGCTGATCCAATACACTATCATTGTTGGCCTGGAGACTGGGCTGTTTAGAGATACCAGTTACCAGTATTATGGTCCGTAGAGTATGAGATACTGTTGTCACTGTTACCTTATAGCTCCAGGGTTGTGGGCACAAAACCTACCTCTGTATGTAGAATCTGTCTGTGTGTAGAATCTGTACATTCTCTTCATGTCCTGGGGAGGGGGTTACTATCTCATTTGTAGCTCGGCTAGTGTCCCATCTAGCACCCCCCCATTGCAATGATGCTTAATCCTCCTGAAATGAGTACAAAACACATACAATCAGATACACACACACACACGTCTGTGAAAAGCATAATGTAAGAAAAAGGTAGCCAAATTCCTCAAGCCGTGCTATTGATTTTCTCATTTGTGGCATTAAAAATCAGAAACGGCATCACCACGTGTCGTGCAGTGAGGGGATCGATACTAATGACACTTAACCTCAGAGTGACGTTTCGCCCTGAAAGAGGAGAGCATGACCTGAGTGGGAGATTCCCTGATATGGTCATAGTCACAAGGTGATTCCAGGAAAACACACAGCTTGTCAAATGACCCTGCGTTGATATGTCAATAGACACAATTGAAAACTTCCTACAGATAAATTGCATAGCTGTCTTAATAATATACGATGTGAAAAGCATGGGGCCGAGATGAGAGCCTTGAGGAACCCCTTAAGAGTCAGTGTATATACATAGCATGTAAAGTGACCTAGCGACACGTTAAATTCACCGTACTTCCCACCTGATGGTCATATCGGTGCCTATCCCACAAAAATACCCTGAAACAGAAGTAATTTCACCTGTCTTTTTGCTGAATACTCTGAAAAGTAATTACAGCTCATTAAACATATTTGATATATTTCATTAGCCTGTGATCCATATAATACTGTCTTATTGAATTATTACAGCAGAGAATCCAGCTACTTGTTTCTACAGTTTCTCCCTCAAACAATTGTCTTGTAAGTCAGGTCTAATTCAAGGGCATTTCATATGATGCAATTGACAGTATCTGTTGTATGATGTTTTCATTTAACACTCACTGTCCCAGTGGAAATTCTTCGGTTTGCTTTGAAGCTCGGCGGATTACAGCTACCACTACATCATTCAGAACCAGCGTCACCTTCAGCTTGCACCAACCTAACACTAAGGGCGTGGCTTATTTAAAGGCCCTACATCGGAAAGACAAAATGTGGTTATTACGCCCACTGGGGTGCACAGATTTCTCAATGTGCTGTGAATACTAACTCTGAACATGAATTTCAACAGCTTTCAGCCCAAAAGCCAGTTACTTCTGACAACACAAAACATTTATTTTAACAATGATTTCAGCGTAAGTAAACATGGTATTAGCAAAGCCTCATATTGGAACCCATTAACAAAATACTATTTAACACAGTTCACAAAAGACTGATAAGGTTTTTAATCTTTTGCGCATGATGTTGGTTTGTTGGCATGTTCAGATGTGTGGAGACACAAGCCTTTTGTAAGAGATAAGGTCATATTGCAAGACAGCTCTGCAAACTTTCATTCCCTTGGTATCCCTCCAAGAGCGGACAATGATTACTGTATAGTCATCCAGGAGGTACAGCATTATAGACTCACAGAAAATATGCTTTGCAGTGCTTCAGAATGTTCTCTTGCTGATTCTAAAATAGTTTTACATCTGATATACTGTATGTATTGTTTTCTAAACAATCTAGTTATAAAGGCAGTCATGAATTGTGCTTAATCACTCTGCACACAGATTAAAGCACACGTCACCAGTACCGGCTTGTATCTGTGGTCGAAGACTCACGTAGCGTGTAATGCAAAACTCCAGTGAGTAACTTTTATGAAGGATTACCATATTAGTTTCAGTTTGCCCGAGACAGTGCCTCAGTTTTCAGCCAGAAAGCAGTGAAAATGGATGAATGGATGGTTTGTTATTTTTTTGGGGCCATGCTCAAAAAGTCACTTTGGCACCCCCACTTCCCCCCTAGTGTAGGGACTGTTTGTGGCCAACAGGGGGCCCAAACCTCAAAGGCCCCATGCAGATGCGTGGTTTGAGCAGTGGGAAACACTAGCCCTGATCATGGATTCATATATACAATGAAAATTGTTTTACCATAGTGCTGTGTAGGAAAGGATGCCGCGTCTTGTTAATTACCATTAATTGACTAGTTCATTAGCATTTGAAACAATAATTGGCTGAAATGACTTTTACCGACACAGGTCTGTGACCGGTGCTGTGGGATCCCATGGGAAGAGGGCAGTTTGTTGCAGAATTCTAATGGCTGTTTATACAGCTCAATTTGTAAGTTTTCCATGATTAGTGTGTTTCTACAAGCATTAACACTAAAAGGTGAATATTCAATGCCCAATAGTAAATGACAAAAGGCTCAATGACAGGTTGTGCAACCAGATGTACTGCAAGTTAGCATCTATAAATGATGCGGATCAGTGTATTGATATTTCAAGTGAGTAATACACCTGAACCAGAGCAGGTACAACACACGTTTCCCTGCGTCAGAAAGCATCTCGTGGGCGTCGAAGTAGAGGCATCACATGCTGCCTTTTATGGTCAAGATTTACGGCCAGTGAAAGCGGTCTGGTCCATTCGGGCTGGTGTGCCCTTTAAAAACGTGCCGTTTATTTATTGGGATAACGATTTCCCAGTTAGTCCATTTCAAACACTGCGTCTGGTCTGGGTAAATTAAGAAGAAGACCCTCAGTGGGCCAGCGTGACTCCAGATGGGCCACAGCTGCAGAGTAAATAAAATTGTGCCGAGATGTTTGAGTTACCCTGTCATTTGTGAGAGCGTGTCTCATTCTGCGCTGGCAAATTGCGGTAAAAGTGATAAATGAGGACAGGAGATATCTCCCCTGGATGGTCAGATAAGAAAAGCCCACAGTAGATTGGCTTTGCAATTACACTGCATTTGTATGCATTAAACTGCCGTGTTTGATTTGCTTTATGAATCTTTCATTTCTACCGTGAGAACTCAAGAGCCATGTTCATATCAGCCGCGCACGAGCAATGTCCGTGTACGTAACGGGGGTGCCACACCGAACGTGACCCAGTAAAACACCTGGAGGAGCTGAAAAACTCAGCAGCGCGAGACGGAGAACAATCGAAACACTTCGCTGTGAATCAGGTCAGATTCCCCTCAGAGCTGTCGCTGTATTATTAAAAATATATTTTGCTCCCATTGTTTCCGTCGTTCATTTTAACTGTCTCCACGCTGCATTTTGTACCATGCATGTTTCAGGTATAGCAGGCGTAGCGTGTACTAATGTTACTGAAGGCACTCGGAGAACTGATTTCAGTGTCTGGGTAAAGGTTGTTAACAATGGCAGGGAGCTGTCAAACTAATTATCACAATTTTGAGCGATAGGCTTCTCCTCTTAGTTTCACGTAAGAGCCCCCTCCCCATCGGCACGGCATTCCTCTGGCAGTGTCGCGCTTCAATCGAAAAGTAAGTCAGGATCCATTTCCTGGGTAAGCCTTGCTCCTGTCTCACGTTGAAACATCCTACTGCAATGCTGCGCTTTAACTTCGAAGATGAATAAATATCTCTGGTCCATTTTTTCGCCATCTGTGCTTGATCCCCAGCTGGCCTTCAGCCGCTTTGCCTGGGCCATTACAGTCTGGGTGGGAGGTGAGGGGTCCCTCCCCAGGACCACAGCGTTGAGTCGTGTGACACCCGAGTCCGAGGTGAAGATCGAGGCCAAGAGGTCGGAGCAGGTTTGGGTCCGTGCCCGGATCCCCGAATCCCGCGTCTTGTACTGCCCGCACCGCTCTGCTCCTGTTTCTCCAGGACCCTCCAGGCTTCTTCCAGGAGTCACCAGTACGAAACTGAGCGGAGGCGCTGTTCCTTTCTTCCTTTTAGTCTCCATGTGAAAGATGAAACGGTGACAGCTTCAGGTCGTTAGCGGGAGACACACCGGAGCTCTTCTGTTTACAGAAGCACGTGCCACGGAAGAGCCGCCTGGCTTGGAGAATGTGGACGGGTGACGCGTCAGCAGCCTCGCCTTCGGGGACATGGGGAGCCACCGCAGCCCGTAATGGGGACAGGGACGGCGGGAGGAGGGGGAGTTGATAGGATGAGTTTCGGGGGGTGTTCCATCACGTCAGCCTGATCTACCATTGCTGACAGACACGCTGACTTTTTAAAATCGAGCTGTTTGTCTTTTTTAATTTTGCTCCTGTTGTTTATACGCGGCAGATCCCAGCAGCCAAGGTGACGGAAGGATTCGGGTGATGTCTACACCGGTACCGAGCGGGTCACCACGCTTGGTCTCCTGACGTTTGGTCTCCACGCAGCCCCTGCGTACGGCCGTCCTCCTGCAGGACGCGTGAAAGAATCACTTAAGTTATGACCCTCCCACCCAACACACGGTATTTGGAAATGCAAGAAGATCAGTCCTTGATTAGGAATAAGTTCATTATAAATGAAGTCCAGTTTGCACCTCTGCTGTTCTGTGGAAATGGAATCCTTAAATATTAACGATCCATTATTTAATCATTAATTAATGATTGAACATTATAGGGTATAATGTCTATCATAACTGTTGTGGATTTAGCTAGAAAGGTATGAAAATAATAGAAACCCAGGTCTGAATGTCTCCCCAGCCCAGAGAGACGTGTTTTACTGCCACAATCGAAGACTCATCTTTTGTCAGTCGGCTTGCCATTTTAAAGTTGGGTAAATGGGAGGGGCTGGGTGAGCTTTGCGGCCCGAGATCTGGGGTCTTAGCCGGTGCTCTAATTAGTCCCCCCCCCCAGGGTGGCACCTTGGCCATTGCAATGCCCCGGTACTGCAACACACCAGGTGACCGTCGGAGATGGTGTGTGTGTGTGTGTGTGTGTGTGTGTGTGTGTGTGTGTGTGTGTGTGTGTGTGTGTGTGTGTGTGTGTGTG
>JAODJW010000062.1:35074763-35099757 GCA_026777045.1 Hyperopisus bebe
AATGGATGTGAACGGAATGTCTTTTATCCCGGCCACTTTGTTTGATACTGAAGTTAAGGACAGACCTGCAAGGTGCATTGTGACATTGTGACCTTGTGACATTGCGGCCTTGGTCTGGTGCTTATGCCTCAGATAACTCTTCCCTGCTCTGACTCCGCCTCCTGGCTCTCCTCCTGTCAAATCACCTTTTACATTGGACAACAAACTGGTCTTGCAGAAGTTGTGACGACATGTGAATCGCGGCTAATTGGTTTGCCGGCACACGTCATATGACATCACCTGCTGTGTATCCGAGAGCGTAAACAAGGCATGCGATAAGAGCACGAGCATTTGATTATTAAAATAATTATCATGAAATGTATTTCTCACTCATATTTATGTGATGCATGAAAGGAGCAGAAAATTAGGGCCATGAAAATGAGAGTCCAACCACTAAACCTCATTTAGCAGCTACCTCAGTTAGTTACTGAGGTAATAAAAAAAAATCATTTCCCGACCAAAGCTTGCACTTATGACCAAATTCCACAAGCCTGGCAAAAATACACGCCGGGGTGAGAGAGATCTTTGAAGTACGAGGTAGAAAAGGTTTAAAATGTCCAGTTCATGAAGGATAAAAGAGATCAAGTATGGAAGGCTGAAGTCGTAAGCACATTTGCAGTCACGCTTAGGCTACCGTGATCTTCACTGAGTGACCATTTCGCTTAAGGATCTGGTCACTGGAATGGAACTCGGTCGCCAAATGAGGAGTAGTTGTACCAACAGCTCTTAAGTTATGTAAAGCCAGGATCAATAAATCCAGACTTATGCAAAAAAAAAATTTGAGATATGTAGAGTTGTGTTATGGAAGCTCTAATGCAAAAACACTCCTGTACGGAAATCTACACTGCATTTTTTCATTTATTTCATGCAATCTTTAGTACGTATTACTGGTTTATTTTGGCTTATGTGTTTTTTATGTAAGGTGTGTTGAACTTGGATCCCCTAAACTGAGCAGAAATCTGAAAAAAAATCCAGGGATGAACATTGCCGGGAACGCTGAACCCAAAGCAAAGGATTAACCAAACTTAGAAGCTCTATATGATGCCCAAAGAAAGACCTTCCATTATAAGGTTCTCTTACTAAGGCATTCTGACCTTGCCCATGACTTCCATCAGCGTTGTGGGGTTCAGTCCATTTAGAAACCATTCCTGTCCCATCCTAGCAGGAAATGATCAGTGACTGTCTCTTCAATCCCTGTTCCGTTCTGGCTCCCGGCCAACGTCATGTCCAGCAGACAGAGCAGGAACGAGGAACCCTAGAGAAGGTATTTTTATGGCAAACAACTAGCAAAAGGGCCTAATTACTCAAGGACTATGTTCAAAGCCGTTTCACAATGCAGGAAAATTGGCTCTTTAGGGCCCAAGCAATTTCCTCTGACCCTCCCCAGAAAACTTTTAGGAAAGTGCGCAGAAATGTCTCGGTCCTCGCTGTGACAGGAACTCATGCACCATGTGGCTGGTGGCTAATGCCTTGCGGACTTGCGGAAGGGCTGTGTTCTAAATAGCTCTGAAAATTTGCGCCGTCTCTCACCCGTGACGCTGGGCGCAGCACTCTGCCATCGAAAAGGCCGCTTATGTGTCTGAAATTTCACCACAGGATCCGGCTTTTCATTCCAGAGCTATTAATGCAACGACACAAGGCTTTCAAAGCACAGCATTTCAGTCCCTGAACTAGACTTACCTTCCAGACATTTCAGAGATGCGCATATATATAAATCAGATACATGTGAAGGGCTATACTGTAAAAATGAACGACAAACTTGTCATTGTCAACTGAAACATTTAAACGGAATCTTATTTATGCACATTGCATGTGTCTGAGAGTATGATGGCAAAGGATCATGGGAACTCCCTGTTTTAATGACCTTTCAGCTAAGATGTTTTGTTCCCCGGGCCAGTGGGATGGAAATAGTGCCTGGAACTTGTTAACATTTCTTGTCACCACACCGAGAGCTCAGGGGAGAGCATAATCCCTCCTCAGTTTGAGTCTCTGGCTTCAATGGGGGCCTCAAAATTTGGCCCGAGGTTAGAAAGGCGCGCACTCAAATTGGGCCGAAAGTCAATAGTGGGCTGTCAAGCTCCAACAATACGTACATTAAGAAAGAGTATAATGGAACCTGATTGATATTCTGAGGGTTTGATGGTCAATATAATTGACCCATAATGCAAAATGATGAACCTTTGTGTTGAATTGATCCCTCTTGTCTTTTAATTACGCAGTTAATTCAATCTGAAATGCTTTCAACTGGATTTAGAGAATACAGCTTAATGCCCGAAACTACCATCAATACCCACATAATGATGGCACTGGTACATTTATATAACACTTATTACGTGCCGGCAAATTCAGAACAGTAGCTAAACAGCCTTGACATAACTGCAATCCAATTATCGTTTTATAGGCTCCATTCTTTTCTCTGGCCTTATAGGACTGTCAACACTGTGTCTTACAGCAATAAAGATGTAAGAGGGAAGTCACGTGACGTCTGGAATATTTCAGCGGTAAGAAGCGTCATGAGGAGGACGACATGTTTATGGGGACATGTAGCATTAATGCTATCATCGCTATGAATTATTACAAAGTTCCCCGATGGTGGAATGAGCTCCCAAGCCACATCCGTTCATCACATTCCTGCTCCGCCTTCAAGAAACGCCCCATCTGTTGACTACTAGAACTATCTGTTCTAGGAATTCGTCTCCTAGCGGATTAACACTCTATATGCCCTGAATGCTATTAATGTTGCACTTTTTGGTCATTGGACAGTCTTATTAGTCTTGTTTTGTGAGGAAGATATTTTGTAGCTCTAGCTCCAAAATCGCTCATGTGTTGGCATTCATCGGAAGCTCAGCTTTACTGCACTTAGGCCTAATCGACTCCTTGACAGCTGTTTGCTTGTAAAATGCTATTTGCTTCACTTGTATGTCACTTTGGACAAAAGCATCTGTTAAATAAAAGTAAAAGTGAAATGTTAAGTGTCTTCAACTGCGCTGGAGTTGTGCGTCTACCCAGACACGGTGATTCGCTGTCCCACGGAGACATCTCTATCACACAGGCCTGGAGAATCTGCCTCTTTCCCTATCGACATCAAACCGAGCTCGCGACCGCGATGAGTAGCCGACCTTATCGGCTCTCTCCAGCTTGGAACAAGGCTGGAAGATGCTTGTGCTCCGGCGAGCTTCCGCCTCGTAATTGGCTTCGTATCAGAAAGTATCAGGGGATCATTCAACGGAAGCAACAATGAGCACGGCTTTGAGTGGAGTGAGTCAACCGCCGCCCGTAAGCGACGTACGGAGATAACAGAGCGGCACGGCCCCGCGAGCTTATCTGTCACGCTCACACGGGCCCTGTTC
The DNA here is from genome assembly GCA_026777045.1 of Hyperopisus bebe. Taxonomy (NCBI): domain Eukaryota; kingdom Metazoa; phylum Chordata; class Actinopteri; order Osteoglossiformes; family Mormyridae; genus Hyperopisus; species Hyperopisus bebe. The sequence goes on from JAODJW010000062.1 coordinate 35,078,153, forward strand.
GTGCACGGTGAAGAATATCCATTATTGTCACGCTTACAATGTGTCATTAAAGAATTATGGCTAATAAAAGAGCTTATTAGGACTTAAAGACACTCGCGCTACCATTTACAATATAATTCAAATAGAAGCACCTATACTATGTTGTACTGCTTTCATAGTTTATTCAGCCAGTTTATGTTTCATGTCTTACGATAATTAATGCATGCAAGTAAGAATTCATCCTAGAGGTGCACATCTTAGAAAGCCACAGTGGGTGGGATTATGATGTGCTGTCAATCACAGCTTAACGCTCTTCCCATTGGTCCTAATGGCTTAAACCTGGCATCGGCTGGCTGATCACTGTAATCCCGCCCACTGTGGGATTCCAAGCAGGATTCGTTTTTACTCCCCCATGGCTTCCTGATGGGTCGCCTGAGACACCATCCTACAGAGCTTGCACACATGCCTGCTCACACCCAACGTGTGAAGAGACTGATGTTAAGATGACAGGATGCCCTGGGACTGTGAAATCACCCTGGACTCGTCATCCCTACTTGTGAACATTGATGAGATTCCAACAGGTCCATGGTTACCTTGGGAACCTTTGTTTCTTTGAGCCGTAAAAAAAGCCATGGAACAGAAATCTAAGGTGTTTAGAAGGAGAGTCAAAACAAAAGCAGGGAGACTGACCAGAAGCATGAAGCCACACCGTAAGCTTTGATCCAGTGAGTTTAAGTGCCGGTTCCCCTTAGACCTGCACCACCTAACACACACAAAAGTCTCCTACAGCAGTTCCTCATGAGTTCATAACACAGTTCCTGCACTTTAGTAATATATTGTCTGGTTTTGTATTGTTTTATACAATCTGTACTGTTTTGCACCATCATGTATTGTTATGCACTGTCTTATGTTGTTATGTACCATCTTGTATTGTTTTGTTGTTGTATTGTCTTGTGTTGTTAGGCACCATGTTATGTTGTTTTGCAGTCTTGTATTGTTTTGCACTGTCTTGTTTTGTTATCTACCATGTTGTAATGGTTTGCCCCATTTTGTATTTTTTTGCACTGTATTGTATTTTCTATGCACCATGCTGTACTGTTTTGGACCGTGTTGTATTGTTTTCTACTTTGTTGTACTGTTTTGCACCGTGTTGTACTGTTTTGCACCATGTTGTATTGTTTTGCACCTTGTTGTACTATTTTGCACCGTGTTTTATTGTTTTGCACCGTGTTGTATTGTTTTGCACCATGTTGTACTATTTTGCATCGTGTTTTATTGTTTTGCACCATGTTCTACTGTTTTCCACCGTGTTGTATTGTTTTGCACCGTGTTGTACTGTTTTCCACCATGTTGTACTGTTTTGCACCGTGTTGTTTTGTTTTGCACCGTGTTGTACTGTTTTGCACCGTGTTGTATTGTTTTGCACCATGTTGTACTATTTTGCACCGTGTTTTATTGTTTTGCACCATGTTGTACTGTTTTGCACCGTGTTGTATTGTTTTGCACCGTGTTGTATTGTTTTGCACCGTATTGTACTAATTTGCACCATGTTTTATTGTTTTGCACCGTGTTGTATTGTTTTGGACCGTGTTGTATTGTTTTCCACTGTGTTGTATTGCTTTGCAATATGTTATATAGTGTTGCACTGCCTTTAGTCTCTTTATAACCAACTCGCTGAAGGCACAAACATTCTAGTGCACCAGTTGCAAATGGCCAATGAAGATCTTGCATCTCGAATCTTCCATCTTGCAACTGTGTAATCGCGCTCCCTACACAGTGCTTACTGAAATCCAGGAGTCCAGGCCCCCTTTCAGAGCATCTGCTTGTAATTCTCTCCACAGGACGAGGCAGATGCCGTGCAGCACTTTGACCTGCATACCGTACATCTGTCTGCACTTCCACCCATCCGTCGTCATGCTTGAACCAAGCGGTTCGTTAACCAGTCACAGGTCGCAGCCAGACTCCCTCCGCACTGCACAGGTTATCATACCATAAACGCCACCGGTTCTCCCTACACTCCCCAGAGGCTCTTCTGATCATTGCTCCAATGCAAAAGGGGGGGGGGGGGGTCAGAGAAGGTGAAGATAGCATAACCAGCAACATGGGACCTTGGTGGAATTTTTTTTCAGACAGATACAGATAATCCCCCACCCACCTTTAATTTTTATTCACAATCCAAATTATTAGCATTAAGTTCCATACCTGCCATGCCCCCCCCCCACGCACACACCCCACAAATGACTTAATCTCTTCAATTTCTATAGCTGAACATTTTACTGAAGCAATCTGGGGGTAATTACCTTCCTGAAAGGTCCTCCTGCTATTCAGTCAGTGGACTTTAAGCAACAGCTTTCAGCTTAACACTCATGTGCTCATTGCCACCTTCGCTCCCCACTATCAAACAACCATTCAGGTTGGGTTAGTAATGAATCTAAATGTTTCAGCAAATTTCGGCACAGCAGGTGAGACTGATGAGCACCAATCACAGCTCCGAGAGGGGCACCAATCACAGCTCTGAGAGGGGCACACCATGGACCCAGTTCTGTCCCGAATTAGGGAAATATATTTCAGAGTATCTCAAAGCCGCTGTTCACCACTGGTCATCCATTTCAAAGTATCTGAATTCATCCACCTGGAAAATGCAGTTGTAGCTGTGGGTTTTCAGGAATCCCTGTACTTACAAACCAGCAATTCATGAAACAATACTTTAATGCTAACAGATCTAAAACAAAAAAAATTCTTTCTTTGAAAAATCCCTGACATGGAAAAAGGATATATTATAGGTGAAAGCATTCAGTTGGACAGCTCTGCTCAAATTCCACCCCGCTGCCTTCAAGGTTAATCAAAAAGACTACCGCCCACTGTGTTTCCGCTGATTATATTACCCAGCTGTTTATCTCTGTTTCCCAGCCCGTAAAATGGCTGCCAGGGTACGTCTGGAAGTGTGTTTGCATAGAAGTGGATTGCATCCCCTGCGAGACTCATTTGTGCCAAACCAAGGCCCCCCAAAGTCCTATTTTTTGCGATGGCTTTTGGTAACAGGTTAAGAGAGATCCACTGGCAGATTAGTTAATGAGTCAAAAGATCAAGGGACTGCAGTTTGAAGCAGAAAACATCAAAGCCTATTTTGCGGGACATCCGATGTCCGGCGTGGTACCTCTAGCCACCACTGTGACAAACACCTGTCTACGTGGAAGGTTAAAATGCCCTCAGCGCCTGTCCACACTGAAATAGCATCTGGCTCACTGCTAAAGCATTTCTCTATGGCAATTTGGATTTTAAGAGAAGCCTTCTGATATCAGGCAGAACACGCTCCGACTGACAGTGGCGGAATTAATTTAATTAGCCTACTTGAGATAACTGGGACGAGAGTGACTTTCTGCTGTACATATGACATGAGGTTCTGACTGCTAATGATTGACAAGTTAAGGTCAAAGAAAAAAACAGAAATGCAACATTTTCCATCAGTAACAAAATGCATTTCTCCACCACCTCAACTTGCTTGGGAATTTGCTTTCTGGTGGATTTTCATGCAAATTATCTCTTCAAACTGTCAAGTATGGCATCGTTCTTGAGGTGCGATGGACGACTCAAGTGACTTACTAGTGAAGCTTGACGACTCCAGAGAGAGAGCGTACCTCCCCAGCTATCCTGGTGTTCGCCAATTGACATTACCCACAATGCAGATGACAAGTGAATAGGCAACATATCACTACTCCCAACATTTATATTATCCTAAACGCTATACTATACCACACACTATACTATCCTAAACGCTATACTATACCACACACTATACTATCCTACACGTTATACTATACCACACACTATACTATCCTACACGTTATACTATACCACACATTATACTATCCTACACGTTATACTATACTACACAATATACAATCCTACATGCTATACTATATCACACTTTAAACCAGTGGTTCTCAACCTTTTTGCATCGCAACCCAATTTTTACCATTCCAGCTCAGTCACGACCCTATATCAAATATAGGTCCACATTAACACTATGATCAAGCACACAGTGCACTCTGCAATTTACGCCAATCAACACCTATTGTACAAATCTGATTGGATGTACCAGTGAATTTTAAATTAAGCATCTGTACTTTGACTTCTTGGATTGGTTGAATATTCACTTGTTTTGCACTAATCATTTGCCGAACCGAGACCCATTTATAGAGGTTAATTCTAGGATTGGGGCTGGGAATCTGATTGTGGATCAGCGTAGGAGCTTTCTAGTTTTAAAATGCTTACATTTCCAACTCTGCCTTGCGACCCTTGTTGTGAATGAACTTGCCACGACACAAGTTTGGGTCGCGACCCACATGTTGAGAATCGCTACCCCACACTTTATACTATCCTACACAATCCAGGAAGTAGGTGGGAACAGCATTTCACGACATAGCTGTACCGTGCATGTTTGTGTATGTAGCATATACTGTAATACCTGAAGCTTGAACTCTGTCATGTTGTCCTCACCAGTCGTAGAAACTTCTGCTTCACGCCGCCTTGGATTCAGTTTCATCAGCCTGCCTTCATTTCAAACATAATCGCAACACTCACACTGATGATTGGCAGAAATAATACATGTACATTATTTATTATTACTAAACAAGTTTGGCTCCATGTGGGGAAATCCGGAAGCTCAACTGTGATATTTATGACTTTCAGTTTCTGGGGTAATGAACAAACAGCAGTGTATTGGGTGTGAGGCAGTCTAGAATTAAAAACAGACACATGAAAAGTTGGACCACCTTTACCACCAAACCTGACAAAAATGGTACAATAACAATGTCAAATTGAAACATGCTTAGTGCATATTACCAGGTGCCTACATATTCAGGATTGTGCTGTATTATATTTGCATGTGATACCTTATATTTCTTGAATTAAACACCATCAGTGCAGTAGACAAACGACACAGGTGAGAAGGGTCAACCACTCAAAGGCACAGCGAACAGTGCTGAACATTTGCAAAACATTCCTTTATTATAAATAAATTATTTGTATAAAAACATGCTTTAACCTTTGCATTTACAGACTCACAACCCAGGACTAAGACCCCGGTGGCCAATACAAGAGACGAACTCAACTCGTTATGCAGGTCAGACAAAAGTGGACAAGGGAGAAAATTCTGCACGACCACAAAAGTACTTACAGGTAGGATAACAACAAACATGGTTGACTTGGACGTTTTCTCTCTTTTTTTTTAATACTTAAATCTTTGTCTTCAAAGGAATTTTTTTTTAATCCTGCTGTTTTTTTTAAGTTTTCTCTCAAGTTGGAGGTCAGTTTTGTTCTGTTTGTTTATCTGCAGAAACGAGCTCCAGTCCTGCTTCAGCCTGCTTTACCGGTATGCTCAGGCAGCGTGGGAAGCCTCCGCCCCCCTCCCCGAATCCCTAGTCCTCATCGAACTTGACGGCTCAGTGATGGATCCGTGGTCCTTCCGGAGTTTTCTCCCCACGGCGGACGTCAGTTGGCGGGATTACTATAGCTGACGTACGTCGTCTTGGTCGAGGAGGCTGCTAAGGGGAAAACATGGCCGATGTAAAAACTCTCATTTATTATTATTATTTTTTTCCTGTCCGTCCTGCTTACAGCCTCAACGTCGCTCCAGATTTAAACCGTAATTCTGGTAAAGAGCCACAGTTTTATATGACTTCAAGGTTCAAGGTTTGCTTGTTAATGGTTGTGTCCTTTGGGAAGATCTTTCACTTTCCGTTTTACTGTGGTTATGTATAAAAGGACACTTTCCTGTCAAAAATGATCCTTCAACAGCATAAGTTTATCACAAGCTGCTCTATCATCCAACTGGCCAAAATCGCATGGAACCAAAAATGTGGGGGCATCTCCTAATGTTGATGTGTGACAAGGCACCTCAGTGGCAACATTTTATTTCCTTCAAATGAGAATTTATATTTAAAAAAAAAGGTTCACTTCAAAATACATTCCAACAAAAAAGAAGTTTTCAAAAGCAGGCAGTGGCAAAAGTGACTAAATAAATGAAGTGGTATTTACCAAGCACTTAAACACGAAGCACTTAAACCTTAAGCTGCTCCTTGGTGCCTGAAATATTGCACCTGCTCACTATCCTTTTACTTTTATCTTCCTCACGTGAAGAAGTGGCGGGTTCTCATATATGTAGCTCTGTCTTGCTTTACATGTGCTTTCAGAAACAATTCGCAAAACTTAAGTAGAGATTTTACCACTACACCCCTGACAGACCTGAGAGAATTTACATTTTCAACGCACCAAGCCCAGATTAAAGTTCAGTTTCTCTGAATTTAAAAAAATAATGAATTCCAGTGTCTCTTTAACGTGGACAGTATGAGTACAATGGTTCTCAGCCAAAATCTCTCTGGTGACTTCAAAAGGTTTTTTTTTTTATCAGGCCCCTTGCATTTCCCTTGAAATGAGCATACCATCCTGCACTGTCAGCTTCCCCGAGTCACATGACCGGCTCATTAGCCAATCGCAACGCCGATACGTTTCCATGACCTCCGGCGAGGCGCCACCAGCAGGTCGTCGATCCTGAATGCTGCCGGGGATCTGAGATCACACATCCTCGGAATCTGCCTTGGGGTGGCTCTCGGGGGCACACAGAAAGTGTCTCCATAGAAACGGGATCCCAGTGAGAGACAGAAGGCTGGGCACGCACCTCGGACTCTAAAGTCCAGAGTGGATGGAGGACTCGACCAGAATTTGCTGCGGTTTTAATCACACCTTCACTACGTGCAAAAAAAAAATGAAAAACTCCTCAAATCAGACATAATACGGCATAAATGGCTCATAAAATAGTCAGAGCGGCCTTCTTCTTCTCGGTTGAATTCTGGTTTGTTTACACTGAGTTAAATTGTTTATATTTTGCTACTGGAGCTAACGTCCGCCAAAGTGCCGGGCCTTTCTTTACGGTATTCCCACGCCTATCCCGCGGCAGCCTGGCCTTGCTCCCCAGCGGCGTCACTCACTGTTGGTGTCCATGCTCTCGCAGAGCTCGGTCTTCACCTCGCCGTTGGGCCGGTCGCCCCCCTTCTGCGTCAGCTTGCCGGACATGGCGGCGGCGGTGACGATGGCCTTGAAGCTGCGCTTCCGCTTGGGCACGTTCTGCTCCGGGTGGAAGATGATGACGTACACCTTGGGCATGTAGAGCATGCCCAGGGAGACGGAGGCGCTCAGGCTCAGGGAGATGGTCAGCGTGGTCGTCTGGATGTACATCTGAGGCGGAAGAGGGTTAAAAATAAATTAAAAATGCTCAGCATCATTCTTCGATAGATAAAGCTCTAATAGCACAATTATAAAAATTATTGTGCTTTTCGAGATACACATTTCAGAGTGAAGCTTGGAGTCTGAGTGTAGGCTCATGGGGCCCAGTGGAATATAATTTACATGCATGGGATTTGAACCTACAACCTTCCGATTACAGGAACAGGGGTCTAACCCAAAGAACTGCACACCATCCCCCATCTAGCTTTCGCATTTATAGAAGTTGGTGTGGTCATAAACAGCCATCTTAATTTCCAGTAAATCAGCATGACATTCTTTACACCCTCCACGCCAAAGTCCGGCAGCCCATCCTCGAATCACAGCAACGGGAGCAGTGCAATCCGTGCCGGCTTGAAGCCCTCCGTCACCCGCCGGCCAGAAATAACCACACTCCTCCCTGAGACCCTTCAGACCTGTTACACGAGGGCCCCATTAATTTGTCCACCGGAAACCGTCACGCTGTGTGGGATGACAGCCAATGAAGGATGGCCTTTGCTTCATAAGCGGCGTCCTGACAGCAAAGCGGCTCCGAGGGCAAAAGCTCATCTGTAGCCTTTATACCGGAGCCGGTGCGGATGGTGACAGCGGGCGCCATGGAAACGGACGTTCCTAAACTAAAGAGGGGCAGGAACTCCAAAGAATCTCGTGCACAGAAGTGCTCACCTTCCCTTTTGCAGAAGTGAGCTTAACGAGAATAATTAACGTGCTTTTGGGTGCTATATCTTTCCAGAACTAACAGAAGGGTCAACCCTGTAACCGCTTGTCCTATTTATTGTTCGTAGGGGGTCTGGAGCCTATCCTAGAGGCTACAGGCACAAGGCAGGGAACAACCCTGGACGGGGTGCCAACCCATCGCAGGGCACACTCACACCACACACACACACACACACACACACACACACACACACGCACACTCACACACCATTCACTCACATATGCGCACCTACTGGCAATTTGGCAGCTACAATTAACCTCAGCATGTTTTTGGACTATGGCGGGAAACGGGAGTGCCCCAAGAAAACCCCGTGATGACCCCCCGGGAAAAACATGGCCCCTTCTACACACATGGAGCCAGAGGTGTGAGTCAGTGCTAACCACTGTACCACTGTGCTGTCCCGCCTACCTAATCATTAGCCAATGATGTGTTTTGAATCGATGAGTGACAGGGGAGGCGGGCCCTTGTTCACTGGATGCTCTTCCTGAAGTGACTAAAAGTATGGTACCCATAGAATATTTATACAAATGGGTACTTATGTGAGTGACTCTATGGACAAGGCTCACCCATGGAGCTGAAATGGAAGCTAGTATTGTGATCCACATGCCACATGGTCTAAGTCACATGACACAGCAGCCACACTGTCCAGTCAGTCTTGGCTTTTTGAGTCCAGGTTAATTTATTTAATAACTGTAGCAAATCTAATGGCATTGTGGCCCTTCACTGCCCTGTCCAGTGGGCCAGGGTTAGCTAAAGACCATACAAAGAATCACTCCTATCACAGAGGCCCAATATTTACCATATTCACACGCTGGCAGCAGGGGGCGCCGCTGGGGATTTTGGGCCCCAGAAAAGCACATCTTAAAGGGCCCCAATCCAGTTATGTTTCCAATATAACTCCGGGGCCCTTAGAATCGTCTAATTTTCCTCCCTCGAAGGTGCCCCTGACTAGCAGATAATAAAACCGCAGGAGGAGAAGAATGACAGACAAGACGAGAGCATAAACACTGAGATGGTATTTATCAGCCACCATTTATAAATACAATTAAATAACCACTCTCTCCTCAAAATGAACCAATCTTAAAAAGTAAACACAGCTGTAAATATTTTTTAACAACACTGGCATGTTTCCGGTTGGCTGCTTATCCAACCGAAATGAGTTAACAGGTTGAGCTCAATAGCCCCGCAATGGAATTATGAATTTGGTCTTTCATTCAGCTCATTATGCTAATGGACGTTTTATTCAATTTATTACGGTAATAGTCATTCATAATTTTTTTTTTTCTTTGTGAGTACAGGGTATGAAATGTGACGTCTTCTTTTAAGCTTTTGCTGACCTGACTGAAGGCAGATGGTGGCACTGGGTTAACCAGCTGGGAAAATTACCGTGAACCCCCCCCACCCTCCCAGTTCAGTAATGGTATTACCAAAGACATGGCTGGGCCCCTGAAAAATTCTATCAAATGACCCCCCCCCCCCTTAACCTTTCATAAACCAAGACTCCCAATATCCATTTGGTTTTACTGAATGTGCTTTTCATTCAGCAAACTTCTAATTCAGTGATTTATTTTCCACGTCACGCTCGCCGACCGCTGCATTTCTCATGGGCTCCCCCTAGTGTCCGGGTCCCTGAAAGTCATCCCCTTTCAGGCGTCCCTGATTACCACTAAGGATGTACCGCCACTCCGGTGACATTTGCCCTGTGTTTGGGGATTAGTGTTATATGAAGGTGGTGTACAAACGCGATTCCCATCGACCCACAAGAAGGACCCACACTAATCATGCACGGACCAGCTTTGTCATTTGATTTTTTCATTCCGACTCCAGCCACTAACCAAAAGGGTATAAAACTACAGCACGGCAGGACAGGAAAAAAAAAAACCATCACCCTCCCTGGACGAGGAGAGTAACGGGGTCTCGGGAAACACTGCATCCCTGGCAGGGACATGCCGAAAGTTCAGAATGCCAGCAAACGTGGGAAATGGCTGCTGTGATACCCTCGGGCCAGAACCCCCCCTCCCCGGGTACAAAGGCAGCTTTCCAGCTATTGCATCACTTCATCGGGAGGGGGGGGGGCAGTGGAACCATTTCTGATGCGAGTACAGAACGTATAAAAGTCCTCGGGAAAAACGCCCATCCCCGAATTAGAGGCGCGTTTAATTCCGTTTCTCACGGATTAGGCCGAACACTGCTCCAAATACAGTAAGTGTGCCTCTGAAATCTGCTTCACGAGCGACCCCCTAAGTGTGACCCCCCCCCCCCCCCCAAGGAAAACTTCACCACTATTAACTCATTTTTAACTGAGCCCAAATTATTGCAAAGATCAATTCTCCACCCTCTGGGAAGGATGGATCATCCAACTTACATTACTGGGCTGCTTCCCAGCAGGACAGGTATGCAGCGAATGCAGTATTCCAGTAAATGTTGAAAAAAACTACAAAACAACACAAGTTGACCTCTCGATACCCTACCCAGTCTCCAGGGTTACCGTCTGCCAAGCTACTTCAAGAGGGGCTCTCGAAAAAACATCCTATTTTTGAGTGTTAAACGGGAAAATTCTCCTGGCCAATGGCCACGCGGCTCCGCGAGCGGCTGAACACTCGTGCATCGATGAACAGCAAGTGCTTTCTGAGACCTGCAGGCCTGAAACTCTCAAGTCTACATTTAGCTAATAGGCCAACCGTGCAATAAATAGCCTACCATAATTAAATCATGCTGAGCTATTTCAAATGATGCAGAATTGTTTGGAGATTTCATTCAATTTTCATGTGACATGTTAATGTTCACTTATAATCAGAATTCAAACTTCAACCTAAAATAAATACATGAACTGTATGAAGATTTAGCATTTAACAGACACACGACCCATGGGTGACGTCATTATGTTACTATAATATTACATCAATGAGCCAATAATAAGATTACAACTGGTATGTCTTTGTCTAGCTCAGTATAACTTGATTACCATGGAAGTGTGCTGTACCTAATGAACATAAATACCCCTTATTAAATAACATCTGAAACACTGTAGGTGAAGTAAACAAGCATTCCTACAACCAAACAATAGCCTCTTAATTGCTGCCATTTAAAGCAAATGTAATTATTTTTGGTTATTTATAAAACAAAGCAGTACATAAGCCCAAATTAGCACTTCTTGCCTTCCAGTCATCAGATCTCTAGAATCATTAAGTGGCGATCATGTCAGGCTTTGCTGAAAATCATGTTGTGATGTAATCTATACACTCCTCCTGTGGTGCATTCTAGGCTAACTTTTGCGACAGGTCCCCGGTAGGCTAATGCGTCCTGTGGTCCACAATTAGGCTAACTTCTGCTGCTGTCTACGCTAATCCCTCCTGTGGCTAATGCCAGACCAACTCGTACTACGGTCCATACCAGGTTAATTCTTGCAGCAAGTCCATGTCAGACTTTCTCCTCTTGTGGTCCATGCTAAGCTAAGTCTTGCTATGCGTCCATTTTAGGCTGATTCCTCCTATGGTCTACACTAGGCTAAAGCCTGCAACTATCCACACTAGGCTCACTCAGTCCATGACTGGCTAACTCCTGCTGCAGTCTGCTTTAGGCTAATCATGGGCCTGTATTGAAATGTGAGCACAGAATTTCCATTCCGGGTTCCGTCCAGCTCCATGAATCACAGTTCTGTGTTTATACGGCAAGAAAGCACCTTTATTCCAGCGGATCCTGTTCAGGACAGATGTGTGGAGAAGGACCAGGTAGTGGCTGATAGTGTCTTTATGCACCTAAATCAGGGATCTGCTGACTAAAGGGTAGATAGAATCTCATTAGCCCCAGTTTTGGAATGTTGATTGGGGTGTCTGGTACAGAGTTTGAATGAGGCCCTTCAGATCAGTAACTGTCTCCCAATACAGATGATTGGTTTCTGCTTAAAAACTGCTGATTGCCCCTTTCGGCCGTCTTCTTCTCCAGATTGTTAACTCCAAGAATCAGTTTTGTCAGAGTGGCAGAATCGCGTAACAGAAGGATGGGACAGAGATGACAACTTAACTGGGAAAGGGGGTTCTGCTGTTTAGGGACAGGCTATCAAAGAAGGGAAATGTGAAACAAGTGAACAGAATGAGCCGTTTCGTGAGAAAAGAGACAAAAATCAAACCTGGGAGTGTGGATTGGGGAACAAAGTAACGATACTATGGGTGTCAGGGATCTGGTCAAGTTTACTGGGCAGAGGAAAGAGAACATGTCAGCTTGTGCTTACAGACATGGGAGCAATGAATTAAAGTGACCGACCCCCGTCAACCACCCCCAGTCATCACTTCACACTAATCGCCACTGGAGCTGCCGCCGCCTCCTCCAACTTCCCATTAAAACCATTAAAGGTTAAGCTAGATGTCCGTGTCAGCCAGTCAATGAAACACTAACAGCAGCTTCACCTTAAGTGAAAGCTTTTAGTTTTGACATTTTTTAAACACGTACGGAAAATACCTCAGAGCATTAAAAAGGCACGTTGTGAGGCGTCACTGTCCATTTGCTTGGAAGAGCAACACTGACAACATTCCACCACCCCCCTGCACTCACTACACCAGGACCTTGCTCAGTCCCTCTCAGTACGGGTGTGATCGAGCCCCCTTCATAAAGGGCAAATCACGAAGCATTGATCCACACAAAAACCCAGACGCCACAAACAGCCAAGAAAACTAAATAACAATAGGTCTGCCGAGTCCCAGGACTAAGAGGCAGACCAAAATTGACAGGATGTCTGAGAGGCTGCGTGCCAAACCTGAATTGCCACCAACAAAATGTCTGAGAGGGTTATAACTAGACTGGGCGGACCAAAAAGCAAACATCTGGCATCCCTTCTCCAGCACCGTAACGAGAACTAACAACCTCCACTGAGTCCATATTAGGGCTCAGTCTTCTGTCACACAAGGACTTAGGGGCTCAATAAAAATCCATTTATTTTGTTCCACAACTGACAAAATACTAACAAAAAACCCCCCAAACTACACTGTCACACCCACAATGCCGCGTTGTCTGCCTAGTGGTCCCCGAGTCTGACAGTACAGCACAGAAAACACCAAACCCTCCAGACTTTCCAACTGCTGGGGACGCCCAGAACGACCCGTATGCAGAAGAGCCAGGGATGAGAACCAGGACACAGAACCTGAAACTAAACAATACAAGGAAACCATAATGATGCTTAGAGACCAGGACACAGAACCTGAAACTCAACAATGCAAGGAAACCATAATGATGCTTAGAGACCAGGACACAGAACTTCGGTAGACTGATGTTATGGGTACACAACTCCAGCCAAGCAAAACCATGGGTTTAGAACTCAAAGAGCGACAAGACTAGAATAAAACTTCGGGACAACAAACAGTATCCCATAATCAGCAAAGTTTTTCAATATTCTGATGAAACATATACAGTATGAGGACCACAACATATGTGAGATTGAAAAAGAGAGAAAAGCAAAGAACCGACAATTAATCCTGCAAAATCCAAGGGCCTGTTTATACAATCCATGGATTTATATATTCCATCGTGCTTAACCCGTGTGATTCCTTCTCTGATGTATCTGATGGAAGGATTTTATTTGCAAAGTCACCACTAGTTAAGCACTTCAGTGGAGCAAGCAGACCAAGTTGCTGTACTCTGCCAAGATAAATTGCAGGGACTCGGATCGTTAGAAACTCTCTGGCGGTCATTTCCTCAGCCCGCTAAACAGTCTGTTTTCAATCTATCATGAACAACAGGATGATATTGAGCAGCAAGCTTTGTGTGACATTGGAAATTGGCAGTTTGATCGCGCAGCCAGCTGTGCAATGGGGATACTTTACATTCAGGAAACCACCCCATAGTCAAGAGAAGACGATTCCAGACTGTGATTACTCCAAACCGCTATTCATCTTCTCAGTCTCACCATCAGATCAGCTGCTACCCACAAAAGGCAGGTGTGGTTTGTACAGTAACCCCTTCCTGAGGGTTAGGGGTGGAAGATCCCCTAAAATGAAAAAAAATTTCACATAATACTTGGGCCCCCCAACCTTAACCCATAACTGTATGCTAACCTAAGCAATAACATATGTCTATTTATTATCAGTTTCTAAACAAACATTGTCATTTTTCATTTCCTACCAAGACCTTTTTACATAATATATATTACAAACCATCTAAATTATGCCCCTGTAGGTACAAAGTTACTACTGTACGCACTGGGAGAACTATGTTTTGGACTCATGATTGAAAAGGCCAAATTAATGGCACTGAAAAGTTTAAAAGTTGCAGGGAGAAACACAAGATCTCAGAGTCACAAAGCCAGCTAACGTGTGAGTGAGGCTGGTTACAGAGACAAAGGTGTGTAAGGTACCCAAACCTAGACTTTTAATATTAAAGATATAGCATGCAGGTACACTAAGAAATATAATGTATATTTATGTATATGATGTATATTTATATATTATATGATTATATGTCATTTGAATGATTTGTATTGTTCTTGGCTTGCATATCGTCTGTGAGTTTCTGTGGTCTTCCAGCAACCTCCAAAAATATTCTGTTTAATTGTTTCCAGCTAATTTGTGAATAACCAAAACCACGAATGTCAAATGCACAAACGTGAAGGGGTTTCTTTGCTTTGGCAGTGAATGCAGCCAAAAAACCTGGGAACTGGTGCCATACTCCTGTTGTCTTATAGGGCAGCGTGCTCACAGCTGGTCATACTTCTGTCGCCTTATAAGGCAGCGTGCTCACAGCTGGTCATACTCCTATGGCCTTATAAGGCAGCATGCTCACAGCTGGTCATACTCCCACCCTCCATCACCCTCTTTCGCCAGGTCTCACCAGATATCTGCTGACAAAGGCAAACCACATAAACCCTCATTTTCATAATCTCATCCAGGCGGAATTTTTTTCCCTTTCCGCATTAGGATGCACTGTCACAGGTATCTCATGAAAGTTTAAAATCCAAGGATGCTTATGCTCTCAAGGCTGCCAGATATACGAACCGAGCGCTTCTCAACATATCGACAACTTATCCTCCCAGCTCCCGGCATAATGTGACCGTTCATCTAAATAACAGCGTAACAGCACAGATTCAGTGGGCATCTTCCGAACATCTGGTGGGCGAAAGGAAGGATGATACCGACAGCAAAAGTAGATTAACATTTAATGTTCTTCTTACGTCAACAACTTGCGGTCATTAAATCCTCTGACTTATTTGAAGGACAAATTTGGGTGATGAATTTTCCAGGCCACATGCCTGGTTTGAGTTTGGTGTTTTTTAACGAGTGGGGAAATGTCTTGAGGCCAAAAAGGCAAGTGCAGGTATTACTAAACGGGGAGGGGGTGCTGTTTGAGCTGAGGTTGCTGTGATGCAGAGAATTTGAACCCACTGATGTATCTGAAGGGGGGGGGGGGACTCTCAGGGGGGTATCAAGCTCCTTGGGTTGATAGCTTCATTCCATTCCCCCCCATCCTGCCTGGTTGGCCGCGATGATAGAGCTCAAAGTTGCCTGATGGTTTCAGTCTCTCCTTGATTGTGGGGGGGTCACCTGTCCGCTTGCCTGGGGATAAACTGATTGAGTTTTTTACATATCGATCCACAGGACATGAAGCCCGGTCCTTTCAGGAACCTGACAGGTCTGCTGTTACACTGAAACATCTGAAACATTTATCTGCTTCCTACAGACTAATTACATCCCCAGCGAAAAGGCACGTTCTAGTGGAATGCACACAGTTATCGTTCTTTTTTTTGCTGGTCTCGGTGAAATGAGCTACGGTTGCCTAGGAGAAAGTTGAATACTTGTCTTTCGAAGATTGAGATGACTAAACATACATAAGCGAGGAAGGTTTCGTTCGAGGATGGATTTGTAAGGTGCCTGGCCAAAAAACCACAACCGCAGCTACATCGCTTTTGAGAAGGGCATCACGGAGGTGATGGATTTATTGTTGGGCTACAGCAAGGCTTGGCTAATGAGGTCTTTAAATAGACTCAAACCCAACATTGAGTTTTCCCTTCTATATTACACACAATTCAAAATGCTAAGTAATAGTAACAGTAGTAAAACTAAAGTGCTTTTATAACTAAATGTGGTCAATTTATGGGAAGACGTTCAGCTGAACATTCCTATTGGGGTAGTGCCTCTAAACCATCACTTGGCATCCATTGGGTACTTTGGTAGACTTACATGCAGAAGAGGAGAATGTTCCTGATGGTAAACATTCATTACTAATGCATCTAGCACCTTGGTAGAGGTAGAAGGCCCCCTCTGTTAATTATGGAAGAAGACCATCAATTTGCAGCTTGTGACCTTGCCTCTTGCTGGTGTTAAGCCACTAAAACACATCTCGGGTTTCTTGCTGGGCGGACCATGTGACATCTGCTTCCTCACAGAGCTGTGAACTCTCATCTCCTGGTCCTCCCTCTGCACACCTTGCCCTATCCAATGACATGCTTCCTTTTTCTCACATCATTCCAGGATCCAATGGGATTGGCCCAGTACGAATCCTTTGGATGAATGATGACCTCACCTCTCGCCTCCTGACCATCAGATAATTAAGGTATAATTTTACCAATCCAGTAGTAAACAGTGGTTCCATTTACTCTCAACAGTGATGCATTATGGGCAATCGGCCTCCTTCCTGCAATCTAGTTTGCGCACTGTGTATCAAACACTCCATAAATATTTAATTGGTGAAATATGACATTGGTGCAGACTTACCCTCTCGGCTGACTGTGCGGTCCCAAAGAAGATGGGGATAAATGCTAACCAGATAATGCAGGTAGTGTACATGGTAAATCCAATGGGTTTGGCTTCATTGAAGGTCTCGGGGACCCCCCTAGTCTTAATGGCATAAACGGTGCACGTGACCATCAACAGAATACTGTATCCGAGGGAACAGATGAGGGACAGGTCCGAGATGTCGCACTTGAGGACGCCGCGGGCATTCTCCGGGTCCTGGGTGCGCTGTTCGCCGTAGTCCACCACGGTGTGCGGGGGGTCAGCGGCGAACCACACGAAGACGCCCAGTAGCTGTACGGAGATCAGGCTGAAGGTGATGACTAGCTGGGAGGCGGGGCTGATGAATCGCGGCGCCGTCACTGACCGCTTGCCCTGCTCGAAGATGCGGTGGATGCGGTTGGTCTTGGTGAGCAGGGCGGCATAGCTGAAGCACATGCCCAGGCCCAGGAAAATGCGGCGCAGGGAGCAGATGGCTACGTCAGGGGTGGCGATCATGGGGAAGGTGATGGCATAGCATAGGAAGATACCCGTCAGCAGCACATAGCTCATCTCACGGCCGGAGGCTCGCACAATGGGCGTGTCGTTGTGGCGCACGAAGGTGACGATGACGAAGGTGGTGGCCACGATGCCCAGCATGGAGATGAAGACTGGCGCCATGGCCCAGGGTGAGTGCCACTCCAGCTTGACGATGGGGATGGGCTGGCAGCCGGTTCGGTTGCGGTCGGGCCGCTGCTCGTATGGACACAGCTCGCAGCTGAACTCGCCCGCCTGGAAGTGGTAGCCCTCACAGCGCTCGCAATGCCAGCAGCACGGCACGCCCTTCACCATCTTCTTACGCTCGCCAAGCTGGCACGGCAGGCTGCACACAGAGGCCGGTGCGGCCCTGCTGCCCCCCGCCCACTGCATGGCATCCACCTGCAAGGGAGGAACAGCCATTAACGCTAACAAAGGAGGAGCGGCCGTTAGCGTTAACAAAGGAGGAATAGCCGTTAGTGCTAACAGAGGAGGAGCAGCCGCTAGCGTTAACAAATGAGGAACAGTTGTTAGCATTAGCAAAGGAGGAATAGCCGTTAGCGCTAACAAAGGATGAGCAGTCGTTAGCGCTAAAAGGAGGAGCAGGAATAGCCATTAGTGCTAACAAAGCAGGACTAGCCATTAGCGCTAACAAAGCAGGAATATCCATTAGTGCTAACAAAGGATGAGCAGCCTTTAGCGCTAACAAGCCCCCACTATCGCTCACAAATCCCACCAACTGCCCACAATGGAATAAGAGCCCTTTTCAGGATATCGGATGTGTCATTCAGCTGCCTGGCCTACACCGCCCATTGGCAAAGTGCACAGCGTAAATCACGGGGTTCCTAGACGAACGACTTTCTGTAACCTCACTACAGTCAAAATGGCCAAAAAAAAATTAAGATTACCATCAATCAACAAGAGAATTTTTACCTCAAAGATAATTTGCCGTCCTATGTATATAAATCTTCACACAATAACTATGACATATCACAACACTAATTCAATATCCAACTTATATGGCTATGTCAATACCGAATATATTTTCCAGACTTACTGCCTTTAAATAAATGATTCATCTACAAAGAGGGTTTTTTTTTTGAAGAACTTTGTTTTGCCTGCAAAGGACAAGACAGAATTTAAGCAGTAAGAGAGAATCTGTGTCGCTGCCCAAACGAGGAAGCAGTATTGATCTTATAGACATCCACGTGGAAACTTGGTTGGGTTATACAGCTGCTGGCTAGGAAAAAAAATAATAAAATCTGTGTATTTGGCTTGGGGAACATGGAGTGACATTTGTTTTAAGACTGGTTATAAATTTGCTGTGAAAATTGCCAGCGTTTCGCCTCAGTGCTGGTAATCCGACTGGAGGGCGTTGAAGGGAACAGAGCTTGCTGTTCTGGGTATTTTTACACGGAGTATCAGGCTCGACTTTAATTGGTGTTAAACTGGCGAAAACGCTCCGGCACAAATTACCAGTGGCGTAAGTAGGACGCAGAGAAAAACACACCACACGTTGGAAAGGTTTCATTCCACGGTGACAAAATCCCATAAGCTGTGGCGGTGCGTGCTTCTAGACACGCAAAAGAGGGAAAAAATAGACTCGCTCTGAAACGTGACTGTGGTGGTTTTAATATATAGAGTCATTAACACATAGATGTAACATTTAATGACAGTGGGATTGGAGCAGTGCTGGTCAACCCATCAGTCAGCCATCTAGGGCGCCATTTTCTGAGTGCATGCAAACTTAACTGGCCAGTTTCACTTTGTCTCAGCCAGGGGGCGCCAGCACGGAAGCTACCCTAGGGTACTATATGGGTCTCGATCGGTACTGCATGGAAGATACCCAGGTTTTACCCATATAGGAATAACATAAAGGTCTATCCTGTAGCTCAGCAAGCAGATCATTGCAATTCCAAAGCAAAGGTTGTGGGTTTGACTCCCAGGGAGTGTAAATACAAATGTAACTTTATACTGTGTCAGTAACTTCGGAGGTATGTAACTGTTACTGTTTTACCTGCCATGTTATTTAAGTTTTCGGCCAATACCTGAAGATCTTAGAAGCCCAGAATTTTTTTTGGTGCTTCCAAACGGACGACCAACGTGTACCTCAGAAACTGCGGCCCAATTAAGGTTTTGTGAAGCATGACGGCGAAGATGTGCTTTTGCGCAGAAGCCCCCGCCCGCCTCCGTCTCGAACCCGGTCAGGAACACCAGGGCGCCGCCTGCGTCCGCCTCGAACACGGTGAGCGACACCAGGCTGTCTGGCCAAAATAAGGTGCTCCTGTCCCTCTGGGGGCCCTTTCTGTGTCCCTGACTGGCTGCTACACAACTAAAAAGCAGAGAAATAACTGCAGGCGCCGGTTCTGCTCAGCTGGCCTCCCTTTATTCGGACCCATTCATCCATCCACCCGCCCCTAGTAACCCCCCAACCCCCCCGATCCTTTCCAGGTGTTGAAACAGTTTCCATGGCAACCTCTAGGCATTATGACTGGCAGCCTTGAGCTGCGGAGGTGGGATGGGGGGGGGGGGGAGGCTGTAGGGGCCACATCAGCAACCCAAAACGTGGACTACAAGCTGTTTTTTTATTCTTTAATTATTTCCTTTCCGTAAAAATGACAGTCACACGTGAATAACTCAAGCCCACAGCCAATGGTGTATAACCACAAGCTTTTTTTCATTGTAATTATTGAGGGAATAGTTTGGAAGTAGGTGGTATTCTAATTAAACTTGTCAAACTGAACCTTAAACTGATTCCTGGCTGGTACCCCACATCACTTTGCATTTTAAAAATAATGGGGGGGGGGGGGGGGGCTGGTGGCGGGTTCAGCCAATTTTTTTAAATTAAGTTTTATTGATGTTTGCTGCTTTGATTTTAAATGGAGGTAGCAAAGGATCATGGGAAAAGCCATACTGGTTAGCTTATAAAAACAAGAACACTGATATGACGGGAAATGTCCACACATCCTTTCATCTCTCAGTTGCTTATCTTGTTTAGGGTTTCTGAGAGGCCTGAGGACTATGCCAGATAGCACAGGGCACAAGGCTGGCACACGCCCTGGATGGGATGCTGGTCCATCACAGAATATATATGCATGCACTCACAATCACACACTATGGGCAACTCAGAGGAACCCGGATCACCTGGAGGAAAACATGCAAACACACAGAACGGAGGCGGGATTCAGCCCTGAAGGTGTCGGGAAAGAGAAACAGATCCAGCAAACATCTGTACAGCTCAGAGTCCAACCATCATTAAAATCAGGAGCAGTGTTTTAATCTTATATCAGTTGCTTATCAGCAATTTGTTAATTTCATGTAATAGCTGCTGAGTAACTGTTCCTAATTTTAAGGGTAATTCCTTCAGGAGAACTCAAACCAAAAAATCAATGTTACATTTCAGTGATAACAGATTTTTGTGATGACACAGGGATAATTCCAGGAAGCTTATGCACATCCACCCATTTTCTGTACCCACCTTCAGGGTGGCGGGGGTCCGGAACCTATGGGGGTAGGACAGGGAACAATCCAGGACGGGGCACCAACCCACCTAAATGCGTGGACCATTCTGGAATCTCCAATTAACTTACCATGTTTTTGGACTGTAGGGGGAAACCAGAGAACCTGGAGGAATCGCCATGACGACGAGGAGAAAATGCAAACTCCACAAACATGGAAACATGGACTCGAACCCTGGTCCCAGAGGTGTGAGCAACAGTGCTAACCTCTGCGCCACCTTGCCACCCCTGCATTATAATATTCAGTACAGCAGGCAAAATAAGGATTTCCACATACATTCAGGTGCAGGTTGTCCGTCCAATGGCCGATGACTTTGTACTCTGCCGTCGACTTGTTGGTGATCTGGTACTGGAAGATGTCGTAACGGCCGGGGGCGTCGCCGTTCTCGTTAAAGACCACCGGGGTCCCGGCGCTGCCTGTAAGGGTGAGGAAGAACAGGTGGAATCCTGAGTGGCTGCAAGACAGGGGGAGCCCGAGGGGGTCCGCAAAAGTCCGAGCGGAACCCACTTCTGGAGACTGGCCAGTAATTCTGTCTTTACAGCCTTTCTGACTGCGCACATGGTTTAGCGGTTAGCATAGCTGCTCTGAGCAGGGAGGTTAACGTGCTGTTAAGAAATAAACAGAACCTTTGTCCCAGAAAGGTCCCAATTCGTCCTGAGTGGCAAATTTTAAGTTGTTCACCCCTCTCTCCAGGACCTGCTAGCATGAATAGCAATCAGCACGGTTGCGGGAGCGGTAGGGGTTAGGGGCCTTGCTCAGGGGCCCACCAGTGATATGATTACTCTCCTGGTCATTGGAACCTGAACCCAGCTAGTGTTCCGGGAGCGGTAGGGGTTAGGAGCCTTGCCCAGGGGCCCACCAGTGATATGATTACT
>JAODJW010000062.1:35099857-35123938 GCA_026777045.1 Hyperopisus bebe
TTTGGGGGGGGGGGGGGGGGGGGGGGGGGGGGGGGGGGGGTCACGGTGATACTCTCTAGTGTCATTTCCACAGCGGCGATCTCCACAAAACACAATTATCCCACAGCCACCTCCCTGCCACCCCCACAGCGATTATGCCAACGTTATGGTGTATCTCCACACTTCAGAATCGCTCGGATCGAATATTTCAGAAGCTGCGTGGATAGTGGGGGCAGGGGGGAGGGATGGGAGAGGCGAGCACCTCAAAATGCACGGGATAATTGCAAATACACATCTGGAGAATGCCTCGCATTATTAAAATTCCCGCCGGAGCACATTCTGAACTGGCAGCAGGCGAGCCCACGGTGTGGAAGGTAGGATAGGGGGTTCCTCACAGAGGAACCATGGTTCTATGAACTGCTGTCCAGAAACAGAGGAACCACGGTTCTCAGGAGTGCTGTCCGGGAACAGAGGAACCACGGTTCTCAGGAGTGCCGTCCGGGAACAGAGGAACCACGGTTCTCAGGAGTGCCGTCCGGGATTGCTGAAGGAATGAGATGGCGGAGAACCTCCGTTTTCTGCCGCTGGTGATCACCCGGGACACTGCGTAAAGCCGTTATACCTCCCCCCCCACCTCTGAACCCTGAGTGCGGCTGCAAACGGAGGCGCGAAGCTGAAAATTAAAGGAGGGGGGGCACACCTCCAACTTCTCCCACCTCACACATGGGTGTTAATTAGAGGCAGGAAGGAACTCCCACGGTCATGGCCCGCCCCTGCCTGCAGGGCGGCGACGTCCCTCCGAGCCCCTGTGTGCCACGTACAGCCAGGTCAATAGGAAAGGTCCCAACCAGCACATTTGTCTGTGTCTTTTATTTGGGACCAGATTGGATGAGATGTGCTCTAAAATGAATAAAACAGCATCTCCCATAGCAGTCTCACATATGGGAGTACATTTTTCTCGGGTTATTTTTAAATGCCGTCCTCTGAATATATCAACGCCACACTGTAAATGATTCGAAAGAAATAATTGGCAATCTTTATGCACTTGGAAGTGCATTCATAACATTATCATGTTTGCAATAATTACTTGAGTTTGGGAAATGTGAATCGACTGACTGAAAGAGAACGTGCTTTTATCCTGACAACGCACGTGGTAATAACCAGATAATCAGCATGGTGTGAAGAGCAATCCTACAAAGCTTTGTCCCATCCTGATAGCCTGTACAGACACAGAAATGGGACCTGAATTTCCTGTGGGGGGGGGGGGGGCAGGATCACATAACTTCACGGGGACTGCAGACACACCTGCAATGTCTGCACCAGAAAGACTGCAGCTTGCATTCCCACCTGCAATGTCTGCGCCAGAAAGACTGCGGCTTGCATTCCCACCTGCAATGTCTGCGCCAGAAAGACTGCAGCTTGCATTCCCACCTGCAGAATCTGTGCATGGATGCTTGGGACCTCATTCACACTCCCAGTGTCATCCAGGGGAGAAATAAATGAATAATAAAGAACAAGGAAGTGTGCAGAACAAGAGTATGATGGAGGAGAGGTATGAGGATGCTTGCAAGGTGCAGGATTTAGTTCCAGTACGGTGCAGCAATAAGACCTTAGGACGAGGGCGAGAGGCAGCGCCGTAATATCACAGAGGACAATTTGACCCCGGAATGAACTCTGTTTACTTCTCCTTAATTCCAAGGGGAAGGTTGTTTTTTAAAAACATTTCACCGAGAAAGAAAAAACATGAGCACCACCAGTGTCCGGATGCTGAAGCAGAACTCCAGTCGGTTCTCCAGTCAGCGTTCCCCGTTTTCATGGTCATGAGCGGCAGTGAGAGCGCCCCCTGGAGCCATGCTGTCAGTGTGCAAGATGGGATGTAGGGAGCCGTAATGTGCACCCTGCCTTTCCGTTATCGGGGAATCCTTACCTGTCTCCCTGAGGTGCTAATGCGCACACGGCATGACTAGCTTCCGGAATGAGGCCTCAGCTGCAGCCTCTCCACCCCACTGCCAATAACAACAGGTTCCTCCTGGCTGATTAGCTTAACGGCTCGAATTATTAATGTTACCACAGACAAAGGAGGCGTGTATAATCTTTACTGGGGAGCTTAATGCCCTATTAATCTGCCTGTGCTAGCTCCGTGGAGCAGACATGAGCCGCATTAAGTCAGGCTAACTGTGGCCTGAGATTTCCAGTTTATTCAATTAAGTTTGGGAGTATTGATCGTTCCTCCATTTGAGACCGTCGCAGTTCATGGAGGGGGGGGGGGGCACACCCACTGTATTGATAATATTCTTCATTTATTAGGTGCCTCTCATCTATGCTTATTTATCACTGGATCGTATTAAATAAAGTTTTGCATACAAGTTACATTTAATGTATATTTCATTTAACATTATAAATTAACAGAATGAGCATGACCAGCCTGATAGTAACAGACCTTAGCAAATTGGTTCAAAGAATTTCGGCCGATACCGATAACTGATAAATTTTTTTTTCTCTGATATTAAAAAATAACTGATACGGATAACTGGCTAGCCCCTGAGCTACACAAATCTGCAGTGATGCTGATGTTTGCGACGTTACTTATTAAGATATCGTAAATGTGTGTGGAAACCACATCGTACAGCGCAGGCAGTTAGATATCAGCGATGCAGTGCCAACTGGGGAGATTTTAGCGCGGCTCTAAGTGCTGAATGACCCGGCAAATTCCCTCGTCCTCCACTATGGAAAATGGTTGATCGTCCAATGGACTTGTCTCCATTATTGTAGTAGTTATGTCATTAGCTTTGGTGCTGCTAACCTTGAATATTGAATGAAGTCTAAATACCAACCAGCAATATTGACTCATATTGGCTGTTACCAATATGCTGAACGACGTATCATCACAGCTGCCAAATAGCCATGTGACCACAGAGGCCCAGCATGTCACCCTGCCAGCTTTGCTGGTGCCAGAAGCTTCCAGGCATGAGCTTTTTATATATATCCCACAATCTGGATTGACAGGGTTATGCTGATGAGGTGGAGCGGAGGTTCATCACGCAATGCTCCATAACAGACAGACCACAAGACACTTCAAAGCCCCGCGTTTTGAAGAAAGGCCGTGTAATAAGCAATGCCAGAACTTAAAATTACACATTTAATCACTAAAGACATTAAAGCCACAAAAAAGTTTTTCTTTTTTTCCCTGGAAGCTTCAGATAAATTAAACATTTTCTATGCTGTACATATTTCATAGATAATAGCTGTAATATCGTAACACACTATGAGCAGTGAGATACATGCCTGTTCCCAGGCAGAGCTCTGTAATACTTCACGATGGCGCTGTCCGTGACTTTGTAAGATATGTTCTGGACAGCAGGCCATCCGCACCAGCTGCCTCCCCTCTCCCAGCACCAGCCCTGGACCCCCACCCATTTATCCAGCGGACTGACCCCGATATTACCTACTGAGTCACCAGGGATCATCAACTCGACTTTCCCTGTGATGCTGAACCTATTTAAAACCCCTCTTTCCTCTGGTTTTCACCTTATCGTTTGTTTGATTCGCCGACACCCCACTGTCATTCACGGCTCTCTCACTCCCTTCATTAGACGCACTTGGCAAGGAGCAAAAACTCCAGCAATGATCTCTAGCAACCCCAGGGTCTCAGATCTGTCACCCAACCTCATCCCCACCTGCCTTTCCCTCCGCTTACCCACCATCTCCACCCGAATGTGACTCAATAAAAACTGCCTCACCAGGACACCCATTGCACCCCGTGCACATTTACGTGCACGCCCCACTACACCGGTGGAGCACGCAGGTACTTGCAACTGTTCACAAGCTGCCCGTCGTCAATTTAAGCTGTCGCTCTGTCTGTGTCGTAGGAACCTTGCTGTGCTGAGATGGAAGTATGGGCCAGATTCCTGGAGCAACAGACAGCCCCTGTTGTGCAGCACATGGCCCCCCCACAAGGCAGTGACGAGGCAATGGTCGGCCACGGTGAAGCGGATCCCCTTGCCAGATGAACTTAGGAGTCCACGCAGACTCCTCACGGCAGCTGACAGCACGGAGACACATACCAAGAGCTTCAAGTTGTGGCAGAATATGGAGGCTGGAACCCTGAGGAACGGATCATCACGTTCATGCATTCCAGCAAGAGAATCCACAAATCTCTGCACCTTGAACTTGGAATCCCTCTGCTGGATGGGTCAATCCGCTGCTAAAGTGGTGCAGGATTTCCTTTGGTGTAAGTGCATCACGTTGCTGCCTCACACGACCCAGAAGCCCATACCGTTATGGATGACACAGAGCTGACTAAGGCTCGGGCAAGTGGTGGAGCCAGTGCTGATGGAACACTACACACAAGTACTGTCCTATGTATTATAGCTCACGATTCAGCAAATGGCTCCCACAACTTCCTATGAGCTTACGGGAATCGTGTAAAGGATGGGTGCCAGTTGCTCCACAGCTGCAGAAAAAGAGCAGTACAGCTTCAGAGGGAGGCCTACTCCACATCTCTTGAGCTTCCATGGAAGGGCAAGGCTGAGAGGGAACTTTAGACTGGTCCTTGATGAGCTGATGCCCAAGACCTGGGGGTCAGGACCCTTCTAGGAACACCGAAACCTAGCTGGTTGGATGTACCCTAAATGGACAGGCAGAGAGCTTGCCCTGAATTCAGGAAAGCATCACTCTGGTTCAGCTTGGCATTCTATCACCAGGGTATGCCCCAAGAAGGCTGGCTGCCCCTCAGCAGTGTACCAGGTTCCACTGGCCAGACATGGGAGCAGAGGTTCAGAACTCCCAGAAGTTCCCCCAGGAATCACTAGCATCCCCTTAGTGCCATGTCCCATCACCAAGGAGCACTCCGAAAGCATTGTATAGGGACATTGGCAGCCAGGGGACATAAGCATTTTGGTACCAGTGGAGTACATCAACTGGTGTCTGAAGATCATGCCCTCGAGGAAAGTCACATACAACGCCATCACTAATGCACCAAGGACCTTGTCAACCTGCACAGATTGCTTCACATAAAACATCTGTGGACCTATGTTTACTACACACGCTACTAAATACTGTCAAGGAAGCATAGGAAACCCAACCCCCTCACCAGTAAACACAGACAGGACAAAGAAAAAACTGGATTCCAGGAGCGATTCCCATGGTAGCCAGATGAAGCATTCGGAGGAATCCCAGCAAGCCCCGAGTGAGTTCCAGCTAGTGTCCTCATCCCAACCACAACCTGCAAATTTGTGGCCACTTCTCATAGTCCATGTGCCATGAAGGACAAGGTGCAGCTGGTGAATTACTAGGCCAGCTTGCTGGGATGACGACAAATTAAACGGGTGAAACATGTTAACTGGCTTAAGAGGTGGATAGAGCCAATTCCAATATCATCTATCTAGGGGGCCCTGAAAGCAAAAGCTGCCAGCACTGGAGGAATTCAATGTTGGGGAGCATCTCACACCCTAAGAGCACCTGGTATAAGAACTGGACCAGTACCTGGACGTGTTCTCCACTGTCCCTGGTTACGTCGCTTACCATAACATTCGTTCCTTGTCCAAAGTCATTGTACAACAATGGCTCTTTTGGTTCCAGAAGCACAATGTCATGCCACTGAGGAAGAGGTCCAGTGGAAGCAGCAAATGGTAATAATTCAGAAGACCTGCAGCCCTTAGTCCAGCCTGATTCTTAGGACAAACAACACGGCACCCTTCACCTAATTTTGCAACAATTTCTATAAATTAAATGAAGTTCCTCTGTTTTCCTCTTTCTAGGGCCAAGCAAGCTAATAGAAAGGCAAGTCTGATACATCTTAGGGCAAGTCTGATACATCTCCACCATGACCAAGGGCTCTTAGCAGGTGCCACCAACTCCAGCAGCCCAGCAGAAAACTGTGTTCAGTACTCTTAGTGGGCATTAGCACACAGTCCTCCCGTTTGGGCTGCATGGGGCCCACCGGTTGTAAAGTAACTGCCATTCTAGATGATGTTGCTGTGTGTAAAGTTGGGTAGAACACAGTGAGAGAATGCTCACCATCAACCCAAAGGAACACCATCTAGGACTACAAGAAGTGTACTACCTGCAGTGGTGAATTAGAAACACCCCCTGAAATCACAGGAGAAAATCACTTGTATCAAGGACACCCTCTGACTGACAACAAAAACCCAGTTACATGCCTCTCTGTGGCTGACTGGGAAGTATTGGTATCTGTCTTCATCCCTTCCACTCAATCTTGGCTGCACCCCTGTCAGGCTAAGGAGGGTCAGCTGGAGAAGGTGGTCTGGACCTCGGGAAACAGAAGCCACATTTCAGGTCATGACGGTGCCTCCGGGACCCACGCACGCTCACTGCTCCAACTGATGGACCTCAAACAGTGGCCACCTGTCAAAACTTCAGGAACTACTCTTGGCAGCTGGCCGACATGCGGCCACAGAGCCACACCCATAACTCCGGATAGCTAGAAGCTACTGATCACACCTGCTGCTACTTTCAGCATTCTTAGAATTTTACAACAACTTCTTTGTGCCAAGACATCAAACTCAATATCACTGGCCTGGTTTCATTGTGAATTAATTTCAAATTCTCCTGTTTTCATTTTTTTCCCACCTTAGCTTCTGTTTCCGTCACAGATGGTCCACTGTCAATCAGCACTGTCACTTCCATATGAAATGAGTCAGTCTTCTCCACAACCTCGGGATCCCAGAACTGCGTCACCTAACCACCATCCTTATCAGTTTTTCCACCAGTTACCACCCTACTTCTAATGTATCTCAGGTTTTATGGAATAAAAACTCCCTCTCCTGCACCAACCATTGACTATGCATTGCATTTGTGCTCCCACCCTGCCACAGAAGCTAAACTATGCATGAAGTAGCTCAAGTGAACTTGGCTCAATTGGCCACTTGCCTGAAACGGGATGGTTTTCAGGAACATTCATTGCAGGCATGTCCATCCTCTAGTAAGTCACATAAACCTCAGTGAGAAGCACCAAAAAGGTGTTTGAACGGTGGCCAGGAGCAGACAGAGAGGCACAAGTGGGATATTTTCCACCGGGTCAGAGAAACAAGAGCCAGAGGCTTTGTACACCTACATTATTAAATTCATTTAGCCGTTACCTGCAGTTGTTACTTGTCAGCCATGTGGATGTTCTGCTTTGTAATTGAGTTGTTTTGGCTGAAGTACAAATAAGTTAGCCAGTGTTCCCTTGGCATGGCACAAAGCTTTGAACTCCTCGTGTCTGATGAGGGAAATTAGCCAGCTACAAGGACCTAAGGAACGTCAACCTATGATCGCCCGCTGGATATCGACTCTGATTAGCAGGCTAAGCGAGACAAAGAGAAAATGAGAAGTGTAATGGTATAAATTGAGGAAAGATCATGTGCAAAAATTCTCCAGCACTCAACACCTTTTCACAGAGAAAGACAGCCTGTCTAAGGGGACCTAAGGGGCCTGACCACAGCTTGACTTGTTCACTTGTCTGACCGACACTTAATGGGCATTTCACTACATAATATTCCACTACTAGGTATCACTATACAATTACAGCAGAAGAGCATTAGTGTTTTTCCTCCAGTGGTTCCCAAAAACATCCGTTAGGATACTGAACAGGATCTGCTGCTTTCATGAAGCGGCACATGTAGATCACAGGACAATGAAGTTAACAAAGCAAACAGAACAACAAACAGTGTAGCTCAGAAGCAGGAACGACATTTTCTGGGCAACATTAGCGTTCCCATCAGACAGGGAAACAAAAGAAGATGGTTTTAGTGAGATGATACAAGCTGGTCTCGGTCTGCTACTCTTGATGACCAAGGGAATTCTCCTTTTTATTTCCCCGTCTGCCCCAAACCCCCGACAGCGAGGCTGGAAGATAATCAATCGTCCTCTAAAGCCAGGGGTGGGGAAATGTCAGGGATACGTGAGAGCCTTCCATCGTTGCTGTTACACTCTTGTGGACAGCAGTACGGCAGGGGAGCCTTTGGCTTCATGCAGGCCCACCACAGAGTGCCAGCCACGGCCAAATTATACCCAAAACGGTAATAATTCTACAATCTATGGCCTCCACACCCTACAGCACCATGCCCAGAGGGTATCCATCCTGTTGTTCTGTGAGACACACCAAAGCACACCAACTCCCGAGGCAGACTCACGCAAGATAACAAGAAGCACAGATACCTTAGCCATTTAACTGATCTACCTACTCATGCACGCATTCAGCCTCTGATTGTTCTTTTAATAATTACAGCAGTCTTGTAATAGTCATAACCTCAGTAATGCACTGCAAATTTCTTAAAGGCACCAAAATTCATACCAGTGCAAATGATGGTCTGCGATTAGTAACCCAAGACAGAACAAAAAATATGTATTAAATAAACATTTCGGCTGGGACTTCTACTTGATGCTCAGAAATCAGTGCAGTAATAAAAGCATGTTTATGACTCTAAAGTGGAGGGGGGGGGGGCTGCAGTGGATTATTAAGTAACGACTGGCACACAG
Organism: Hyperopisus bebe; assembly: GCA_026777045.1. Taxonomy (NCBI): domain Eukaryota; kingdom Metazoa; phylum Chordata; class Actinopteri; order Osteoglossiformes; family Mormyridae; genus Hyperopisus; species Hyperopisus bebe. The sequence continues at coordinate 35,108,318 of JAODJW010000062.1, forward strand.
TCATATATTGGTTCAGAACTATCTAGTATTAAATACAAGTGCTGAGGAAATTTTTCCCATCGCACCCAGTGAGCTGGTGTCTGGTTTGAATTCACATCCCACTAAGAGAAGGCTGACTTTCACTACAGCACTCCGTCTCATGCCAGTGGTAAAGGGAAGGGGGCGTGTTGATTTATTCCAGCCACCAGTAATTTATGCAAATGAATCACGGGGGCTAAACGGATCGTCCCGGGAAGAGCACACTGCCCACGCCGTCCGCACGTTGGCCGGAAAAACGTCCCATGAAGAGGTAGTGTGAGCAGTGATGGATTCGTACATAAAACACTCAACTGATGCAACGCCATGCTTAGTGTAAGAGGACTCTGGGAAAAATAACAGCTAATGGCAAAATTGCCCAAACCACGTCTTTTCTGAATCACATTTAATGCGTTTCTGAACCCCAAAATTACTGCAATTTGTTCCCAGGATGTGATCCATCACCGCCATGGTAGAAATGGACCAGCCGTGATAAAGCATCGTTCTGCTTAAATCACCAGATGGAATGCGCTGGTAATTCTCACTGGTCAAATGGATGTTTTCGCCAGACCAGGACAATAAAACTACAGCATATAAAAAGAATGTTAGGCCTATAACCCATCCATTTGGCATAAGTACTTATGTGACACAGGGGTGAGGGGAGCCTGGGGTCTGTCTCTAGAGCCATAGGGTATTGGAAGCCCTGGATGGGAAGCCACTCCATCTCAGAGCACGCACACACACAGACACACACAGACACTCATATCTTTATGGGGACCGTCCATTCATTTCTATGGGCATAGCCCTAATCCCAACAATGACAGCCCTAACCTTAGCCATAAGTAACCAAACAAAATACAAGACTATGGGCATTTTTAGTTTTTTGATTACAGTGACAGATTTTTAGAAAAATCCAGCTTCCCCTTGTCGATATCAAAAAATGATCCCCACATTGTCAAAATAACAGGTTTTTAACACATCGTGGGGATATTTGGTCCCCACAATGTAATGAATACCTGGACACGCACACATACTTAACAATACATCTTGTTTCTGGGCAGTGGGACTCTGGAGTACCCAGCGGGACCTAATAGAAACACTGGGAGACTCCCCCCCCCCCCATTCACAGAAACACTGGGAGACTCCCCCGCACTCACAGAACAGTGGGTGCAAATTGGGTCCACAGGCAGCTGGTGTGAGGATGGAGCAACCTACTGTGCCACCTCAATGGCCATGATCCAACGGGAACAAGATGAAAGCATTTAATTTTTGCATCCCATAATAGTCAAAGCAGCAGAAAAATGTGGAGGGTCAGAAATAAAAAAGGCTCTTATCTGTAGGCCTCTAAGCCAGCCTATGCCGAGAAAGACTCACAACAGCCAATTGGATCACATTATACGGAAGCGAGCCACTTATTTTTTGATGTTTTATCTTGCATTACGCAGCATCAGTTCCACTAGCATAACCATTAATATCAATGTATTAATTAACAGGGTTATAGCACCGATTTACAACGGTGTAGAGAGGAAGATAAGAATAGCGTAAACACGGGTACTCTAGCCGTAAATGTTAACACAGTAATTTTACATGAGGCTAACAAATCAAACTTCTCTGTAGTGTCCCGTCTGCCCCGCTGAGGCTCGATCGGCTAGCCAACACCTCTGGTATGAGCTCCGAAACGGGATGGTGTGCGCAGGTGGACGGTGGGGTGGCACCACAGGGAGAAGGTTCATTTTGAAATGGTTCCCGCTAAATGTCAGGATAAAAGACGCATTTTCTACTGCAAGGGAAAGTCGAATTATCTCACAATTGGATCTAGGCCGAAATATCAGCCTCCTTGAGTTCTCCCATAGCAAGACGATGTGTAAAATGCATTATTTATTGATTGGCATTCTGTTGCATTTAAAATTCTATTTTATCATTTGTGGCATCAATAACTGGAGCACTGATAATATGCAATTGTGAACAATTATGGGAAAGCCTGTAATTAAAGAGCTGGATTGTTGCAGCAGGAATTGCTGTTGAACCCGAACAGCATTACTGAGTATTGAAACGGACCGGATCCCGACGCTGAACCACAAACGAGCCGGCAGGGGGGAGGTGTGTCCGGCAAACTCCCTGCAGTGTGGCTGTGCTCTGCCCCCACCCCTGGGCCTGTTTCCCCGGTCCTGGCTGAGTAAGCTGCAGCTGTGAGAATCACATCTCATCACATCAAATCACATCAAATCAAAGTTTATTTATCAAATGCACAACAGTACAGCAAACAGCAGCAGATGCAGGTGATGAAATGAGAGCTGTCTGTAGTGGGTAATAGCAATAAGAATTAAAAAATAGATAAATAAAATAGTAAATAAAACTATAAAATATAAAAAGCAGAAATGTGCAAATTGTCCATGCTAATAGCCTGCTCTGCCACTGAGTAACCTTACTGCCTGAGGGTAGGAGGATGGAACATATCCCGGCCTGTCAGGGACAGGGACAGCATGGGGAGGGGGTCCTTGCCACCCCCCCCCCCCCACCCTGCCACAGGCAACTAGAAAAGGCAAGGGAATCATCTGACACACCCTGTTCAATATGGAAGGTCTTCACACTGAAGACAGTCACAATTGATTTTTTTTTACACTATCCTGAGTTGGGAGGGGCAGCCATTGGCTTTCCCCATCTTCATTAAAGAATGTCTGATTGGTATAGATTCCTGCCCACCCCCCCCTCGGAGCCAATACTCCCCTCGATGGAGACCAGATACCTAAAAGCAGAACATTGATGACTATGGCACGCTGTCTAACCCACGACACTCCTGGAAAAGAGAGGTATCTCATGGGACCAACGTCACAGGCCTCTCTCTCCCTCTCTCTGTCATACACTCACACACATTCACATGTGCCCCCATTCTGCAAGGAGAAGTTCATATCTTGCTTGTTCAGCTAAACCTAAGCAAAAATCCCATACAGAGGCTGTAAGTTTTTTTGAGCATTGAGTGTTTTTGCCAATGGTGATGCAGGCTAATATCTTGCAGTTCTGCAGCTAATTGGATAGGAAGCCTGCAATCCCAAGCTGATCCTGAGAAAACCGTCCGATTTGTAGTGTCCCTATCAGTTAATTACCATCCACTGGATGTTCTTCCAGCACCACATGGTTCATGGCCTTTTCGCGAGCCCCTGGGGTTTGCACATTCTCCCCGAGTTTGTGAGAGTTACCCCCAGCAATCAGGTTTGCTCCCAAAGCTCACAACCATCTAGTTGGGTGAGCTGGCATTTCTCAGCTGCCCATGGCGTGCGACTGTGTGTGCACCCTGCCATGAACTCCTATTCTCCTCTGCTTTGGCTCGTGCTGCCTGTGGTAGGACCCCCATGAATAGATAAGTGATCAGAACATCTACTCAAAACTGTCCACATGCTTCACATATCGATACCCTTAGGCCAGGAGGCTGTCGGAAGCACCAGGACAGCCAGCAGACCTCCACACTCTTAGCGTGACTGTTGGAAGCAGGGTCAATGTCACCTGCATGTCTAAGGGAAACAGACGGGTTCGAGGCCCGAAAATCAAGATCAAAAAATGCATATGGAATGCACTCATACAGGCTAAAATCCAGAGCAGCTGGTAAGAACTATGAAACATGGCAGGTACAATCTCCGAACAAAAACGAATCCTGATTTTCGATCATCAAAGGTTAATATTGTTGTTCTTTAGCTTATTTTGAAGAACAGTCGGAACAACAGACAGGACCTTCACAAATCAAGAGGAACATCATCTTAGTCCGCAGCTATGTTCAGAAGGAAAAACACACCGGCGAGAGGAGATAGAAGGCAGGGGAAACATGAAAGAGGGAGGGAAGTGTAAAAACATAGAGTGCAAGTGTGCCATCAGATGGGGAGGGAAGGATTAATAATGTAGAAGCAGAGAAGACACAGGTCTAAATTACAGCTAGTGACAGGAATGGATAAAGAGGACGGCGGTAGGGACATGAGGAAGAAGAAGCATGAGGAAGTAGAAGGGGAATCGTCGCGAAGAGACCATGCAAAAGGTGAATCGTCAACAAGAGACCATGCTGGATGGGAATCGTCATGAACAGACTACGCAGGAGGGGAATCTTCATGAAGAGATCACGCAGGAGGGGAATCATCACGAAGAGACCACGCAGAAGGGGAATCGTCATGAACAGACCACACAGGAGGGGAATCTTCATGAACAGACCACGCAGGAGGGGAATCATCACGAAGAGACCACGCAGGAGGGGAATCGTCACGAACAGACCACGCAGAAGGGGAATCGTCACAAACAGACCACGCAGAAGGGGAATCGTCACGAACAGACCACGCAGGAGGGGAAGAGTCACGAACAGACCACGCAGAAGGGGAATCGTCACAAACAGACCACGCAGGAGGGGAATCGTCACGAACAGACCACGCAGGAGGGGAATCGTCACGAACAGACCACGCAGGAGGGGAAACATCACAAAGTCCCAGGTTTATTCATAATACTAACAGGAATCCCTACACTTGTGATTATCATTCTTTTATTATTAGATGATACACTTAAACCCAACTGGCAGTAGAATTCACTGGGGTGATTCAGCGATTTACTCAACCAAGGAACAGCAAGCTTTGATTACAGTGAGTCTTCGAGTATGACCGCTACATTACTAGCATGCTAGGTATTAGCATCCTTGCCAAACATCAGCGGTCACAAGGGGCCATTGTCTTTTTGTTTTTAATGACTGGAATGACTGGGAAACGCATGCAGAATGGAGGACTCAATTACCATTGAAGTTGACAGCGCGGATGTGGGCGAGCAGCTCCTTGCCGTCGACGTTGGCCATGCGAGGACACAGCCCTGGGTAGCCAGAGCACAACTCGCGGTGCATGCGGTTCAGCGCGTGCGCCATGGCGTACACGGCGTCCATCACGAATTGCACCTTGCCCTCTTGCTCGTAGATGGAGTCCCTGCCCACCTTCTCCAGCCCTGAATGAGAAGCAGAGACATCACAGGCACAGAGCGTAAAGGTGGGTGGAGCTGCAGTGAAGGGCCAATCAGAGACATATGTTATTGCGTGTGTTTTGGTTACTCGCGTCAACAAGGATTCTGGGAAATGAAAAAAAATCCTAAGCCTTATAGTAACATTACCTTAAGAAACTAACACTGCACACACATATTCATCATTTTTATCTTCCATTAGGTCTCATTTTAAAGCACTTAACGATTCCTAGTACCTAATGAATCTAATGAAGCGTGTTTTGTGGAGACACCTCTACAGCATCATTTTTGTTCCAAGAATATCTTCATAAAAATAAGAACACAAACATAAACACACACACACACACACACACACACACACGCCGGCACATGAGCACCAAAGCTACACCATGTACAACATCATGAATTTAATCAGCCATAAAATCTGATTAAACAGCTCTCTGAAATGGTGGTAAGATGCAAAATCACGAATTAAAATATCCTGTGCATTAAAATATGGCACCACTGCAAACCAGCAGCACATAGTAAAATATTTAATGACAAACAGCATATATTCAAGTTACAGCAACGCCTTTTTTATCCAGTTAATGACCAATTCTAATTTTAAAATACTCCGGTAAAACTGCATCAGCAAAACCTATAGAAGATTGTGTAGAAATTAAATCCTCTGCTACCTGTCTTAGTTATTAAAAAAAAAACAATGCTTAAGTAAAAATGACTATTTCTGCGATATATGTATTTTCTTTTTGTTTTTTCTGTCCATGCCCATTTATTCTTCCAGCACAATCATTCAAGTTTAAGGTCCGCTGCAGGATATTTTATATTTGGCTTTTCTCTGTTTTTCCTGATTCACTCCATGGCCTTCAGGCAACACAAGATAAAGAAAGGGAGTAGCAAGGAGAATTAACAAGTTCAGCGAGCTCTCAATCAATACACACTTCAAAGCGGAATTAATAGCTACCCGCGAATGAAATTCAGAGCTGTCCCGTGAACTCAGAGGACCGGCGCAGCCTTGTTTAGGCACAGGATGCTTGTTCCCTCCTGAAGACAGATCGCTATGGGGCGTGTCTTCAAAATGAGGTCATGGTAGAAATCACAGGATCACTGTGTCGGGACAGCCCCTCACAGTAAACAAATGCAGCCACGAGAGGGAAATCAGTGGGCGGTGTCACCGTGTACGCACTCAATCACCGACTGGACTGCGTCATTGGGATTTAATAAATAAACTGACAGGAAGTCTGTTAGACCAGGCAGTGACTGACGGCGGCTTTTGAACTCTTGCTTCTCAGAGTGGCACACTACAGGAATTCCAAGGATAACTGATTAAGCTGATTAGCGAGGGGAGATTGGGCATTCCAACCACTCGCTGAATTGATGGGGGGGGCAGGGGCGGGGTAGGAGGCAGGGCAGGGGGCGTGTCACTTGATGGTGACCTCCCACATGTATTCGATATTGCCTGGAGTTCCCTGTGCGACAGAATGTGCGTGACCTAAAAACTGCAGCAAGGAGGGACTGTAGCTGCGGGGACTCGACAGACCCCTCAGGAATTTTAATCAGAAGAGAAGAGAAACCCAGCTAACCGCACCCGGAGGATTCAGCCCCCCCCTGTGTGACGAGCAGCGTCAATGTGATATGTAAACCTCCTTTTATATGGAAGCAAAACTCATTCGATATTATACACAGCTTGCAAGGTTCAACACAACAAGACCTGCTGGTGCTAGTCTCAGTTTTCCCTTCACTGTGAAAAAACATTCAGCTTCTGTATCATATTTTATTTCTCAGGGTGTTTAATAGGTATCAACCTTTCCTCATGCCCACAAAAGCATGTGGTTAGGTGAACTGGGGTCTCTACATTACCCTTGGTATGTGGGTGTGCTCCTTACAGTAACCCCGCCCTGGGCGTCCCCTGCCTCGCGCCCTCTGCTTCCTGTGATAGGCTGCAGGCTCCCCCTGACCATAACAGGGGCATTCCCTCCCCCAGAACCCAAACCCCGGAATGCCTCCTTGGAGGGACGTCACGGCCGCCTCTTCCCTCTTGCCGAAGAGAAAGAGCACATCTGTCGAAAAAGCGCCTCTCAGTGGAGACCGACGCTGCATGCTAACAACAGACTTTTCAATTGAATTCAAATTGCATTCTTCAGTTCCAGCTTCCAGCTGCATTGCCACATCCCCCAGGGCTAGCGGCCATTTAAATAGGCACCGCGTGTACATCTATCCCCATCAGTGCCCGTCCTAAACGGATATTTAACGGTCTGGGCAGTGAGCACCGGTGGCAGTGCCGTTTTGGCGAGGGGTATCTCAATCAGACCCCAATGAGACAAACTGGTTCATATTCCGTTCCTTCCAAGCGGGAAAGGGTGTCCCAATCCATCACCAGATGAGGAGCAGATCATTTATGAAGTAATTAAGGTGGACTGGTTATTCAAAGTATGATTGAGAAATTTATATATATATATATATATATATATGCCGTCAGTTTCACTTTCAGAAAATACAGATTACATTTTCATTAATTACATGCCATTGTCATTTGGAGTGTTTATGAGAAACGTCTGAGAAACAAACTCGCTCACAGATTAATAATAATAACAATAAAAAATACCCCCCCCCCCCCCTGCAGGGCCAGAACAAAACAAATATATATGCAGAGATATAATGAAACGTTAAGCCTAGATTAAGTTTGTCTCCCTGGAGACTGAAGAAGACTTGGGAGTGTGGATGTAGGATGACACCCCCCCCATCCCAGAGATGATCAGGTTTGAATCCGTCTCCTTAACAGACAGGCCATGGCGACATCACTGGGTTGCCATGCACTAGAAGACATGGTGAAAACGCTCCGTCAGGTGAAAAGCTGGCAAGCCTCTGCCCACCATCAGAAAGCATCCACCCATCACCAGAATGAATCCGTCCATCACCAGAATGAATCCGCCCATCACCAGAAAGCTGCCGCCCATCACCAGAATGAATCCGCCCATCACCAGAAAGCTTCTGCCCATCACGAGAATAAGTCCGCCCATCACCAGAAAGCTGCCGCCCATCACGAGAATAAGTCCGCCCATCACGAGAATGAATCCGCCCATCACCAGAATCCCTCCGCCCATCACCAGAAAGCTTCCGCCCATCACGAGAATAAGTCCGCCCATCACCAGAAAGCCTCCGCCCATCACCATGTGAATCCCTTCCAGAACTCTGCTGCCTGGGAGACTCCTGGGACTGTGCTAGAGATTTTGGGTCCCAAGAAACCATATGATACTGAGCCCCCGACAAAGACCAATCCAGTTTCGTCCCAAATTCTCCCTGTCGCTCAGGGGCCCTTGAAATCGTCCTGACTTTCCAGCTTCCCTGAGCAGTGTCTCTCCTGACCACACAGACAAACCCCAGCTTTCATTCTCCCCTCTACCTTCCCACTAAAATGCTCCACCTGGCAGGCTACAATCGCCAACAGCCTTTTGATCATCAATATTTCAGCGTGCCATCACAGAGAGGACAGTCACCGAGTGCGTGGGGGACTTTTAAATGAGGGCCTCACATCTTTGTAGAATCTATGTCAGCAGAGGGGCTGTCTACCCAGGGAATCTATATCAACGTTTCTACGCCGAGAGGATGATTTTACAAACGGCATTACGCCACGCAGCTGAATTCTCAAACGCTTACAGCCCTGACAGTAAAAAGGAAACTATCAGGATTGCTTTGCCTTTAAAAAACATATGCAATAATTAGAATGTAATTGAAAACCACAAAGAGTCGATGGGAATCACATTTCCATGAATGACTGACAGGGCATGAGGACAGAGTGAGGTTACAGGAGTCGGTGAAGATGTCCTGCACTGCACTGCACTGTACCCCTGCTTACTTATATTTCTGGCGCTATGTCATTGTTGTCGTCGTTCTGTATTGTTTTTTACTTCATGTTTATTATTTTATCTGCCCCCAATATTTTTTGTCCAGTGTTTGTATGAAATGACAATAAAGAAACTTGACTTGATTTAAGGGAACCTCCAGGATTTTCTTTGGTAACTTGTAGCTAATTGTGGTGCTTTTGGGAGCCAGTCTTCACAAAGAAATCGTTGTGCTCGTTAACCGGACCCTTCTGTTCACTAAGGTGTGTCCCTTCTGCGGGAGACCGCGACAAACACACGGATCAAACTGTAGGCTGGAAATGAAACGGCTGTTCAGCTAGCATTAGCATTCAGATCCACGCCTCCTAGCCTTGGACTTCTCTATCAGCATCACCCGGCTCGTGTCTCCACGGAGACCGCAGTCAGGCCTTTGACAACAATCTAACGGGTTTGGGGGTGGGGGGGGGGGGGGGGTAGAAGCTCCCTAATTAATTCTGCTTTTAGCAACAGGGCAGTTTTGTAGCCATGGTGAAGACCTGCGGTTTGGGCCTACTGGGAAAATTCCAGCACTCACACTGGGCGACCCAACGGGTCCCAATTAAAGTTTGTCACACAGGATGATGTCCAATCGAGAGATGCGCCAGTTTCACCCCCCGCTCTCCTGGTACCCCCAGGCCCTCTTACAAGATATAGCAGATTATTATAATTGCATTTTTGCTCAAACGATTTATTTCTGAATTATTAATAACTTAATTATTTGGTATTACTATACACACCAAGCTTGTCTGAACTTTTAGCGTTGGGCCTGAAATGCACAAAAACTACCTGAAGTATCACCAGAAAATTGGGCTGCATTATGCGTGCGCATCCCACACATAGCCGGGAGACAACCGGAACAGATTGTCGAACCCCACACAGTGAAGCAAATCGATAGCCGTGACCCATGATCTGCAGAGGAAATTAGAATTTAGCTCACACAGGTTTAAACAAACACTTCAACTCGAGCTGAAATGCCTACTCACTTCTCGATGGGTACAAAGGGACGGACACGGGCCCTGCGATCGACCGCCGGTGACGGCACAGGTGGGATTGACTTATCTGTTCCTGAGAAGGTGGAGGCCAGGAATAGGCCTGGGCCTCGATTGCAGTGCAAGCAGATGGCAGGAGGGAGGGACAGGGGACTCGCAGATGCCATATTCCCCACACAAGCTAATGCTAATGGCTTTCTGTTTTCACTCATTAAGAAATTAAACATTTAGGCAGGTTTTATGCAAACAAATGTATAATTATGCCTTTGTTTAAATCTTCGTGCCGATGAACACATATGCTTTCCCCCGATTTGTTTTTGTCAGCTTATGTCATCCTTTCTCCAATTCAGAAAATATGCAAATTAGTCGGGTCACATTTGCATAATATGGAGGAATCTCCTGTTTTTCCTTTTTGGCCAGGAAGAATAGATCTGAGGAATGTGACAGAATACATTAATATCCATATGGCCACTGATTAAAATCACTTCCCACAGACGTGACCCTATTGCATCCTTTGATACACAAGATTCGCCGCAAAAAAAAAAAAAAAAACGACGAATATTTTTCTCGCATTTGTCATGTTTGGACACGCTTTATAAATGTAAACAAAAGCTGCACTACAAACAATCTTGACAATCTGCTGCCTGCCTTCTTCTTACAGCCAACCTAATGCCCTTTGTCCCAGAATCTGCTAAAGCACATGTGGGTTTCTGTCGTGTCTTCCATTTTTTTGGACAGACCAGACCACTTGAGTCCCATTTTCCATTTTTGGGAAAGATTCACATGTGGTATGAATGGTGTGCTAAGCAACCGCGCATACAGCAAATCATGACGTTCATGATTATTACCGCACATTCATAACTTAATTTGGGCCACCAGTCTTTCTATCTATCCATCAATTTATTCATCCATTAAATTATTCACCTATCCATCCATTCATCCATCCATCCATCATCTTCTAACCACACATCTGAGCCTGGAATCTATTCCAGGAGGCAGGGGAGTCGCCCCGGGCAGGAAGCCAGTCTATGGCAGGCACACACACAAACACAAACACGATCACGCTATGGCCCATTAAAGGTGCTACTGCACCTAGCAGCATGTCATACACGGGCACCAGCCAAAGAGGCTTCACTGCTTCGGGGGTCGAGGACCAGGGTTCTGGTTACACTGGCTTCTAACCCCCAGCTGCTGTTTAAAGACCTTCATGAAACAGGAGCCGATTCCTGCATTTGTTATGCAGGATTTCATGCAAACTTTTGACCATCACCATGGCTTCATTTTTCACCATGTCTTTGCAAATAGAAGATAGAAAATCCCATATTTCTTACCTGAATAGCAGTCATGGGGAATATCTCTAAAAGATTTCTGGTTGTTTTAATCTAAAATCGATTGACTCAGAGGGACTCATTGATTGGGGAGCTCTTTGGGAACAGGAGCTAAAAAGAAAATCACAATGTCTGAGTGCCTTGAGGAAGAGGAACCAGTCACTCAACCTGACTCACTCCTTGCTCTCAAATGCGATTACAGCCATTAGAGGCGTGGGGAAGCGGGGGGGCTGGTTGGTGCAGGAAGCTGAGAGGATTATTTCTGTAGTCAAACGCAAAATAAATGGGTTTTTGTTGGATTCTCTGTGAAACAGATCAAATTCAGTAGACAGTGTGCATTGTGTATTAACAAGTGCCTTTGCCAACGACCAAAGAGAACCGTGAATGTGTCTCAGTGACACTTTACTGCTAGGCTGACCTTCTAATGAATGGTGAGTTACAAGTGTAAGCACTACAGGACCAAGAGTTACGAGACATCTTCGGACAAAGGAAGAAGAAGCCATTAAGGCCATTCAATGACCAGGAGTGCAACATTAAGCACATTCTCAGGAACATGAAGTGGTATCAGGCTAGTAGAGGAATTCTTGGAACAGATGGATCTTGAGGTGTTTCTTGAAGGTGGAGAGGGAGTCTGATGACTGGATGTGGATCAGCAGGTGATGGAGATACATTTCTCCTTGTGTGGAAGGACGCGACGACAGCCTCTGCTTTGCATATCTGGGCAGGATGCAGAGATTTCTTGCAGAATTCAAGGCATAGTTTTGTAAATGCCTTGTCTACGTACCTCAGATACACACCAAAATGTTTGTTTTTCACTTTATATGTTTCCAGAGCTAGAGTTAAAGCAAAACCACTATTTAAAATGTAGGGTTTTTTTAGTAGATAATATTAACTGGGAGGTATCCACTGATAAAACATTCCACTTTCAAACACCTCCAAATTGCACTCTGTTTGTACACTCTTAAAAGTTTGTGTTGGCAAAATCAATTAGCACCGCGGGAATGATTATGAGGTTAATATTATCAACACAACAACAAAAAAAAAACAATCTGCTTCAATTGCATTGATTATCTAAATCAGCCTTGTTTCCAACCAAGAGGAAGTAATTAAACTATCTGATTGCTGATATAAACACCACACCCCCCCATTTTGAAATAAGGGAGCTGTGAACACAGCCACTAAATGACACGCATTACCATTACACTCAGTAATTCAGTAATTAACTCAATTAATCAAGACTAATGACTGATCCCCTTAATACTCTCCTTAACACCCTGGAAGTGTAAACACTATCATTCTCGTAGGTGCGCAAGTATTTGCTTTCCAAGATGGCGATTGGAAGGTCCCTGTCACTTTGCTAGTCTGGGAGGGCACACGGTGATTGCTGCATCTCCTGCACCGGGACATGCATCGGGAATATCCTCATGAATGGAGAGCGATCCTGTCTCATGCTTTCTCAAACTGCGGTCTCTGAAGATGCGCGGCTTTACCGCAGTATAGACTAATTAAGCCATTATTTGGTCGCTGGAGGGGTAAGGACCGCCAGGATACGATTGCAATGCGCAGAGTTGCAGCACGGCAGGCCCTACGTTACGGATTGTGCCGTTTGCTCCGTCAATTAACGCTAATTAATTAGAAGCTGAGCTGGGATTAGATGCAGCACTGAGGGCGGGGTTTAGAAAGCACGCCACGGACAGCCCCCAGACGGCGGCGACGATGACACATCAGCGCTCATGACTCACTGGCTGCAGTCCTGTAGCGGCACATCGTCTCAAACTGGATATCAGTGAGGACTGCGGTCAGAAAAATACTGGTTTATCACCAGCGTAGATCAGGTGTCACGAGGATAATTGCCAGCTAAAAGAAACAGGGGGCGCCCTTGGCCGCATACGCGGTTAGTGTCAAAACACCCTGGCTGTGTGTCACCGATGGCTCCTGTCATAGCGAGAGCAGACGCGTTTACCTCTCAAGCCATGCATTTGAGTGGAGCCCCCTGAAGGCCACAAATGGTCACTACAATATGGGGGCCCCGAATGGAATGGGACTGCAGAAGCAACAAACCCACCCCTAGATGTAGCTCTATGCAGGATGTTAAGGAGGTTTGGGCCAGTCCAAAGCAGGGTAAGCAGAGGCAGATGATGTCATCACAGAACGCTAGGCACGCTTATTAATATTAACGACGGTTAGCTAGCAAAGATGAAGAGATGAACACAGATTATTATGGATCAAGATTACTGTGCCAATGATGTGCTGTTTCTCGTACGTGAAGTTTAATTAGATGTATATGGTTTTGTTTTTTATTATTTTTAAAATGGTACAAGTTATATATGACTATGTAGGATATAATTTTCTCATGACCCTGTCTGGGCCCCCTTGTGCGGATCGGGCTCCGGGCTCCAGGCCCCTGCCTAGTGTGCCTGCATCTGGGTCTGACCCTGGAGGTGAGTCGGATTTTTTGTTGTAAATTATGAGGAAAAAAAAATGAAGGCAAGCCCCTAAATAAAAACTGTATTACCAAGAGACTTTATTTACTACAAAACCATGGAGAAAAGCCCAGAGTTTGAATATTTTTAAAATGTATCCAAAAAATGTAGAGTGATATAGAATCAGGATGTTCGTATAACACAGATGGAAGTGTTTAAATTGACTGAAAATGAAATGTGCATCAAAGATCACATGAAGCAGACCAACGTGCAGGACCAGTTTCTTTTCAGTATCATTAAATTAGCCAACGTCATCTTTTGCAATCAATGAACTTGCACCAACATTTCTACAACCAATCACAACACATACCCTCAAAACACAAGAGCCCCAACAGCCAATCAAGGAATGAAAATCGACACACAGCTGGCAGCAGGGGGCTTGAAGCCAATGTTAATTTTAACAGCATATTTTGATTTAGCTTAGTCCTTAGTCTTAGTCCTTTGACGAAAATGCAGCGTGGTTGCCAAAATTTAGTCTCAAACAAAATACTTGCACATTAACACATCTTCATTCATATGATTAAAAAAAAGTGTTGTGTCCTCTCTCAAAAACATTATCAAGTATCAGACTGTCATGCAGTTAAGGAAGAAGGACATCGGAACAGGAGATGGAGCAAACAAACGGGGTTTTATTCAACTAACAGACCAGTACATGTCATGTGTAATAGAAATGTGCAAAGAGTGTCACATCACTCATTCTCCGGTTGTCTGTTTGTAACATTTTCGTTCTGTTTATTATTCATCAACAATGAGTTTAAAAACATTCGTTTCAGTTTTCATCATTAAAGGTGCTTTTTTTAATTTAATTTTTGTTCTGTTTTCATCACAGAAAAAAATGTCGTTGACGAGACGAGTATATTTCATCTTTACCATCTTTACCAGGAAAATTAACACTGCTTGAAGCTTGCTGTCTACCCTCCTTGGCCTTAACATATGACCCTGAGTGGCTTCTGAGGCACAGCCTAGATGTCTGCTTATGAAGTTGGTAGGGGATTATGGGTAATTGCATTTCTAGAACTTAAGAGGGGCAAAAGAATAATGAAAGTCTGCAGGAAAAAAAATGCTCTAGCCTGGTTCATACATAGACAGAGGAAGGAACACAGATGGGTCGCTGACTCAGCCTTTAGATCGTAGTGATTACTCTGCAGATACCACCAGGTGTGGGAGCTCAGGCGCCCGAATAGTTCCTTCCATTTAGGCTCTAAAAATCCATCCCTGTTCAGTAATAAAAGCAGATCATCCCACTGCGACTCCCTGAGTTAATTATTCAGTGATCAGTTGGGTATTTTTGTTAGGATGTTTCTCAGACCCTTTCTCCATTCCCCCCCCAGTCCAAAATGGCTGCTGTTTCTGCTCAGTCAGCCTGTGCAGCTGGACGGTCCATGCCAGGGTTTATGTTCTGTTATATAACCTCATCAGCCGCCGCAAACTGACTTACGCCTGACAGCCAGAAACTCGCTGGCCCGTTAAAAGCGGAGACAGAGGTAAAACATCCCCGCAACATTCGCCCCAGATTTCTTCATGTGGGTCGCCCAAGAAAATTCCGCAAACTGCCTTGGCTACTCGATGCTCCGTTCCAAAGGGCGCCCCCCCCCCCCTGCCCTCCCCCCAGCGTGTCAGAAGTCGATGTAGATTACATTTCTGCCAATGGGGGAACTCAATAATCCTCATTAGTGGCGTATTGTATATATTAAAAGCGAAATTGCAGCATGCAGGGCTGGGGCTGTGATGTTGGTTTTAGGACACGTTCTCGCCTGTTAGCACCACGCAGCACCGCGACTCACCCACCCAAATACTATATTATATAGGCAACATAGGCAGTTGCCTAGGGCGCCACCTTCTGGTGGGGTGTTGACTTAGCAAATCACTGGAGCCAAACCCCACCAGACTGCACTGTGGTGGTGATGCTTGGCAAGAGCGAGGGGGGGCACTCCTGTTACCATGGAGATTGCGC
>JAODJW010000062.1:35134937-35147849 GCA_026777045.1 Hyperopisus bebe
GCTGCACGACACGGGAGACTCCAGAGACTATCAGCCCCCTGTCCACCACACAAATGGCCGGCGGCGCCTGATGCCTGTTTACTCAGAAAATGGACGCATTCTCCAAATGCTTTCAGCTCACTGAATATTTCAGGAAACAAATAACTGATGTAGTCGTGAGGAGTGTAACCATGCCTGACAGAAAGCTCCACACCATCGGGGAAAAGGAGATCTTGTAGTCCCCGTATCACACTCGCAACGGTGAAACTTAAAAGGAAAACACCACTGCAGCATATGCCAGTGGCCGATGATTTTTCAGGGGAAGAGATCCAGTTCCTGTTAATAAAATAAAGAGAATGTATTTACAGTTCAGCCGACAACCCATTGTTTTTGCCGAGCGAGAGGCCCTTGCTGAAGTTCAGAATGAAATCCCATCGTTCTGGCATTGTTCTGAGGTTTTAACCTTCAGTCTCATCTTACTCGTAGATTCAGTGGCTCGCTGGCCGATTCTCCTGAATCAGGCCCAGTAGAGACACAGGAAACCGAGAAGCACAGCCACTGGTTCATTACAGGTTTCCAAATGGAGCCAGTTTTTTAATTATACCTCATCTTAATGGGCTGTTATTTCCCTCACCACCTCCGTCGAACTAACGGACACAGAGATCCTTCTTCTCTTCAGTTCTGTTTGCCTTTATGGGTTTGACCCATGTTTAATGGTCTCTGAATCGAGGTCCAGTGTTCTCTGCAATATCCTCATCCAGGTCAGATTCTGGTCCGATACCGTCGTAAGTAGTGGCAGGCTTGTTGCCTCTTGGGTCCCAAGTCATCCGCAAACTAAACAAACAGCTAGCAAGTAGAGTCAAACCGCTGATTAGCAGAACCTGCTGCCTCAGCATCTCCTAAATAATGAAGATATTTATTTAACATTTTCTGTAGTGCCTATTGTGTCCAACAGGGGGCCCCAAACAGATGTGTGGTTTGAGTGGTGGTAAAACACCCCCACTGATCATAAGAGCCGTTAGTCCTCCAGGGGTGCAGTTCCAGCACCTGACAGTCTGCACCAGGCCTGTCTCCCTTGATGTCATGTGATCACTGGAGCTCTTGCCATTGGTGCACACTGTACATAAAGTATCCCTGCCAGGCTAAAGACTCTCAGCATCACGAGGACGCCCCGTGATCGTAAAAAAATAATATGTCTGTTATTATGCAACGCACTGAAATTCTGTCACACATTCTATGAATAAAATTAGGATTTTACAGTCACTTTTCATCGGCAACGGTGTTATTTACAGGCAGATGAGGCTTTTACAAGCCGTCCTCTAATGCTCCAGTCTCATGTGAGACACCTATAACATGATTTACTCCGTCAGCTCCTGGCCGGCAGGATTTCCGTGGCTCTGTGCCTCATACGGGATGATCCCTTTGCACCCTGACGTGCACAAGCTAGGGGGGAGGCACTGTTGGCGGGAGACACGAACGTCAGAAAAACACTACTGGTTCACCAGTGCAGATTCACCCAACTTGGTGTTTTACTAAGATACCTGAGCTGAAGTGACTTACTGAATAATACAACACCTGAGGGCCTGAATCAGCAACCTTCAAGTTGAAGGGTCCTATCCTCAGGCACTCAGCTACTATGGTCCCCATAAACCAAACTAATGACCGGGATAAAAACCCAGATAAAAACAAGCAGAATTAAATCATGAGGGCAGTTTCTGGAATGTGTCCTATCCATAGCTCTCAAGAAATCCATTTATGTCAGGCTAATGCATAGTTTTTAAAATCTCCATGAAGCATCGGTAGATTAATTAAAACAATTAATGCGATATTTGAGTTCTGCGCCTTTTTTTTTTTTTCCAAGACGAGAGGACGTAAACAAAACCATCAGACTATCTGGAGCTAATGAAGGAGAACAGAAAACGACGCCATCGATATCCGTCCTGCATGTAAGTAATGCACAATTAAGACCAAGTCCGTTTAACGGTGAATGCAGGCAAAGGAGCGCTGAGGAGAAGCAGAATCAAGTACCAGCGAAGGCTCTCACCTGACCAATAACTGTCAAAGAAGTTTACCAGAAGTAAATCAATATAATTAAGTCTTGTACCATATTTTCTGATTTGCTGAAATGACTCCATGCATGGAGATGCAGCTGTGCAAACTGGGACAAGTCAGATAAACGGAATGTGTGTTTAAAAACTCCTCAAGATAGTGTTTCTCCACCCAGTCTTCAAGAACCCCAGACAGTCCACATCCTTGAGCAGTTGGAGGATGGATGGATGAATTTAACTTTGTACTTAGAAGCATGGACACATCATTCCTCCATCCACCCATCCCTCCATATAACACTATGAAACTGCTCCACAGCACAAAGTACATAGCATAAGATATAGCACAAGGCAATTACTACCTACTGAGTCCTGAGTTCACCTAGGAACACAACCCAGCTGCCATCCCTGCTTCAGGCAGCGTTAAAACATGCTGCAGGTTCCAGTTCATGTCCCAGTCTCTTGTGCCTCGTCTGTCTATCCAAGACCCAGTTAGGTTCAGCACTGTGCTATGCTGTGCTGTGCTGCTGTCTGCATGCAAAAATACACCAGGAGGCATGAAGGCGGTCACATGACCGAGCCCCATAGGGGTCTGCTACCATCCTGCCGTTAGACCCGGAGACCCAAACGGACAAACTGAGGAACATCTCTCACCCACAGGATAAGTATATTAGCTACACTAGCACCAAACTGGCAGAGGTCCAAGCACAGTAACCAGAATCATATATTACTGTTACATATTGCAATATAACTTCTGTTATTCCAATGCACCCACAAATGGGGCCAAGTTTTTATTCATAGATAAGTTTCATGATTTACAACGGGCCCATTTTTCCATTTCAGCACGTTATGTAATGGAGTTACGCTTCTGCAGTCAGAACTAAAATATATGCTGATTTATACCAATCACTGGGCTTAGCCAGTCATATTTGTCAAGCATGCAGCTTGTTACCTCACCATAATTATCCAGAAACATGCAGCGTTATGCTCCAGGTTTTGGCCGGCATTCCCAGAGAGTGCAAATCCCTATTTGTGCATTAATAGAAAACCACAATTGTACAAGGACGGCTACGTTTGTTTAAAACCCCCTATTCATCCTAGTGGTTCTGGCAAAGCTGAGCCTGGCACCTACAGTAGCAGACAGCCGTGTAAGAGGCAGAGATCAGAACTTCAGTTCTGTTAATCGCCTGTTTTCATGTCATGCTTATTAATTAATGTTGGTACCCAGAGCTTTCCAGAAGGTTACTTTCACCCCAAACTGCAGACTAAAAATGTCTCTAAAAGGAGCTTATAATAGATATTTTATTGTAATAATTGATGTGTCCTTTGGAAAGGTTTAGACCTGAACTGAAGTTGATATGCAACCCAATTACACACAAAAATACTATTAAATGCAGCTTAATCACACACTTAAGTCTTAAGAATTTAAAAGGTTTATGAATTTCCATACTGAGCTTCATATCAGAGGAATTAAGCTCTTCTGAAATTCTCCTAAAGGAATGATGTCATTTAAACGTGGCCACCACAAACATGGGATGAAAAGCCTTCAGAACACATCAATAAGGTTAGAGTAAACCCTCATTCAAGCCCCCCAACACAAAGATTTAGCACCAATTTGCCCGCCTGACAACATGTGTAATCTGTCTTCCTTCGAAGAACCCTCACTCACAGCCGAGGACCAACAGAAATGTAATACTGCTTAAGAATGAATTTCCTCATCCATGCAGAGCTTAATTTCTGATGCTGCAGTGGGGTCAGAAAGCTCCCATAATGAGATTTCCCAATTGACACATGCTCTTCCTTTGATATGGCTGGAAAACACAGAGCCAGATGCTTTGATAGCAGAATTACGGAATGCCCGCGGTGCCCAAGTCTAACTGTCACTAGTCATAAATTCCCCTGCTGTTCCTTAAGCAATTTGCAGATTCGCTCACCAACAAGAAAACGGGTACCTCTTATTCAAAAACAGTCTGCGTGAGGACTGAAGGAAGCAGATGATTCTCTCCGAGGCTGGGGGACTCTACCAATCCAGCAGATAAGGATGTAAATGGGAGGAGAAAAAGGTAACAAGATGGCCGCCACCAAGGCCTGCTGTGACAGGTGTCGGGCTCCTTATGATGGTGTGCCAGCAGGAGGGCTTCCCCACACTCTGAGCTAAGCACCATCCTTCCCAGTAATCTCACATAATTAGATGTTTACCAGTCTGTTGGCAGAGGGCAACTGCCAATAAGGGAATCGTACACAGGAACTCTCAGCAAACTCAAAATGGCACCTTCTGGAGACGAGGCTTCACGCCCCCCCCCCCGCTCCCCCCCGGCTCTTCCATAGCCAGGCGCAGCATGGGGGAAATCACTGTGGGATTAACATGGTGCAGAGGCACTCATGCTCCACAAATGCCGTGAAATTACCCCTTTTCTAAACAGTAACGCAAATCTACAATTCTCCTGCTCACTACCTGGACACGTGTGATATTGGTTTGCTGGCCGCAGCCCCAAGTGATGCAGGAACAGGAGTTCGGTACGAACGGGAGCAGAAAAGGATGGCAGAGACAGACCAAGGAGGTTAAGGAGAGAAGTCGGCATTGGGGTTCAGGGACCAGAGTGACACAGGGCTCTGCTTTCCATTGTTCATTCCCCGTTATATCGATATATTTTGCACCACTGCTAACAATTGTTGTTAATGTTGCACTGCATCAGGTTATTGGTCTGTTCTGCATCTGTGAAACCCAGACATTACTATCAGCTCACTGTTTCCCAGGCAATGTGCAGTCATTTGCACAAGGTACGTGCATAGAAACTTGTTTAAGACAAGGTTTGTTTCCAGCAAACCTGTCATTTCTGTTTTGTTCGCTAGGTTCTAATATATTGTACAGTGAAGTGCTTAGCAATACTGCCCTGCACTTCATGTTTGGCACCAAACTACAAGTAGTCCTGAAATGTCCGTACATAGTTGCGATAAAGTGTTTCGAGTTCTGACTGCCGAGTGACAAATAACAAGCAAAAAGCCAGCCATTGTGAATGCGGGATCAGCCTCCCGTTAAACAGGGATACAGATTCACACATACGGGGAACCAAAGTGAACGGAACCGACGTGGAACATGACAGCACATACAGACCACAGCATGCCACAGCTCTCTAAAAATAATGTCAATGACAATGCAATGTTATATATTGCATATATGTCAGGATGGACAGAAAAGAATGTGTACAGGTAGGAGGAGAAAAAATGACTTAAATCATCAATTCTATGCTTCATGGGCATCACTTCAAAGCTTTTCCACCTCACCTTTCTGTCATTTGAATGAACGGCACACATACGTTTTCTGCCTTAGCCCAAGCCTGGGTATCAGTAGCCGAAACCATGAAGCAGTTACTTATCAAGCGATGTAGGAAAAGCACAAAACCCGCAGCGTCTTCTCGGGAAGGCAGAGCAAAGGGAAGCGTCCCCCTTTAAAACTCATCGACCGCTTCAGTCACAGACTCTCGTAACCTCTCATGGACGCAGACGCTGGCTCGCACAGCTGAGCTGTCATGCTGGGAAGCGTGAAGGAGCACACTAGTGCTCTGTGTGCAACTCGTCGCGTCTGAAGGAGCACACTAGTGCTCTGTGTGCAACTCGTCGCGTCTGAAGGAGCACACTAGTGCTCTGTGTGCAACTCGTCGCGTCTGAAGGAGCACGCCGGTCAGGATCCCAGCCTGGGAAAATCAGGTTTCATGTCTGAAGATAGCATTTCTCTAGAGAAAGCCAGCACAGTTCGTTATCCTAGTACGTACTATTCCATTTACATCTGGTACTCTTACTCAGACTATAAAACTGAGACTCATAGTACTGCTATAGGCCTGGCTGGCGTGAGATTTTCACAAGCCTGCACATGCATCTGCATGTATGTAACAGTTTTATTACCTTGTAAATAGTCTGTAGGATTACCACAACGCTTTTGACATAGCTAGTTTTAGGTTTATAATCGAATACAGATTTGCCATAAGATTTCTTGCATGACAGTCTGAAGGCGTGAGCGTCACGCCAGATGTGTGAGAACTGGCAACCCTGTGGCAGAAGTACTAATACTAATAGTAGTATTAGGCCTACTGCAAATTCTGTAGCAATGAATTAAATAGTTTGTAAAGTAACCATCACTACTATAGCTACCCTGACTACCATTAATACTTATGTTATTCTGTCTCTGCTGTTTTGCTATTGGGGGTTTATATTTTAAAACAATATTCTTTTTGCTTTTTTTTTGATTGCAAGTTTCAAATAATCCAGCAGCCAACAAACTAGCACGGTGCTATCCTTATCCAGCTAGCTGCAGGTAGCGTCTCCAGCAGAAGCGTGCAGGCAAATTTATTCCAGAAACCTGCGAGGGAGGCGGCGCCCATGCCGAATATTGCATCATTCCCAAAAGAAAGGACGGATTACTTTATCACTGCAGTTTAAGACACGCCGCCCTGCTGGTAAGTCCCCACAATTCTCAGGAAAAAAGACCATTTTAAGAGATGCCGAAGAACAGCTGGGATTTAATGTATATTTGCATTGATTAATTACTTAACTAATCAGTGTAACATTGCAGAATGTTCCAGAATGTTTCATAAATAAAATATAGGTTTGTTGTAGTTCAAGAAGCTCATGATCAGTGAGGTAAATATGGCTGCCAGGGTCCACCACCTGCCGCTTAAGGTCTCAGCTTTTGGACCAGATGGCTCAACAAATGGGTGGCCGGTTCTTTGGGGCGGGGGGGGGGCTTGGAAAGGCACTGCGACACCCCGTGCTGGATCCCTGACTCTCTGGCATTGGCGCCGGCCCAGAAATCAAGTCCTGGCCTGAGTAGCTTGCTTTTAATATAGCCCCTAAGCCGGGAAATGCTTTCCTCATGGCTGGGCACAAAGAATTAGCACATGGCTAAAGGTAAGAACAGTCACAAGGCCTGAAAAGGGACATAAATCAACCCTGGCCCAACACAACTTGCGGATCTCGGCTGTATCAAACACTATTACTTGCAGTTCACCACGGGGGGACTTTCTCCGGAACAAAGTGAGGAGATAAGCTCTAGTTTGGACAGCGCCGTAGGGTCATTTAACATTAGTCCGTATCACACTTTGCACTTTATACCAATGTGCTTAAACCACACGCATGGCTACCAGAAACTATAACGCGGAACAGAAAGCCTACCAATCAGCCCCCCAATCCGGAAGGATTTCGAGAGGAAGAGTAATTTCATAAGAGCCTGCTTGGGCGGCAGGTCACAGCGCCGATGCTAATGACCATTCTCCAGAAGGCCCAATTTCATTAGGGCCGCCCTGGGTGTCTGGGCGATCCGCGGATCCCCGTCAGATCAGTACGCCTTGCTCGAAGCACCTTCCTCAGAGTCGCAGTTACGCAGCTGTAGGGTCGGTCGGCACGCTGGCGAGCAGAAATTAACGGAAGCATTATCAAAGCAGACGCTAATGAGTTTGCGTGTATCTAGGATACGCGTGGGGAATTAAACGTTAAGGCTGAGAGGGTCTGGGCTTTGGGTCCGCATTCTACAAAGACCCGCCTCTGAACCGCTCCCTTTGAGATTCCTCCTTGTACTTGGTTCCAAGAAAAGCCGTGGAGATAATCCAGCGTCACGCCATTCGGGGACCGCGGCTGACGGAGAAGCGTGGATCCCACAGCCTTTCCTTATCGGAATAAGCAAACCCGCCACGTGGAGAGCCGGCGTGGGCAGACGGAGAGGGATACAGCTCCCTGGGATGAAGGAGTTATGAATTCTGGCTCACTGATGAGTTGGGGAGCCCCCTCTCCCTCTCTCTCCCTGTGTTTCTCTCCCTCCTTCTTTATATCTATTCTTCCCTCCCCCCCAACCTATGGGTAATGACTAAAAAGCCATACATGCGTGAGGGCCCTCAGGAGACAAGACTCCTTCTGCAGCTTAAAAACACATCCAAACATAACCAGAGCTGATCAGGAGAGCAGTAGTTTAAAATTTTCCACTGAGGTGTCTCTGTCTGCTCTTATTCACACTGCACACTAATCCTCAGCACCTTCATGCTGCAGATAACAGGGCACCACCTTACCATGTGGCAGCCTCAAACATCTGTCTTGGCTCTGATCTCCTGCTGAACATCTCCCATACCTCCGTTACTTAATTTAGCTACAATACGAGTTATCAAAACTTGGAACAAACTGGAAAAATTCCTGTAGAAGACATTCACTAGGGCTGGCAGGATGATGACACAGAGGGTATTCCTGCAAAGATAATGTTTTATCTTTAACAACAGCCCATCAGGAGGCTGCAGAACAATTCAGCAGCATTACTGTAGGATTCCTTTTTCAAAGATGGCCGACTCAGTGACTATTAAATGGTGCCAAATGTGCACAAGTGGGATAATAATCCCGGTATTATGGTGATTCTGAATGAGGGTTGACCTCCACCATCCCATCAGGTCAACGTTCCTCAGCCCAGTCCTCGGCGACCCTCAGACAGTCCAGTTTTGCTGTTTCCCAGCTCCCAGTGCACCTGAACCAAACAATCAAGAACCACCTAGCAGAGCTGTGCCAGAAGCTGGGAGGAGCAAAAATGTGGACCGTCCTGGGGGGTACCGTGGGACTTGGTTGAGAAACACTGCATCAGGCCATTTTTAGAAAGTGTGTGTGAGGCTAGAGGATCCAGTGTGAGGATCTACGACAGACATGGGGGGCCATTACCCCCAGAAGGGTGATTCACCCCCCCCCCCCAGTCTCTCCATCGCTCCCCCCACCTTGTGAAGAAGCTTCTACGCCCTCTAATACCCCTTTGGCTGTCAGCGTACCAGGAACCATGTATGATGAGCTAACGGCTTTTATCATAAAACCCCGTAATTGGTGTTGTACCCTCGTTCCCCAAGAAAGGTATTGATTTTTTTTCAAGAATTTACCTCTTTTTGAAAGTGAAGTAAAGATTCCCCAGGCCCCTAAAATTGCCTGACCCCCATGTTCGAGTCCTGCCTCCCATCCACCTTGTTATTATCCCACCCCCCCCCCACCCCAGGTAGGTAAGTCCTGCATTTCTCTCCCAGAACGGAGTCAACAGGTCAAGAATGGCGCATAATAATAAGCAGCTATAGTAACCTCGGCAGCCATATTGGCAAGCAGCATGTCATGGAAGCCTTATCTCCACTCTGGGGGGGCGGGAGTGGTACCATCAGTGCAGCAAAATCTGGAAGGGTGCCGATATTCAAATTTCCGTCTGAGCAGATACTTTCAATTAATGACTGTCGCCTGCTGATAGTCTGACCTTTGAGTTTCTAATCTCCGCGTAGCTTATATCACGGGAGATATCACGAGTTTTCCGTGATTTCTATTTTTCGTTGGGGTTTCTAATGATGATTGCAGTGGCTAGGAACTGCAGAGGCAAAGGGCAGTAGAGGGCTGCAGTGGTTTGATTGGATGGGGGCCTGTGTGGTTTTATTTACAGATATTTACCCAGAAAAACAAAGACATCATGGTAAAAACATGATAATCACCTGCAGTCAAGGTCGGCACATCTTGTAGCATTAAATCGCTGGGCTTTTTTATGTAGTCATCACTGAAATGTCAAATTATGATATTTAAGTCTAAACTGCCTCCCCTTCAGGAAACCACTCTTAATTAGTTAAGATCTCTTACTGTTAACATAAAAACATACTCCATTTTACCAAGTCCAATATCTGATAACTCTTCTCATTTCATAGTGTTTTGATGGACACATTTTTGACTAAGGGAAGAACACCTTCAGGAAATCTTTGCTCTATCAATCCATTTTCTGCAACTACCTGTCCAATGCTGGGGACAGTACAGACACGCTAGTGTCTGGAAATTCTAAATTCTAATTCACACAGGTCAGATGCCAGCACTGTGCACACATACGGTGCACAGACCCCAGTACACTGTGCTAACATACAGTGCAGAGATGCCAGCACATGACGCATACACACAGTGCAGATGTCAGTACACTGTGCACGCATACAGTGCAGAGGCACCAACACACGGTGCACGCATACAGTGCAGAGACGCTAGTGCACAGTGCACACATACAGTCCAGTCTCATCTGCATAATCGACATTTCCCAAGCCATAGTGCAACAAGAAGAGCCCTCATTAGCATGAAGATGACACATGGCACTATGATGCCAGATCGCGGTGGGACATCCTTGTAATCAGCACTGCGTAAGTTACCATTGTCGGCTGAACAGCGCTGGGGACGCTTTATCTGAAAATTACAGGATCAGGGCCGCAAACAACAGGGAGCCTAACAGATTGGCAGCACGCTTCCCAGCATGCACTGCATCGCCAGCCAAAGTCGGTAATGACCCCAATGGCCAGGCACGACCAAAGGACGGTGGGAAAACGATCACGGCGCAGTACCCATAATGCAACACTGCAGGGATTCCATTGAGCATCAAACAGGTGTTCCTCCATGTCCTGTAATGGCTGGGCAGTGACACAGCGTAAGTGGTGCGTTTATGTGCACAATCAACGCCGGAGCATCATGTGTGAAGAGCTAAACACACAAACTGGGAAGAATTAAATCCCAGCGCTCCCATTATGATCGTTTTCAGCTGAATGCTCCGTTATTTTACAAACCCCAGTCCCAGTAAACTGCTCCCCTGTTTGTCTCTCTACTGTTTTGTAATTCCACAAGAGATATGTCAAACTACAGAGCAAAGTGTCGGCGGACACCGATAAATCTCTGATTTTTGTTTTTTAGTTTGTCCAGGACTCTGTATACAATTGTTCTCGGGGGGCCAGGGGGGGGTGTCGCTAGGAAGGGCAATTGCTTATTCTGTGATACACGGAGCCTGATAACAGGGTCTGCTGTGTGTTTGCGTCCTGGGAATAGCACAGAACCCGGGACTGAACCCCCAACAGTGATTAACGACTGGCACGCTACTGATGAGTCTTAGGCACACAGACCTGACTCTCCTGCCCCCCTGCACCCCCCTTGACTTCAAGCCACCAGCCGAGGGCTCGTAACAGCTCTCAATCACACCCCCCACCCTAATTGCACCCCTGGATTCAGCAGGCGCTCTGGAGTATAATCAAATAAAACACCCCCGAATCAGCCGCCCCGGATGCCAAGGGGATGCTGACATGATGGAGCCAGAGTCAAGCGACCGCTTCCCTTAGGAGAGGAAGATTAAGCCTTAAGCGCAGGGCAAATAACTGAGCACCGCTTTCCATCCAGCTTGGCGTGCAGGAGGCTGAGGCCCGGGTGCCAGATCCCGTAAAGACCCTTAAAGACAGAGAGCAACACGGGCCAGCGCCGCCTCGCTCGGACCCCGTGACGAGGAGCTGGAGTCTGGCCGCGGATCCTCACTCTGATGTCAAAAGCTTGTTGCCATGGAAAAGGGAGTCTGACTGCCCGTGCATCTCCGGGGGTACTACCACTTCCTGTTCTAGTGCGACCAGATGGTAGCCATGTTAATGTGCAAAGCAGTGTTAATAAAAGCACTCTGCTAACGGCCATTTTGCTAACAAAACAGACGGCCTATTTTTAACTGAATGAAAAGCTGAAACAGATTTTTATAACTGCTCCGAACTTCCATCCATCCATCCATCCATCCTTTTATCTATCATGTAACTTCCCTGTAAAGAAACTTTAATCAGCCAGGTTCAAATATGAAATTTATTTCTACATAATTCATACAGTGTCATACTCCTACCGGCAAAGTGCAAGAATTCTGCATCTGCTCAGTGCCGTCACTGAGGGCTGGCTGGATATTTCTAGGTCAGAATAATTAGACCGTGTCACGGGGAGTTTCCCAGGAGTCCGCAGGCAGCTGAATTAAGAGCAGCGATGACTGCGGTATTCCGGTCAAAGGGCAGCAGGGCGGCGCTCTTGCCTGTCTGGGGGACCAGCGTTTCCATTTCACTCCCCTTTTCAGTAAGCGCCTTTGTCATGCTGATACTTTAGCAAGACCTGGTGTCTTCCATTCAAAAACAAGTGTTAAAACACATTAAAATACATTAAAGCAGTTCTTGTGTCCCCTCTGGAATATGAGACACCATGAGGATGGACTGAAAAGCAGACAGCTGCTGTTCATAGGAAGTTACTTTCGTTGCTGTTTTAAATGCGTTATTTTATTTTGTATTTCAAAACGGGTTCATTTACAAGGTTCTATCTTCATTTATCTGTTTAAGTTGTATTGCAGAAATCTCAGCTCAGAATGAAGGACAAAAAAGTCACAAAATTTTGCTTTGGAAATTCTAAAACTCATTTTAGGATTGAATTTTAATCTCGTGTAAAACAAAATTATTTATTTTAATTTCTCTCAAAAGCTTTGCTGTGGCTTTTAGTGTAATTACTGAATAGCTGCTTCCATCAATTGTTCAAAATAATTAAAGTTTTCATGAACGAAAACAAGCTCAGCTTGTATATTCTCTCTATGCTGGAAAGAGATCATCGGGATGGCCTCAGGACAGTGCTGGAGTTTAACCAGCTTGTCCCCCCCCCCAGCCCGGCACCACAAATGGGTTGCAAATATAACTGACTAAGAACCAAGGACCTGGGGCTTAATTATTCTTACCAACATTTCATCATTTAGGGATGTGTTTCTTTGGAGCCCTGGCACACATGGTCACATGGTCAGGTGGCAAGCATCCTGAGGATGAAGGGAAGCAATTGATGAAAGAAAATAACGTCCAGGGAAGTTTGGGGGGGGGTGTTGTGGGGCACTGCCCTTCCAATTGCCTGATTCGAAATTGCAATTAACATTAATTAACATTAATTAACGTGCAATTGCCAAGACTAGTATTGCACGTCCTGCATTGTGCACCTTTGCATGAGTGGTTTATTGCTACCCGACAGGTAGACAAAATAACAGGTTATGTTCGCATATATATGCTAGTTAACACGCAAGGTAAGCAACACCCCCCCCCCCCCCCCACCC
>JAODJW010000062.1:35147949-35159000 GCA_026777045.1 Hyperopisus bebe
CCACACCCCCCCCCCCCCCCAACATCAAACTCTGCTTATGGAAAGTGAAAAGGAATTCCTCGTGAGTAATCATATATTTGACCTTAACACTATTTCAGCCTAACACTTTCTATCCACACCAGCAGTGAATTAGTTACACCCACCTGTTTGATGTGCGCATTGGCAGTTCGTTCTCCTGGAAAAATCGAGTATCGAGTCTCCCACATTAATTATAAGACATTTAAAGTCAGATCACACAAACAGACCGGGACTTTCCATGCGGGTCATTTAGTCCTAGCTAATTAAGGTCGAATAAAAGTGCCATTTGATGGCAGACATCCGTTGACCTACAGCCTTGGATAGCTTTTGTAAACATTCCAGCAGCAATCTGCATGGAACTCTGCTTTTAACAATATGTAGTTATGCCCGTATTACTTGGGCATCGCTCAGACAAGGGCTGCCACTAACGACTATTTTTCTATGGATTAATCCATCGACTCTTTTACTGATCGGTCGATTAATGTAAACGATTAATATTCCTCCAGAAGATCAAATTGACCATTTAATCTAATTTAATTTTGACAACAACAAACTCTCTCATTGCAGGGTTTTAAATAATGGATGCCGGTGTTCTATCGACCAATGCTACTTATGGAGGCATGCTATCGAGCCTTTCTGCGCATGTGCAGTTCCACTGTCTTGGGATTAGGGTTAGGTTTTAGAGTTAGGGTAAGGGTTTCGGGGGGGCCGGGGGAGGGGGGTGGCTTAGGAATAGGGATATCGATTAACACTATGGTAGCCTAACTCAACAAAGTAACTCAACTCATCAGAACACCGGATTTTCGATACTGTACGGACATTATTTTCGGCCACAATTCTAAAGGCAGATTAGTGGTATGACTAAAATATTGATGAGATGCGTATTCTGACAAATTTGGTTAGCGGAGCGCCACATGCTACCATTTTGGTATACCATGGAAGTAATAAGAACTGAAGTCGCGGTGAAGAAATGGACAGCTTAGAAACTACATCTTTTAAAAGAGGAGATACTGTGGTTAAAGCAGGTAAAAAGACATCGGTGGGGTGGCAATACTTTTTGCCAATTAAAGTCCGACACGTTTACTTGGTACAATCAATGTAGAATATGTCCAGATTTTAGCCTAAACATTTTCTCAAAAATGTATTCAATGGAGATTCTAAGGTAGCAGGGAGATAACTTTATGGCTTTAATAATGAGTGTATTTAGCAGCTACAAGGACAAAAGATATTATAAAGATCCCAGTTCTAATTTAATAGACCTAAACAGACAGCACTTAACGCTGGTTTTACCTACTCTGGTGGTTCATCATCCAAAATAGTGCCCGTGCACAGTGCAAAACCACCCTTTTGTGATTATTTGAATTACTCCCATAATTAGGAAGCAATATTGAAGGAAAACATGTTTATTTTGTTATGATGAAGTGCTTTAGAAATCAAAAAGATCAACATTATGAAACAAAAAAAAGATGCGTCGATTAAATATTCGACTATTTGGCAGTCATAGCTCAGACTGATAGCAACAGCCTTTATTTGTTTAAAACTTCCCTCATTATAAATCACAAACAGCCTCTGGGGAGATTCCTCCCATGTTTGGCTTATTTACGTTATGTCCCTCACGTAAAATATGGCAAAGAAGCCCATGAAATCCAAATGAAGGAAAAGCATAAAAATGACTAAATCTTGCATAAATTCCTTTTCCCAGAAATGGAAGTTTCTTTGGAGTAAGAAATGAATGGTTTGGGGGGGAAATTAAACTTAAACTCGCAGTCCTCCTCTCCTGCATGAATAAATTACATATAAGGCAGTAACTTGGGGGGCTGAATTGCCCCATTATAAAAATTGTGGGGCAGGACTGACAGATTATAAGGTAATTTTCCTGGGTCCCAGACTAACTTGCTACCTTCCATTTGTCTCTTTACTTTCCAGTCAGAATTGCACAATAGGTCTGAGCACCATTTGATACAGGACCTCAGCATCCGAATTTGACGTGCACAGACCCCATCGCCAGCGTAAATGGTTGCGATCAGGTGACCTGGCGCTAATTCAGTGCTTGTTTAATTCAAACACCACCTTCTTAAAAGTGCGAACCAAAAGACAAGAGATCAACCTTCAACTTCAGTGTTACAACGACCAGCTAATGCAATATTTATCAACCCAGTCCTCAGGGTTGCCCAGTCAGTTTGCTCCCTCCCAGCTCCCAGCCAATTCAGGAACCTGAATACCAGTACAGGTGCACTGGGAGTTAGGAGGGAGCAAAACTGTGAACTGTCTGGACGTCCCCGAGAAGTGGGATGAGAAACATTGATACTCACTAATGAATCGCAGCTGAACCAGCGTAGGCTGAGAGGTTAAAACGAGGCAGCTGGATGGATGAAAGGAGAATTCAGAGGCTGCTATACTTATAGGCTGTCAGGGATTTTTTTTTAAATCAAATGCAACTCAGTAAAAAGGCTATCATACTGGGAAATCAACCCCAGCAGGGAGTTTGCTTTTTAAATGATAACAGCCTTGCTATTTGATTCTTAACTTTGTTGCCCTATGCAGGGTTTGACTTCAAGGCAACGTCAAAACATCCTCCTACACCAGCTTCATAAACCGGTAACCAGCAAACCCAGTATGTGCATGAGCCTGGACTCACAGCCCCAGTGTAAGGACTGGGATCTGGTGAGTGCTGGAGCGTCTTAAACAGACATGTGACCGTGTGACCTTGCCTTTTACTGGGCAGATAGTAATCAGGCACCTGAAGCATGACATCATAAACCTGGCCGGGGAAGGACGAGCCTGCTGCAGTCCTTCCAGTCACATGTTCCCATTCTGGCCAATCCCTCCCACATCAGCCACTAGAATTTCCAAAGACTACCTTCCAGAAAAAGACTGCGGACCCTCAAGATCAGCATCTCCATCACATTGCCAGAAAGGTTTCTTCACCATGATGCCAAGCTCATTAGCATGGTTCCGATCTCTATGGGACACGCACACTAACTCACGTGCTGTCAAATTTATTTAGTCATGTATATATACAGGATCAGTATGCCGGGATTACTGTTTATTTCACTTTCTATCATCTTGTCTTGTTTTTATTGCTGTTCAGCACAGATTCATCCTGTTATCTCTATCACCCAATTTTCTGGATGATACTATCGCATCTAGTGCCATTATCATTTGCTTGTTTAGTGTTGCCGTTTTTATTTTTTTAATTCTTGCGATAGCACTCGCAGGCCTTTCCCAATTCCACATATGCACTTGCCGGCAATAAAATGGATTCTGATTCAAAGAGATGGAGGAACTGTGACTATTTCCCTCTTTAACAAACAAAAAAAAAACAGCACTTCAAGTAGAGGAGAGAAATATAGATGCAGAGAGTCTTGAATTCATTAAACCCAGTGGTCAAAAAAGCATTTGTTTAGCCAGCTGGTGATACAGGGAGAGAGTGGGCATGTCTCAGCACAGATGAATGAGGCCGGTGTTTCTCTCTGTGTGCTGCTGTGTAATGAAGGAGACTTTGTGAAAGGCCAGCGTGCTTAATAGGGCACCTGTTAAATGATTAGGGTTCAGCAGCACGATGCTGTTACGGACTGAACAGAGCAGAAGCCGGCTAACGTTTCATACAGGGATGTGTGTTCTGTTGTTTTCCATGGTGTCTCTCTTCCCTGGGGTGGGAATGAAGGCCTGCTCTGCACCTGAAGCTTGGGGGAGGGGCTCCAGTCCAGTCCCTCCCTCCAACACAGTCCGCAGCAACAAACTCGGAAATGTCACTGGGGGAGAACATAAGGAGCTCTTTCGAAGCGCATGAAAGTTACCAGGGGTGGCAGAGTGAAAGACAGATAGAGAGGGGTGGAGAAAATAAGAAAACAGGCACTCAATTTACTTATTCTTGTCTCTGGGCTGAAGTCCGACAGCCATTGTTGTGTCATGAACGGAGCTGTAATTCTCAGAGGCTCAGATCGAGCCAATCAGACCGGGCTGGTCTTCCATTCATCAGACAGCAGGCCCACAATCCCAAGGTCCAGCTGCCTTTGATCCATTACAGGCAGGGCGACAGAGCACCCCCCCCGGCCCAATGATGTGGGCAGGGGCATCTCTTCCACGCTCCGTTTAATCCTGCTGGCTCTCCCACCCAGTACCGTCATTCAGAAAGTCACGCCAGCAGCCAGGGAGGGGGGCAGCTGTTTATGTGGGCAAGAATGGTCCTTCAGTTATTTCAGTAAACATTTTTCTTTATAAATAGCTGTAAACACTGAATTCATAACTAGCATTTTCATTATATGTAGCTAGCTGACACCTTAATCCAAGACGATCTACGCTTTTTGAGAAAGCTGGGTCAGACAGTCCCTGGAGCAACTGGGTTAATGGTCTTGACATCAATCATGGGATGTGAACCAGCAACCATCTGATAACAGGCACTGCACCCTGCTGAGCCACATACCATATTAACAACAATGTAAAAAATTTGGCCTTGAGTTTTAGATGGTTTGTCTGAACTACCCTTATTGCATGAGTGTGTGTGTGTGTGTGTGTGTGTGCGTGTGTGCGTGCGTGCTGCGTGCGTGCGTTTGTGTGGACAGGCACTCTACCACGGCAGCCCTGCTTTCCCCAATATAGGGTCCTTGCTTGCTGCACTGGATAAGCTGTTATGGGGACACGGATGGACAAATGGGCGTAAAATCTAATCCAAACATCCCCCCTTGGAAACTCAGCCTGAGATGGTGACCTTTGACCTTGGCCTCGGCCAGAATTAGTCCCCGCCTATGCAAAGCTACCCTCAAACTGGCTGCTCTTTTCAAGCCCTCAAATTTGAAAGGCAAGCGGCTCAGTGTAAAAATACCTCATCCTGCTGATTTCATTAACCTTCATTTTGAATAATGTCCTCATCCATTAACCATCAAAAGCAAAGGTCCTGTTAGGAACTTAAACAATCCCTATAAATTATGCAAACAATGATTGCATTATAATTTTGTTACGAATGTGTACATTTGTTCCCACTTTCTCTTGTTTTACTGCACCGACTTTTTTTAAAAGCCCCTGTGCTTTGTGTGCGCATGCATCCCAGTGTTAATGAGACCCCAGCCCCCGCCACCACGCACTGTGATATCTTGGCAAGACAGTGTGTGCCAAACACAAGCCTCTTATAATTAGGCAGCTTTGGCACTCAGGAAAACCCAGAAATAAAACCTCACCACTGGAAATGTTTACTGACAAAGACCCAGAGAGCTCCACCCTGCAGCTGGACACCAAGCAGGGAAATAAAACACAAGAGTCACCATCCATCCATCATTCATCCATCCATCATTCATCCATCCATCCAAAATACAAACACACTCAGAACAAATAAAGAGGCAAACGTATCACAGTAGGAGTTTTTCAGCTGATCAATGATTAATTTTTAATTTGGAGTTTGTATGCGCAGGGATCACTACCGCCAAGTAAAACTCCTTCAGGACCGGAATGATCCAGAACGCATCTCGGTAGGATTAAACACCAACATTAAACCAGTGCCGAGTAATAAATGTGCACTTATTTGCAGGTAAAGTAGTTATGGATTGATGAGTCGTACTTTATCTGGTGTTTCCCGTCAAACGAGCTGATACTCCCTTAATCTCGCTGTTTCTAATTTGAATATGCACGCCGACCATAAATCAAATCAGAAAATAAAGTCAAAGGAAGGCGTTTTGTTTGCGCTCCCTTTGTGAGACGGAAGCGTAGCTATGCAGTTTGCCATTTCTAAGGGGTTTTTGGACCCCGGTTACAAGACCAGAAGCCAGAGGAAGACCAAGGCTGCGAAGACCAGGCATGGAACTATCCGGCAGAGCCAAACTATACACACCATGTTACATTCCTGTGCCATGCAACAGGAGATCTGTGGGATCACGGCTGTAACCCGCCAATGCCAGCTGGAGCAGCTTCCTTTTTGTCTCAAGTACAAAGCACCACAGGAAGATCTCACCCGGCGACACACCAGGCCTGTGTAGATGGGGGCATCGTCGCACCCGCCCATTTCGCCTGAATGAATGAAAATACCCAACCCCCCCCTTCATGTTTCGAATGCTCTTTTTCAATAACCAACCATCCCGCAAAATTTACCCAGGGCGACTCCCCCCCGTCGTGAAAATTTACCAGTTGCCCACTCCCCACTATTCCAGTATCTGCCCATCAAAAAGACTGTGCACATCAGTGGAACACACCATCACTGGAAGACCCCACCACTGGAGCACACCATTACTGGAACACCCCAACACTGGAACATACCATCACTGGAACGCACCATCACTGGAACACACCAAGCACTGGCAATCGACCAAAGCACAATGCCATTTGGGGCACAAGACCAGAAACCTTGGTCACCTCCACACCTCCACCTTTCAGACGAAGAGTGGAGGGCGTTTCACCTGCACCCCCCCCAACCCCCACTACGTGACATCACGCCAGGCCGGGGGCTCTTTCTGCTTGTCATGCCTGTAAATCTCCATGGAGCTGATTTCATTTTGAAAATCCGAATTGGCATTTTATGCTTCATGCTATTCAATCATGACCTTAATAAATAATAAATTATTCGATAGCTGCCTGTACAGAATGAGTCATAAAAGTCAAACACTTATTTTTCCTGAAAAAAGTTTGATGATGGCATAGAAATAAATAAAAGCAGTGAAAATCCCGACTTCAAAGACGTTATGGAGAGCTTGCATATGTCTGCCCAATTTTCATTCTTCCTTAGTCACAAATCATTCAGTCTTCGGAGAGGTGACATTGCATCTGGGAAAGCAGCGAATTGCCTTTTTCCATCCAGTTGGCCCAAAGAACTTGTTCACCACTGAGTGCAGCCGAGAGGAGGGGCTTATTGTCAGACATCGTGATAGACGTTTCCGTTCCATCTGTCCTCATCAAAGCAACGAGGCAGAACAGGTGAGGCAGTGTCTGCATCATGTTATTTTGGGTACGAAGGAGAAAAGGTCACCCGTCGGTTATCGAGCAACAGAGAGGACACCTGTGACGCACCTGCGCCATCACTCTGCAGTCCCCAATCAAACCCGCACTCGGAATGGCGTCAAGAAGCACGTTCTTCCTCTTCTTTTGCTCAAGCCAAATTCCTGAACAGTCTTGGCAGATCATTTCCCCATTTTCAGACACCAGTTCCCTGACAGATAACGCCTACTCGTGAGGTCAATGAGATTTTTGTCGGCCTGACGATTTTTCTTTTAATTTGATAAGACACATAGGGGAGCACTTGAGGACACCATCGAAATCGAGGTCCCATGGGGAGAGGGCCAAGTCCCTGGCCGCTATTGGATGAGTGGGATTCTTGCAGAGATCTCAGAACAGCAGGCTTTGCCAAGGCTGAGTGGAGGTATCAACTATAAGCTCCTGTATAAACTGAAAAACAAAGTGAAATGGCATGTCCTTTCCAGCATTGTGCTTTATTTTATCCTACTTTTCTCTCGCTCATAGAAGGGAGGCAGGAAGAATAGGGATTAGGTTTCTCTGTGGCCCCCCACTCAGACACATGGCTAGAGTCCTCCATGGGGGGGGGGGGGTCACCTGAGACTTGCTGTGGCCTGATAGAACCTTGTTGTGTTGCCCTGAGCTCCCCAGGATGATTCCCTCCTACCCCCTTGGTGTGAATTTCAGGCAGTGCGGGCATAGTAGCAAAACGGATTATCCGTCACAGGGATAAAGCGTGCTGAGCTTTGACGGGTCGTCACGGCTGTCGAGACCAAATCCAGGCGGAGAAGTAGAGGACTGGGGAAGAAACCGAATACACGCTTGAGACGGGTATTCAGATTACCTGGTTCTTAAGGACGTTTTCTTCAAAAGGAGCCCACAATCTGATAGACTCAGGAGGTACACTTTTGTGACGACTGAAAGATTGTCCGACATAAAATTATGGTTCACACTGAAGGAGACAACCGTGGTACGGATTCTAAAAATGGGGCAACTGTCACTGTTCAAAGTAACCTACATCAAGATGCAGACATTGATACTTGAGCATCATGTTTATGAAAGTGATCTCCATCGAGTGAAAGAGAAACAGCTACACATCCAACCTTCCTTCCCTTCAACTCAGGTCTGGCAGGGGGCGAACACCACACAGCCGCAGGACTCAGTCGAGAGAGAGTCCGGTCTGTTTGAAACTAGTGTGTGGACAATCCCTGCCAAGCATCCATGAACACCGGCTGCTTCTGGGAGTTTTTCTTATGGAAAAATGTTCTGAGGGCAGGAGGAAAAATGATTGGTTCAGAAAGATAACCAATCAGATCGTAGAGGACCTGGGTCCAAGACAACTGATTGGTTGGTCCCGCCTCCTCCAGTTGCTTAGACCCACCTCCTCTACAAGCTGATCCACAATCAGGTTCTCTCTCTGAATCAGTCATTTTTCCTTCTGCCCTCAGAACATTTTTCTGTAAGTAAAACTCCCATGAGCGTACCAGCTGACGGGTCACCATCTTGTATCACTGAAGGCTACGCTCTGCGGTGGAAGCCATCGTGATTGTGTATCTCTTCAGAGCAACAGCGTCAAAGTGCCATACTGACAAAAAATACACCTTCCCGGGAATGCTTAGTCGGTT
This sequence comes from Hyperopisus bebe, assembly GCA_026777045.1. Taxonomy (NCBI): domain Eukaryota; kingdom Metazoa; phylum Chordata; class Actinopteri; order Osteoglossiformes; family Mormyridae; genus Hyperopisus; species Hyperopisus bebe. The sequence continues at coordinate 35,156,529 of JAODJW010000062.1, forward strand.
CGGGCTTTTTATAACCACAGATATTGCTAATTATATCTCCTCCAATAGCTGACTGTAGGAAAAGCAGAAGTTGACAGTCTGAGCAGTCAGTGTTTTCTTTACAGCACCTGCAGGAACATTCACAAAACACCCCTCGTCCATAGAAGAGAAGGTTATAAGGTTATCGGCCTCTTGTTGGGCTCTTCTAGTCTTTCCACAGCGGGGAGGGGGGGGACGACATTCATCTGAGGTCTGAGCAGCGTAATCCTCCATTAAAGGAACACGAAAAATGCCGGCTTAGGGGGGATCGGAGGTCATCATGTCGAACGAAAGCGGAAGCACACAGGCCAGACCCCAAATTAAAGGGCGGAGAGCGTCCCCTCGACCTTCTGACTTGCCGGGACGTGCGGTCAGGACTCATTAACAAGTCTGGGGCGGAGCAGATGGGCTGCACCCGTCGTGTCTGGTATCCAACCTCCAGCGTGAAATCCAACAGCTCTGCTGAAATAAAACCCAACACCTCACCCCCAAGCCAACCGGTCAACAGCAGGTTCATACTGCTCTCTCTACAGCCTACAATGCCGCCCCGCACAAAGCTGATTTTAAAGTTTCGTACGCACTTCGCCAAGGCGTGAAAGCCAATCCCATTCCTTGGCAGTGTCACCACAGCATGCTAACCACTAAAGGACAGGTTCAACTTTTGTTGAACCATCCTGTACGCCAGTGGTTCTCAACCTTTTTGCACTGCAACCCAATTTTTACCATGCCAGCTCAGTAGCAACTCGGTGTCAACTACAGCTTTAAATTAACGCTATGACCAAGCATGCAGTGCACTCTGAAATTTACGCCAATCAATGCCTATCACACAAATCTGATTGGATGTACCAGTGAACTTTAAATTAAGCGTCTGTGGTTTGGCTTCTTGGATTGGTTGAGTGTTCACTAGTTTTACATTACACAGTTGCAAACCCAGGACCTGTTTCTATAGGTTAATTCCAGGACTGGAGTTTTAAAATCTGATCGTGGATCAGTGTAGGAGCTTGCTGGTTTTATAATGCTTATTTCCAACTCGTGACCCTTTCAGAACTTGCCGCAACCCAAATTTGAGTGGTGCCCTTGCTGCATGCGCTATTCACAATGGGACAGAAACTCCATGGGCAAGATTATCATGCTCTGTTAATCACTACCAGGTTTCCCAAAATGAAAACCAGTGAAGTAGCGAACAACGGGCCATGATTGGTAGCCCGAGGTAACCCCGGCCACAAATCTTCATTTCTATCCACTAATCAGGCAAGAATCAAAACTTTGCTTCTTGTCATATTGCCTTATTGGCTCAGCAGATAGTCCACATTTTCCCAACATAATTTCCCTATTTAGCGGGATATATTTTTAAGGAAATCCCAGGATTTTTTAAATTCATCAATGCCTTCTCCAGCCTCCACCCACGATGATTTAATAAACCTCATCTATTCCTCTTCAATTTGTATTTTGTGTGTACAGAATAATTACCACTGATCCGGAAGCCTTTATTTTCACGCCCCCTGGAAAAAGGCAAATAAATATCAAATTAATTTAGAGTAATAAAGTCGATGGCGTGTCGGAGGTAGGTCAATCTGCGCACGGGATGCGACAAACGGCTTTCATAACCAGATGATGGTTATTTATTATTTTTACTTCCACCGGGCGCCTTATTAGCCTCCCCCTGCCCCCCGACTGGCAGAGCTCCGCTACTTCAGTAGCTAATTGGAACCCCGTTAAATCCGTTGTCGCCACCCTCTCATCCACCCCAAGCTCCGCATCCGTCAGACTCGCGCTGACAGGCATCTAGGGGAGGATTTTTACGCTCGGAGATCTTTCCCATGCTATTTTAACCCCCCCAACACCTCCCAGACCAGTGAGGGAGGCCAATCGTGGGGTCACGGCCTGCTCAGCCCAGTCATCTTGTCCTTGTGAAATGCCTCCCCCCCCCCATTTACCCGCCTTCCGTCTCCCCGTGCCCTCTGCCTCTCACAGTGAGACCATCAGCCCAGACATCTTGACCTTTGACCCAGAACAGAGAAACTAGAGTGGTTTTCATTTTCACTGGGAGAGATACTGGGACAGGCAAACTAGGCAGCCGCCTGGGGTCCTATCAGTACAACGGGGTCCAGACAGATTCATGAAAGAATATACACACAGACATGGACAGCTCCCTCTAGAGGCAGAAGCAGCAGCTGCCTATGGATCCCAAATTACTTGTGTTGCGGAGGAGGTGGAATGATCATCAGTTTGCTCGGTAGGGAGCTCCATGTAAGCTTTTCCTGGGGTGGAGCACCCCCTTAGACCATTTACTGTTGCCAGATACCTTTGCAATGTAAGCAGTTCTGGCATAAGATCAGCTCTGTTCAATGACGCCAGACCCCCACGGCGCCACCTACAGCCCATGGCGGGTGATGAGAGAGGGATTGATTAGTGTGGCCTTTCAGTGACAGCTTCGTTTTGGGGACACAAAGC
>JAODJW010000062.1:35185537-35225554 GCA_026777045.1 Hyperopisus bebe
TGGTGGTACTGGAGAATTCTGTCTGTGATTTTATAGCATTCTTGAAACCAGGCAGTGCGTCTTCACTCTCAGATGAGCCCTGGCCTCTGGTTTTATGTAGATAATCTTCTCTTTATATGGTTCTCTTTTAGCACCTGGAGCAGAATTGCACTTCAATCGAGCCTTGTCTTCGTCCTTGTGTTTAAGGATCCGAATGAAGACCACTCCCATGCGTCCTAATCGATCCTGCTGGCCTGCTCCAAAAGGTGGCTACCTTTCATGATAGAGCATCCATGAAAGGTTTTTCATATTTTCCTTTTTTTCTGAATAAAACTATACCCAGTAAGATTCATACATTAGTACCCGTCGCCCAGTCGTGTCACCTGGCCTCTTAATCGTCCCTGAGGTGGCCACCGCTGAAAATCAGGTGCTGGTTTTTGTACTTGCTTCCATTGAATATCTGCCACCAGGAGAAAATACTAGTGCTGTCAAACGATTAAAATTGTTAATCAGATTAATCACAGGGTGGCTGTGGACAATTTTCGATTAATCACGATTAAATATCATTCATTTTTAATCTATATTAATCACCTTTCATTTTGCATGAGCAAACAGACTCAAGAAAAAAAGGGAATATATATGCACTTAACATGTTTATTTAACATCTTGAACATGAGTCGAATTGCCATTGTTAGCAATATCAGTTGATAACACATTATGCACGGTGCTTTACATATAAAACTCCGTAGCAACACGTCCACAGATAAGTTGGACGGTATAGTATGTGCGACCGATTTAATGAGCCACAAATGAGAAGTAGTGCTTAAACAGTATAACTACAACTTTCCCTTCTGTTAATAAAAAGTGCAGCCATCTTGGATTCTGAACTCAGGATCCTCTGTGCTGCTCCGAGATATTTCTCAGATCTCCGAGAAATGGGAGCACACATGTCGTCACTTGCGGCTTCAAAACTCGGAATACGAGTTCCCAGGGCAAATGGAACACACCAACACTGCCCGAAATGGGTTGACAGAGACATTTCAGGGATTTTGAGTCATTCTGCGCTGCAGATGGGTTAATTGCGTTAAAAATTTTAATCAGACTAATCATGATAATGGATTAATCCGCGTTAACCCGTTAATTTTGACAGCCCTAGAAAATACCAACTTGGAAGTGGAGTGACACTGTGCCACATGGCACTAAAAACAAAGGAGAATGTAAAGATTCATTCCTGGCGAAAAGGGGAACAACCAGGTTGTTGTCTGGTGTTTACCGTATGACCAGTTACCAGGAGTGTCACACTGACTAGAGGAAATCTAGGCAAATAGCACAGCGCTAATGCTAATAAGTGAGAGGCCATGATAGGGAACCAATATGGATGCCTTGGACCTCTTTCAGCCAAGGCTCACCGTACAATGGCTGAATCCGCCCTGACGGAAGGGTGGCCGTTTCCCAGCAGGTGGTCTTTTAGAACTCTGTTTTCTGTGTGTGTACCCTCGACACTCGAGGCCACTCGGGAACGTGAGCATTAACACCCCATTGCTCTTTGTAGCGCATATGCTAACCTCCATGTTTAAGTCCCTTCTGCGGCGGTGAAGCCAGAGTCCAGTTCGCCATTGCACTGCTGCCGGTGGCCGGGCATGTAATCCATGTTATGTTTTTTTCCCCCTGCTTTATGTAAGCCATTGCTTGCTCCGAGACCCGCGCCGCTCCTCTGGAAGCAGGATCGCTTGTCAAATATTCAACACCTCAAAGCTTTCACATGGGGCAGGAATCGACCGGCTGGGGATCACTGCTCATTTGCTACCGGTGTTGATCGTGGAGATGGCAGCAGTGGGCAGGCGGATCTCATTAGTGTGTCCTCCAGGGGAGGACCTACAAGAGGCCACCCGGGATGGGAGGTGGGGGGGGGGGGTGATTAATGCAACATACTAATGCAGATACCAAACTCTCAGAAACTCAGTAGCATGCTACAAATTCATCTCAGTGCCTGGAGTCTCCCAAGCAAACCAAGTTCTACCTGACCCGTAATGAGCCTGTGTGCTATGTACAGAATTGCAATAGAACACATTTTTGCTCCCTCCCAGCTCCTGGGAAAATGTGGACAGTCTGCAGGTCCCCGAGGACCGGATTGGTAAAACACTGCAACAGAACATAAGCAGCCCGCACACAAAGACAGACACACGACTTTTCAGCAATTTGCCATCTATCCATCTACATGCAACCACCTCAGACGTGATGTCAAAGTCCCAAGGATCAGTCAGAGGGACATGGCTCCCATTCTATGGAACACTGATGATCATTCAGGGGAGGCCCAAAGCATGCGACTCTGGGCGAGCTTTTCCATGCGTGGGAGTGACAGATGCAGGGAAGAAGAGAAGATCATAAGGAAGAGAAAGGGGGAGAGCAAGGAAGTGGGAAGAGGTAAAAAGGCGGGGGGGGGGGGGGTTTCAGGACCAGAGCTGCCTTGTGCATCAGGGGCTTAAAGCTGCATCGATCGAACGGGACGAGAGGTCATGTTAATGCAGCGAGATAGACGGGATTACTGCAGCGAGTGGGATTATCTTAAAAAAAAAAAAAAAAAAAAAACGGCAACAACACAGACTGCGTTCTTAAGCGGCTTGTTAGGCCGCAATCTGGGGCCCGCGGAGGGCAATCCTATTGGTGCTCCAGGCTCTGGGTCCCCTCATTACGGAAACGGAGCAGAGATTTACCGTGCCATGCAGCATCGACACGCCACCGTGACGGGCCGGTTCTGCCTCGCGCATTAGTCACGGCACATGGGAGAGACCGGCGCCCTGCTCGACGCCGCTCCACATACTTACAGTGTGCGCACCAGACGCCGTAACTACAAGGCAACGTGCTGTACATACATAATAACAATACGTAATTGTTACATTGTTACAAGTATTAGTTAACTGGTAATTGGTATAATGCATTTAGCTAAGTGTACTTCCGTCACTTCTGTATATGTGTCAGCGAATTGACGTATGCAAATGGAGGGAAATTTAATTGGTTGTCTTTCTTCCCAGTGTGAGAAGAGAGCAGCCAATAGCCTGCGATGTCAATGCAGCACATCGGGTTGGAAATATTACCAAGTAAACAAGCTGCTTTCCTGCCTTCAAGGAGCGGACACCTAGGTGAACGACATCACCTTTTAATTTAAATAGCTGCCCTCAGATCGCCTGTTGATGGCATCTGCAGGTCCTGATCCAGCCTGGCCTAGTTTCCTTATTCATATTCTGTCTATTTCCACAAAAACAAAAACGATTACAGGCACCAGCAAAAAAAAATATAGTACCACCCCCTGGTGATTTAGCAAACATTCAGCTGTAAAATGTGGTAATTACCAGAAAAATTAAGGAGAGGCATGAAAAGGGTGATTTCCTAAGGGCACAGAAAATCTGTTTTGCTCACAAGGGACACGAACAAGTTGTTCTTAAACACCAACTCCGCAGCATTCCGATCACAATGCATGAAGAGCCAGGGGATCTACAGGGGCTGGACGGTGTCACATCCTGTGAAAGGAGGACTGTGTTCCATCCAACCGCGATCCGATCCACAGGTACCCAGCCTGACCATCGTGTCACAGTATGACCGAGCCACACGCCGAGTGCTAAGCACAAGCGGAAAACGCTTTTCCCATCAGCCCCTGGGCGTGATTGACGAACCTGACAGGTCAGAGGCGTCAGACGGGTCTTCGGATTCTGCGCCACTTTTTGTCACACTTGCTGTCAGACAGAGTTTGATTTATTGAAATAACTTCACCCTGTGACATGAATTTGTAATGCTATGTTCCTTCAGTAAATGAGCTAGAAAATTAATTAAATTTCCAACTAAAAGACAAAGAACAGGTTCATAGATATGCCTCTTGCAATCCTCATAAGCTTACCGTAATGTCTCATGCTTATGGGCACTGTGCTTTTCTTTTTCACAAAAAAAACAACTAAGGAATACCACATTTAATACATTCTTTTCTATTAATTACACATAAATCTAATATTGTTTGATTAGAATGAGTGTTGGCAGATATGAGATGAAGAAACTCTCCCAAATTGAAGGTTCGGCACCGAGCAGGTTCAGACTCATACATGTTAATAAGGAGACAGCGGCCGCCAGTCTGCCCTCTCAGGACGGACTGCGTGTTCTGCAGAAGCGCAAACCGGATAATCAGCTCTGCCGACCCCCCCGCTAAGTAGCCTCAAAGTCTTTCGCTTCTCGATGTGACCGGTAATCGATCACGTTGCTGGAGGCGCCCGGCTGAAGGTTACGAGTTCACCCCATCTGTGAGAAGCATCTCCAGAACCATGCGAGGGGTGTCACTGTGCACCGTGGCCAACATGGCAAAGCTGAAGGCCATCCAAGACATCCCAGTCCACAATTTACGTCACAAAGAGTCAAAATCGTTCCTGGAAGAACATAGCAAGGACTGCCTGCTGGTAATCTGATTGCATTCCAATGTTTTGCAGCACTTTTCGTCAGTATTGACTTGACAGGACCTTCCTTAGATCTTCTTCTTGCTTTCAACTCTAACTCAACTCCATGAAGCCTATAGTGGCTAACAAACTGTGAGAAGTGAATGAACACAGATCACCATGCCCTGGCAAAGGGGAAGACAGACAGGAAAACCAAGACAGGTACTGGGTCTACACGTGCAGCACCCGGTGTGGTTGGGGGTTAAGAAAAAAACAGAAGAGTGCTTTATGTGAGATATTAGATATCTGTACCTTCCAGGACCTTACAGGCAGATTTAAATCTCTCTCTCACTTTCATATATTTGTGTCTTTGTGAATCATAGCAGAGTATGACGGGACAAGTGGAAACTAAAGACTTCCTGTGTACCTGCAGTCTTACTTGTACAAACACAGCATCACTATCATTATCTACACAAGATTTACAGACTGTTTAAAATATTCATAACAGCTCCTGAACTAAATTGGCCATTTTTTTGAGTTTGGTCATAATGAGATACTATTCCTGCTCATGGCATGTTGTGAACAGTCATTATATTTTTTGCTCACAATGCAGGTTTTTTTTGCATCCTTTACAGCTGGAATTTTCTGGGTCATATAAAGCAAACTGAACGTAGAGTATTTCATTTGATGAGCCACAGGGGTTAATAAACATGACTTGGATGTGTGTGAATGCGAGGTCAGGCTGTTGGGGGACCAGACCCCAAATCCTATATGAAGCTGTGCTGCAATCCCCCCCCCACACACACACATATACATGCACCACTCCATTATCTATTCACGGCGGCCGTCGGATGAAACTCCACAGAGGACTATTCGTGCGAAAACCATTGCTGGGTATAAATAGCAGGTTTCGGATTTACTTCCGTGCGATTTACCCTGGGACTCCGTTCGGGACCCTGAGAAGTAATTTGCATGCAGTTGGCGTATTTCTGAAGATGCTCACGCAGAACGGGACCTGAGGGCCAGCGTCAGAGCCACTAAGAGGCATAGGCTACTGGGCCTTATGAAGACCCCACACAGAGGGCCCGTACCCCGACCCGGGCCCTGACCCAGGGCCCCGAACCAGGGCCTAATACAATCCCTCCACCCAGGGGTGGCATTAGAGATTCCGGGCCCCATGAAAGCATATCATATTGGACCCCAATCCAATTATGTTACAAATATTTCAGGGTCCCTGAGTGATAGTGGCCCTTGGAATCGTCCCGACTTCCCCCCATTTACGGCGCCGCCCCCTGCCTCCACCTCCAGCACACGCGTCCAATCAAGGCAACGCACAGGCAAAACCGCACCCTGATTTGCTGACATTTCTTGATGCCGTTATCCTCTCCGCGACAAGCCGCGGAGTTCTCCCTGCAGTTCCTAAACCAACCAGTGGGCGAACTCTCGCACCACAATGAAATGCACGGTCACCCCATCCCTTCAAGAGACAGCAGAATCAGCCGCGCTGTCAATATCTGCGGCATCACTAAAGCCCGGCAGTGTCCAATTACATAACGTGGCTCCTGGTTCACAGCCCCACCTCCCAGATGCTGGGGTGGACACCCCCCTCCCGCTGCCACATCGCTCCCTTAGCCCGGACTGGACCGGGCCGCGCAGCACCAGCCAAACTGCGAGGGAGCGAATTCGGGAGCAGCGAGTGGGGTCCGAGAGATGCCATGACGATAAACGGGGGCGTTAGCGGATTACAACCAGACCCCACGGACCCCAAACGAGGCCGGGGACGAGAAAGACAGACAGCGATCAGAAGCTGCATTCCCCTCCATCTTCCTACGCCCCTTCATAGTGCCCCTACACCCTTTGGCATCATTTTTACAACACTGTCACAGACATAAGCTCTTCTACATCCTCACAGCTCATCTGCATCCAAAATCAATTATCCTTCTACATCCTTTTATGGCACTAATACACTCTTTCTGTACTACGCTATTTCACTACTACGCTCTTTCTGTACTACACTATTTCACTACTACGCTCTTTTTGTACTACGCTATTTCTCTACTACGCTCTTTTAGAAACTCAGGGTTGTGGGACAGGGGTTTCAGTACCTTCTCAGCTTACAAAATGGAGGTCTGTGAGACGTTGCAGAATGGGATGAACCTACACAGGGGTGCGGTCTGCGGTCCACCTGCACAGTTGAGGCATTGAGGTCTGCCATTGGTCGGTACACTGCAGCTACGCCCTCCGGTGGCACACTCCTGCCAGTGCGGCCTCCAGGCCTGCAGCCTCTTGAAGCTTCTTCTCCCTAAGGCTCCAGCTTCCCTCTCTCCCTCTCTGTAACGTCGTCGCTGCTTCTCTCCCACAACCAGCAGTGATATTTACCCCCACCGGAACCATACATTTGTGTGCGGACCCCAGGGGTTGGTGGTGTGCCCCCCTGCAGGCCACAAATAGTCACCACATTAAATATTAAATAAACGTGTTTCTTATTTAGAATCTGAAGCAGCATATTCTACTAACTAGCTCGCTAGCTACGATCTGACACTACTAACTAGCTGTTTGTTTAGCTTTAGAAGTGACTTTTTCAGTGGGGCCCAAAAAAAACCCCAAAAAAAACTCACCCCTCCCAGAACTGCATTATTTCTAAGAGTCATTAATAAGATCCTCAGACGCTCAGACTCTTTTGGTCTGTTCTGTGCACTCCCGTGCGTACATACACCCAGGCTATGTCCTCACCACACACTCCAGAGAACAGAGCGCACTCTCAGGCCAAACCAAAACCATTTCACACCATGTTTACACCCACAGAACCACTCAATATGTCCGTCCCAAGCCATCCATCACGCCCCGGCCAGTTTGCTCCAGATGAGCCAGTGCAGTTCTTCACAGTGCTGTTCCCCTATGTGCTTCAGAGAAGACAAAGCCATTTTCAAGGTAACCGCCAAGCAGAGATATCACCTGCTCTTTTGGAGAATATCAGGCTGACAACCAGTACAAGTTCATTCTGAACCCAGTTTCAAATTCAGATCTAAACACATTCGACCCATCCTCAGCTAGCAGACCTGCAGTCCCTCAACTGGCAAACCCCACGGCATTCTGGGACGCAGGAGCAATAATTCGGCATTTTAGGACCACAGAAGCACCTAAATGCCAAGTGCAACATATTTCTAAATGCACATCAATTTAAAATTCATCATCCACCCCGTTAACAGGAAGTTGAACAAGCCGTTCATAGCTACCTGAAGGAAAAGCCATGTTTTATAATTAGGTTTCAAAGTACATGCGTTGCTCTTTATAAATCACACTTTCATGTAATGAGACAATGATCATTCCCGCTAGGCTGGAAGATGTTGCCAGAGCCCTTAATGCCCAGGAGGACATCGGGGGGGGGGGGGGGGGTCCAGCACACAGCAGCAGCCGTATAACTTCTGAGAGCCGCTACTGGTGACGTGGGACTGAAACTGCAGTGCACTCTGGGAAAGCAGGGGGAACGGCGGCATCGCAAAACAGGGAGGCCGGTCTGTGCCCTTGGGGAGACGCAGACAGAGACGAAGGCGCAATTTCTGCGCCCCTACCTCTTGATTTCACACTTTCGCGCGTCGACGTGGAGAACTTTGTCAGCACGAGCCGCCCGCTTTACCCCCAGTCATTTATAGCGCTGGTCTAATTATAAACATCTGCTTCCGTGACCCCCACCCCCACTCCCACTTTCCCCCTCTCTAGAGGGTTGTACTTCAAAATAAAGAAGACGACACCAAGACAAATAAAGATGAATAAAGCGTTTCCTCCTGACAGGGTAGTAAGAGCGGATTTCCACCGGCAGCAGTGCCCACAGTCTGGGCTGAAGCTGCAGCTTCCTGTCCAGCTAATAATCCTCACGTGCAGTTATTTCAAAGTCCACTTTATAACAAAGCTCAAATCTGTTGACGCAGATTGTTCTTCTTAACCTGAGAAATAAATTCTCTTAAGATGGTGCCAGTTATATAGCAATTTATAGTTAATTCTAAGGAGTATTTCTTATTTTGTGATTGCTCAGGAATCGTTAAAATAAATAAATGTCTCGGCGGTTAAGACTGAGGGGGTGTGAAAGCCGCCCACCCCCATCTCGAGACATGACAGTCGACACGTTGTCACCTTCACGGGCCTTTTTCTGCCGCCCTGCCCGGTCGGGGGGGGGGAGGAGGGGGGGGGCAAAGGGCCTGGGGCAGCCCCCCCTTTCAGCTCCAGCTGAGCGTGGCGTCTATGTTGCTCCTTCTGGGAGTAAGAGGGCAATTAGCAGCCCGTCCAGTTCTGGCCGTAATCGATAACCGGAAGAGCTCAGCCACTCTGTCGCCATGACGAGTCCAAGGAGCTGAGCCGCATGCTTTAGCTGTAACCTTTCTCTAATTGGACAGCAAGCTCCAAGGCAGACATATAACAAAGGTGTGGGCGGGCGGCGCATTCATCACGGCCCAATCAGAGCAAAGAGTCACATTTAAATGCCATTTGGAAATACAGGGATTTCATGGCCCATGCTGGAATGGCGTCACATGACTTCATGCAGCAACCACATGACCTGAGGGGAACCTCACTTTCACTACCAATAGCAGAGAAGCTACTCCGACCGTCCAACATGAGACCCAATGACTTTTTGCCATTTTCTCGTGGCCGGGATTCTGCTATTTTGGGCAACGGGATTCGCTAATATCCATATCCACCATCTACCTGCACACTCCTCAGATTTCACCATCCTTATTTTTCGCCGCTGACATATGTTTTTATTATGAATTATATATGAGACACGAAACATGAGACGAGCCATCAACCATAACAAAATAAAAATCCAATATTCTTCCCTCCAAATAAAACCACCTGGACACTGAGCTCATTACGAGGTTTGCAGAAGCCAATGCAATGAGGACGGCAAGACTTTAACCAAAAGCTCGGAATTTGCATGTCGGGGCCTCTGAGGGTGTGGGTGGGTGTGAGTCAAGCTCCAACCCAGAATCACATTAGCCATAGTCCAGTATGATTTATGGAGAGCACTTTGGACCCGAGCAAGGTGAGGCAGCTTTTCAATGAGACTGACTGCCCTTTAATTGGTTGTCATAGCTGCGCATTACGAGTTACGATTAGAGGACATGGTGCAGTTTCATAGCCAAGTCACTGGGAGCGAGTCAAGGCGAGGAGTCAGAGCAAAGAGTCAGGGTGAGGAGTCAAGGCGACGAGTCAGAGCGACGAGTCAGATCCTGGCCTCCATTCTGCTCAAAGCATAGTGGCAGGTACAGTCCAAAGGGACAGCAAGGTAGAGGAAGCCTGGGCCAGAACCAGCACCCACAGCCCTTAGGAAAACCCCACCCTCCAACCACATAATATGAGGACCTCCCCCCCCCCCGGACAAAAAGGATGGCGGATCCCCACCTTAAAGAGCCGCAGGATGTTGGCAACCATGATGGACACGGAGCTGGCAGAGGCGCCGATCACACCCACAATCTTGTCCGGCTTGGCGAAGATGGGCGGGTCACCACTGGCACAGCGGACGTCCGTGGCGTCCTTCTCGATCAGCGCCTGCACGAAGGTGAGCGACTGCTCCAGGGCGTAGGTATCCCGCGAGCAGGTGTCCAGGATACGGGCCCCCAGCGTCACGTTGGGCAGCAGCTCAGGGTCCTTGTTGATCTGGTCGATGGCAAAGAGCATGGCTTCCATTCGGTGGATGCCCTTCTCCTTCTTGAGCTCGCCGCAGGGCACGCCGCGGTCGCCGCGGGCGTGGACGGGGAAGAGGCCACCCAGGATGATGTCACCGTCCAATCGGATGGAGTGGGCGTGCTCCTGGGCCTGAGCCTCTCGCATGCAGCTCAGCAACCAGCAACACCTGACCGTCAACAGGAAGACGCGGCGGCAAGAGATAGGCTGGTTCCGCGAGTCCCTCGCCATGGCGGCGAGGTGGGGCGGGGCGGAGTGAGCGGGCGGGCGGGAAGGCGGGGCTTCTGGTGGTCGCAGCGAAGGGGGGCAGTCCGGCAGTGAGCACAGGAGTTAGGGGGGACCATCAGTGCCCCCCCAGCCAATCAGAGTTCAGCCTCGGACCCCAAGCAAATGCGGGGGCCTACCGCCAATTTTTATAACATCCCGGCCACATGTAGCACGCATCTCAGGATGAAAGCGAAGGTGGAGGGAGTGGATTTGAGAGCCGGGGGAGGGAATCTCAGATTGAGGCCACGGAGATCACAGTCCTGGGTTCGAAGTGGCCTGACAGGAGACAAGGGTAGGAAGGAAACCTTAATATCACGGAGATTAAACACTCAGCACCGCAAAACGAAACCTACAAGACACACCGAAACAGATGTAACAAGCATAGCGTCTGATGGTCACGCTTGCTAGGGGCGGGGGGGGTGGGCGGTATAAAAGTGGTATAACCTGATGACATCAGGAGCAGCAGCTCAATCAACAGCCTGTAAAAACTCCCCACTTACCGTGCCTTCATTTAGGCCGCTAATTTACTTGTTTGCTTATCGTTAACGTTAAACGATGATTAGTTTATTAGAAATTAGAAGCTCGTTCAGCTTCGACTCCCAGCTAAATGACACACCGCTACCCCCACCGAAGAACGACCGTCCGCCCTTCGGAGCCGTGAAAATGATCCCATTGCATTTGTGGGCTTATCAGCAGTGCCAAGTATTCCGCTAGCATGTCGCGTCTATCTTGCACAATAGATGAGACTTTCCGTTTGGGAATTAAGTCAGAATATCCCCCATCACCATCTCCAACATTTCTTGTAATAAGAACCCGATTGTAAGGTAAAAGCATTTTATCTTCGTTTTAACTATGTAGCTCATTATTGTCAGCCCTCATTTCTCATCCTGCTGCACGATGACAGATACAAACTGGTTTTCGTTAAATGACTAGTACCAGCTATCGGTTTTTGGTTCACCGGCATTTAAATTAAGACCACAACTCGGTGTGAACAACCTCTCCTACTATTCTCTCGATCTGAAACAATCGACTCATTAACGCATAAAAATAGTTAGATTCACAAAAATACCTCAAGGATATCAAGTGTTGAGTCGTTTTTAGCGAGAACGAAAAGTTTCGTGTTCAGTATTAAAAGTAGGCATGTTAGAGTGGCTGGTCGGTTAGAGAGTAACAGCGTCCTGGCGTCGGATCAAAGGCTCTTAATGAAGCTGGAGCCCATCACGGTGCAATAAGGCAGGGCTGCTCCCCCCTTCTGCGGGTGATAAAGCGGGCTGGGTGCTGGCGATACGGGGATTAATATATTACAAATAGTAAGAATAAAATGTAATACTAAAATAACAGACAACCCACCGCACCCAGCTCCAGATAAAGAGGGAGACGTTTCACAGACCGTCTCCGCTGGTGCGGTAATACGGGACTGAAGCAGACAACTGGGCTAAATGCCGGTTTTTGCATCATTATGCGCATAAACATGTAATCAGATTTTTAAACTCATTGCTCAAATGATCCAGTCATTTACAACCTCCCTTAATGTAGGATCTGAATACATTATACAATGTTTAAATTACTTTGCGTCGTACGTAGTATGTAAAGGCTACCTCGATATCTACCACCTCAAGCCAGTTTTCCCGAAGGCTTGACAATCTGCAGCCCATCTTAAATTATAAAATTTATTTTCCTTAGCGTAGTCTTTAGAAATATCCTAACTGCAAAACCGTACTTGTAAATAAACATTCACTGATTATCATATAAACCATTGTGTGGCATCAATTAATCAGTCAAAGAGAACTGAGATGAAACCGGATAGCTTTAATTATCATCTAAACCGTTATTACGGAGAGAAAGAAAATGCATGGTAATACACTGACAGGCGAACTGTGTCCCATTTCTCTTTCTAATTTATATGAATAGGACTGAGCAAGCCCGTTCCATCTTCTTCTGCTGATTCAATTATAATTTCTTCAGCCTAACAACTCTCAGCGGATCGTGTTGCTCTGCTCAGAAACTGATAGCTTTCGGCTCTCTGTAGCAATACGGAAAAAAACCCTATTTCTCTTTTTTCCCCTCCTCTCGCTCCCTCATACCGCAACTGTTATGACATCGTATTTCATGCTGCGGATCAGTCAAAGCGCACAGCCTTACCCACCTAAGGACTGGCGTTTCATACAACCTGTCGTATAAAAAACTTAAGCAATGATGGTAAAAATCAACCGCCCATAAAGCAAAATAGTCCCCACAAACATGACTAGCAAAAAATGGAAACTCTTTTGAAAGAGCGCCATTTATTAAGCATCTAAGTATCAACACCACATCTGATAACTGCAAAGGGTTGCGAATGTATATCCAGAATAAAACTGTGTAATTAAATCTGATAAGGAGATAAGGCGTTTCATATGCCCTTTCTTTTGCCATATGAACACTGATGGGTTCGTGCCGATATGACCTTATATCTTTGAGTCTGGATAAAAACGAAAAACGATAAGCATAGTGGAAAAACAGCATATTTTGTTCGGCATTCAGATAAACACGCGAGGATATTTTTTTCGCACAAAAGGCGTCTAAACTTTAAAGATGCAGTGAAATTAAACAATTCTTTAGATAGAAAAGTAATTTACTTAAGTTTTCCTGTTCGGGTTTTTAAAAAGCTACTTCCGACGACGCAGGTCGGACGTGACACGCCTGTATTGAATCTCATCCCAGAAGCGCATTCCTTCGCTTTCCGCTGTAGGACTCCACTGGGAAGCTATGCACTTTTCCATATGTTGGGAAAAAACTCTTTCATCTTATTTTCTACCCGTGCACATGAGAGATTAATCGCAGCTTTCCATCAAAGAACCCCGTTTATACGCTCGATCAGTTATTAACATACGAGAAAGAAATTTTAGGCTATATGCAGGTAAGCCGAAATTGTTCGGACGCACTCAGAAAGAAGTCATCCGGAATTTGTCGTATGCTAAAAACAAGGAGAGAGAAACAAGCAGAGATACTAGGAGGCGATCCACAATCTACCTGCTGCTCGGTGACTCACAGACGGTCCCGCTCCGAAGATACGCCAGTGTCTGTTCCCGGTGCTGAAAGGGACAGCGCTGAGCCGGAGCCGGAGCCGGAGCGCGTCTCATCCGAGTGAATCACAAAATACTCCCACCGGCCGTGATTGGTCCCTGCACTCCCTCAAATGAAGCAGCACCGCTTACCGGCACTTCAGTTGCTCCGCACGCTGCCCGGGATTATTCTCACGGTTGTCTTATATTAAAGAGGCGCAATTCAGGAGACGTGGCCCCTAGAGGGGCAGAGGAGGGGGGGCATGGAGGGCAGGATGACATCTAAAGAGGGATTTGGAATTCGGCAAACAAAACTAAGTCTAATTTTCATACTGTTTCGTAACAGTATTTTAACCGAGATTCACAATTGCACTTAACAGACCACTTCTGCTGGTGTCCGGACAACAAAAACAGAATTTTAAGGATGAAAAGAACGAGACCGTAGCCCTCAGATTCACAGGTCCCCGGGAAATATTCCCAAGTAACCCGGTAAATTAGACAAATCACTTCTCTCGGCTAGATGATCATGTTTACTATTTCGTCTCCCTTGAGTAGCTTATGTGTGAAGCGATCAGGTACTATCTATATAGCTATAATACGAGCGGTTAAACAAATTTCGCTTTTGTGCGATGATTTAACTGTAAAACATGCTTGCATTTGGTGTCAGCAATCGTATTAATACGAATTCAGTTGGCTTGTAGAACCCAGGACTCGACTATAATGTACTGTAGGTAATAATGATGCACTCCATCTGTATTTGTGTGATTTCAGCAGAATTGACATTACCGAGCGCCAAACTACAATATTGGCTAGTAGACTTGCGCCACCTAGTGGAAATGGTCACAAATTACGTCGTTCACCTGTCATCTTTCCGTTTTAACAAAGCGGTATTAAGTGTAATAAAACAGGAAAATGTTTCTGTAGATATCGCGATGCAACCTAACTATAGGCTTACCATACCTTGTTTTTAGCAGCACTGTGGCGAGACTATATTGGTTATCTAATAGGCTGCTAGGCTGCTGAAATGTCCACACTTGTTAGTTGTTCAAATTATCACTGATGTCGATAATCATTTTAATAAATCTTCATGAAAATAAATAGCGGGTGGTTTTGAGCAGTGCTAGAAGTGGGGGAAAAACAGGTGCCGGTCCTGCCCTTGGCATTCAGTAGGCCCGCCGCAGATATTGAGAGGAGCCGGTACTCAGAGGTGCTGGTATTGCGTACCGGTGAACACCTGATCACAAGAAGCACTGATCGTGAAGGAAAACAGGTGAAGTAAACGGATCTCATCTAAACATACATCTTTTACCGTTGGCAGAAGATATTTCAGTGTCTCCAGAAACATTGATGAAGCAGCTCAGGCTGGTTATTGCGAGAGAGGATCCGCCGATGCACATTAAGATAGTCTTTAACTAAATTTGACACACAGTCAGATTTGCTTTTAGACTATTCCGTTCCGGTGGTTCTTCGATCGGCCCGGCGTTGAGCCATTTTCTGAGAAGGGATAAATTAAGAGACCATTCAGCAGCAACGGAAAGCAATACGCATTACGTGCTCTTACCAGAGAGTTATCAGGCAATGAATTAAACTTAGGCAGTATTGTCCTGCTCAGACTGATATTGCACGAATCTCTGATTTAAACCTGAAACATAAAAACAGGATGTCGTGCCAAACTATAAAAATGCCTTCATGTTGTTATTTTATATTAATTACGGGCCTAAGTCACCGCGTCCCACAAAAACAGGGCATATTCTGGTAAAGTTTGACACATGTTTAAGTAATGCATGCATCATCAACCATTTGGGGGCAAATCGGTTCTTGAAATTTTGCTACAACCTTTTAAAGATTAAACAGCGGATTTGATTTGTCTGACCTTCCAAAACTGTCTGATCATGGCAAGCGTGAGGTAAGGCTGCAGACATCGCCGGGAATAGCAATTTGGGACTACCTAGCTAAGGCACTGGTATATTATAAAGAAATGGTGTAAATCGGCCTACTGGTTGATTAAAAACGAATATTTTTAAAATGTGTTTTGAATGGCGCGAATCCAGTCTGGAACCGACAGATAAAGGGAGGCAGTGTTTTTCGAGTGAAATGTAAAGTGAATCAGCTCCATGCAATTATATAACTAAACATCATACACTAACGTCATAGACTATTAATATTACAATCTACTAGGCATTCTTAAGCAGGTATTTCTTAAATCTAACATCACACCTTTCACTAGTCGGAGGCCCCATATCACTCACTGCCAGACGGTGCCACGCCAGTTTTAATTTAAAAGTAAAGTTTATGCGCATTTTTAATAGGCGCATAAAACCTAGACTAGGCTACTTCTTTCCTATGCACCCTCCCATCCCAAAGAGAAAGGACTCGTAGAAATTTAAAAATATATCGGCACCGTTCGACATATATGACTGGAACGAAATTAATTTCGGCCCACTTGGTGCTGCTCGCTGCCCCGCAGGTAGCTGTCACTGCCTGCCACACCAGCTACGGCCGTCTGCCGGCCACTATTGTTAATGCAATTTAATAAATATTGATATCGGAGGCCGGGAAAGACATCCATTTTTATTACATCCACAGTGAAGACCTGCTGTGCGCACATAACCCCCAGTTATCTAACGCGTTTTATACAATTAGGCTTTTAGACCCGACCGTAATAGCACGAAAGGATTGTTTCATAATGTTACATGGAAATATAGCCAATTACAAATTCAAGTGATTTATTTAATGTACTTTATCAAAGTTAAAATCCTGCCAGTTGCATTATTTCTAAATACGGTACGGTAAATAAACGTCAGTACTAGGCTATATTGTGAAATTATCCTAGTGAAGGACTGACTATACATTGTTGTTTATTTTAATGAGGCGCGTCTTAAGGCAAAAAGGACCGATCCACGTGAGACTCACGTGAACAGTTACAGACTTACAACCTGTTACCCATTCCAACACAAAAAAGCGAAACGCCTGCAGCGACGCTGCAGCACGATCGATGGACGGGTATGAAAAGAGCGGGTTTACTTCGTCGTCCAAATGTTTCTGCGACCTTCGTTGTTTGTAAACTACTTTCTTAAACCATGTCAGTGATTGAAAGGCAGCAAGTCATGCACGTGACGTAAATTTTATACAGCCTACCATCTATTCAGGTAAATGAAATCAGCAGCAGTCATTATGACTGGATTACATTTGCTTTAGGCATTGCAGATAGATATCAGCACCACCTTCAACATAAATTATTCATTGTGCAATAGGCGAATGCTTTAACACGATTACTTATTTTGTATTGAATGTATTTGTTGTACGCTACCATGTTATACATTAAATTACGCCGCAATTTAGATACACGCAGTTCAGATACAGCCTACAAATGAAGGTTTTCACGATTAGGGTGAACATTTTCTCAGTTGTCACAGAATTGGTTCTTTTTGTAACACGTGCACCTTTCATTATTTGTAAAGGATTAGCTTCGGTTCCTGACGGACAGCCCTAACATAGTCCCATCAAAAACAGATGGCCTAATCATAGCAATAAGTAATAATTGAGCCAAAACAACCGTAAACAAACACGTAGAAGAGAAAATGGGCGTAAATCATTGATTTATGATAGATGAGCGGTACTCAAAGCAAGCAGCGGTCCCCTGGGTGACATTAGGCTTCGGTGATTGATATTGCACGGTGGTACTACTGAGAGCCAGCCCGCATCTATAAAGAGTCACGGGAAATACCGTATTCAGAACAATTCTGTAATCTCACTTCTTTCCAGATCTTTCATTGCGCCGCATCCAAACGCCAACGTGTTTCCTGATTGCCGCGTCCTTTGTTGTTGATTACTCCCTGAAGACCTCCGTCTTCATAACTAGTCAGCTGACCCCGTTGTCCTCCCATTTAGCCATAACCCCAACTTTCACTTTGTTGTTTCCTTAGAAGTATCTTCAGAACTCCTGCATTTTCCATGATAAGTGTGGCATCATCAGTATATCAAAGGTTGGTATTTTATCTTGAATCATCCATGATTTGCCTTTTCTGATTTTGGCTTCTCTATTGCCATTCTCACTATGCCTTCTCGGTCTTCCACTTTCATTTCTTTGTCTCTTTCATTTTCACCTATTTTCCTTCTTATTCCTCTTGGATGACTTCGAATTCCATCCACACTTCCTTCGGCCCCCTTTGAAATACATCCAGCAACTCAAATTCAGTGGGTATATTCGTCACGTAATTTCTTGAAGTTGGATGACCTTGTTGTCACTTCACACTTTCACTTGGAGCTTGGCCACAGATGACCACAATGTGTTCCACAATCTACTACAGGCCACATCTACTTCAACTGACTTCTTCCATGGTTGAGCACTAAGCATGTAGTCTGCCTGATTTGTGACTGCCCCCTGGTGACGTCTGGGTGTAAGGACCAAGCTGCGGTTGCTTGACGAACGTCTTGGCAATCAGGAGGACCTTGGTTTTGCAGAAGCTGATTATAATTGCTTTCCAGCTTTGTTTCCCAAACTCTGCATTTCATTGTCATTCCAGTCTCTAATCATCAGGAATATACTGTTTGCAGGTCCTGCCTGCTTCAGCTTGAACTTAGCCATAAAACTTTGTCTTCTGCTTCATGCACCTCAGCTGCTGGGGAATAAGGAGGTGAAAGCCGTCATACTGGGGGGCCCACAAAATTCACACCAGTCCTTCACCGGATCGTGTCCATTTACAGTCTGTTTGACATCCTTCCCATCTATGCCAGTTTCTTTATTGTCCATTTCCTGTGCAAATCAATGAACTTCATGTCCAAATCCATTCCCCTGAAGTACATTTACGCCTACAATGTAATTGTAAATGTAATTGGTAAGGCAGGTTCACAATTTCCCGTTTGATTCAGTGCCTTTGCCCTCATCCTGACTGGAACCTCTGCTAAGAACGGTTTCCCATGGGAAGCTGTAGGAGTCAAAAACTGCAGAAAGCGTCCCTGATGCACACAAGGCTCTCCACAGTGGCAAGGGACCAAACTACGAGGAGAATCTCACTTTCTAGAAGGTGATACTCTATGGCAAGTTCCTGTGCAGAGCTGTGGAAGTCAGGAGCACCACCTTCAATTTCACTATTAAAACGGTAATTGTCACACATAATGGAAACATATGTCTTACAAAGAATCCCAACTCATCTTTATTAAACCAGTAAGAACCTGGGTGACCAATTCATTTTTTAAAAATTCTGAAATTAGACCGTAAAACAGGAACATAAGTGAGATATGAAACGGCGGAGTTGGGTTGAGACAGTGTGACCCGACCAGGTGACCTGGAGCCACGACAGTGTTTCTGACAGGAAATACATTAAACACTGATGGACCAGTGGTCTCCTGGACCATTTACCCTCACGTTTATTGATCCGGGGCTGCAGGAACCAAGAGGGACGTTTATCTCCTGATAGTTCATCTGGACTCATTCATCACCCCAATAAACAGACCTTTGCATCTGAATCTTGTCTCCTCCCCGGTTTCAAACGCTCTCCTGTATTCTTCAATACTCCCTTTTGGGCGTACACTGTAATCAGCATTGTGACTTGGTAGAGGAACCATCTAGAAACAAACATTTTTAACCCCCAACTGCAACATTTCATGACAACTATGCAGCAGTAAAGAACTCACTAAGGAATGGGACATGTAATGATGGGGGGGGGGCTATGAGTGCCAGTCCTTTATGCCCCCAAAATCGACTGTGCGGTGGCTATGCCCACAAACACCATCTTCCTCCCTCTCGCTCCAGCTGCGACTCCTCCTCAAATGTCTGCTGCTCGCCGTTTTCCCTTCAGTTACATTTGTTCCTGTGATTAAGAGGCTGCAGGCATCCGCTGGGGGCACCTGGGGAGTCGAAAACACACCGCCAGCTGGTAAATTGTACTCGAGTCGGTTAAGGGCTCTGTTTTAATGTGCTGTAACGTGGTCTAAAAACAAATGTCTCGGGGAAAAGCAGAAATACATTTCCTCCAACGCGTTTATGTATCGCAGTACACCATTAACTTACGGATAATGGGTTTAATTCTATGTGAATTTCAATTGGCCGTTTCGACCAATGGGGTCTCTGGCATCTGCGGTAACACCAATCAGCAGCTATGACTGAATCTTATATTTCGATAGCTACACTGTGCCCTTAATTACGATGCCGCTCGCCCTCGTCCTCCGCCAGCACCGCATGTGAATTTAAAAGGTAAATATCAGAAGCAGGACAGGTGATTTGCTCAGCGAAAGGTCGGATGTTGTCGAACCAACTCCGACCCTGACAGCAGGAAGTAATTACGAGGATGGACAGATGCGGCAGCAGACAAGGAAAACGACAGCCGACACATTTTTGTACGGTCATCACGGACAGCGGATTAACAAGCCCAGCAGAGTTAGCGTTTCCTCCACGATCCGATTCCCTTTGCTCTCCTGTCATTCCCAAGGGCCCCAGAATGATTTTTCATAGCTACAGGAAACAAAGTGACAATAATTCTTCCGCATCGCTTCTGAAAAGAAATCTGACATGCAATAATCAACTCCAAAAAATGGCTCATACAAGTTACGTGAAATGATGAGATAGAGTGCACTGGAGTACTGCGTCAGACTGATGAAAATCAAATACAATCCTTCTTAGTTGGCGAATGTATGTTGCATTATTGGCACGATGAACTTACTGAACTTTGGATCGTGTTCTAGGAGCCTTCTGGCTCTGCAGCGAGCGCGAGGTCCTGGCCGTCACATGGCTCCTGAAGTGGACCTCCAGGTTTACCTTTCTGCTGAAGGCCCGCCCACACACATCACAAGTGTGAAGGGGGATCTTCTTCTTGACTTTCTTCTCAGAGCCTCCCTCAATGGTGGTGGAAGACCTGCTGGCAGAGGTTTCCCTGTGGAGAGCAGGTGACCAGGCAGCCCCACCATGACCACGACTGCTGGTCTTTGTGGTCTCCCACTGTGTGGTCTGCCTGTCGAGAACCATCTCCACCGGCTTCTTGATAGCCTGGCTCACTACCTTTGGCATGACCTTATCTAGGTAGCTCGACAGCTTCTTGTGCACCACCTTCATGTGTCGGATGAGGTCTGATGTGCGGCGCGACTCGTAGATGCAGATGGGGCAACGGAAGAACTTGATGAAGATCTCGTTGCCCTCTACATGCCGGTCAATGTGCTTCCTCAGGTTCTTGCCAGAGGTGAACTGCCTCTTGCAAATTCGACAGTAGTGCTGCTTTAGGTCAAACCCAATCTGGAGTTTGGGGCTGCCCAGCCTGAGACCTTGGGGCTCCTGCGAGGTCTTGGTCTTCCCACCCACCTTACCCGTGGGCTCGATCTTGGTTCTGACGCTGGGCTTCTTCAGAGCACCCTTCCGACTGGGCCGTGTTGTGCGAAAGACATACTTGTGTCTTGTCATCATCTTATGCTGAGGAGGTGCTGGTGAGGACTTTCCACCGCCTGGTTTGCCTGTAGCAGCAGAGCCCTGGTATTGAGCATGGTGCTCACCATCAAGATGCCGCTGCATAATGGCTTTGGAGACAAAGGGCTTCCCGCGCACATCACAGCTGTGGCCGGGACTGCCTGGGGGGCACTGTGACCGGCCTCTCCCCCCAGACTGAAGACCGACAGGCAGAGGGAGCTTCCCTCTAAGCCTCCTCAGGTCATCGGGGTTGTCCTTGTGGACCCTGAGGCAATGCTGACGCAATCGGCAGAGCGAGCTGAAATCCTTCCCACACAAGGTGCAGGAGATGCTCAAGGCATCGCCTTGATTGGCTTTCTCCTCACCTCTCTTTGCCTTTATTTGTTCTACCTCTCGGTTGTCGAGTTTGACCTTCACCAGCCTGTTTGAGTCATCAGTCTTGATCTCCTCCTCTACAGTCACGTCAGCTAGGTGCTCCTTAAGATTCTCATGGTCATGGTCAAACTGATGGGCAGTTTCCTGCTCTCTGAGTTGGCGCTGGTTCTCCTCACTAGAAAAAATATTCGGGGTGCTCTTGTGACCCTGCTTTACCACACTGCCTGGCATGTCCTTCAGCAGGTCCATCATTGGCTGGTTCTGATCACCCGGGGATGCGACTATAGAGAAACAAAAATATAATATCAATATGTGGAACGACAGGAGGGTCTACTGACAAAGACGCTGGAGGAAATACAAGAGGATGAAAAAGACCCACTGACCGCCAGCCTCGTCCGACCTGGAGAAGCAGTAGAACTCCTTGTGCCTGACGAGGTTGGGCAGGCCACGAAATAGGCTGCGGCACAGTTTGCACTCAAATATGGTGTCCACCTCCCTCAGAAGCGTGTGCATGAGCTCTGCAGTGCCTGCAGGGTCAACGCGAGCCGAAAAGCAATCATGAGATGGTCAGGCACACATCTGGAGCAAATGGAGCAAGGGGAAGGGTCTCATACCAGAGCGGAAGCACTCGATTATCTGCTCGATTCCAGACATGGAGGTGAAGGTCTGCTTCTGCACTGAGGAGAGCTCTCCAGGGCCCTGGGTGCGTACTGAAGAAAAAGAGAAACATCTTTCGTACCAGAAACTTACTTAGGGAAACAGACAAGACCAGCCTACATCCATCTATAATGTGTAGAACCACCCTGGTCATAGTGTCCGGGTCAATATTTCACTTCTGTTGCACGAATTTTATAGGTTATATTCCGCCTTTTGTTAGCCCTACAGCTACGTCCGGATCCACAGCTGCGAAAGCACAAGGAGATCTTTCTCCTCAGTTGCGTCATGTCTGTTCCTCTCAGTAGGGCAGAAAGTAGATTTCATGCTGCCCGTGTGAAGAAGTTAATCTATCCGCAGGCCACGCGTGCAGACATCATCTTGCAGACGAGTCTGCCCCACGGGAATCGACGAGTCGGTGCTTCAAATACACGAGCTGTAATCATCAATATCAGCTTCAGTTGTGATGCTGATTGGCTGGGTGGTTCATAAGAAGCCTCTGTTTTTGTGGACACTAGCAGCTTGGACTTGGACACCAATAGGCAGGAATGGAGAAGAGACCAATCGAAGTACTCCGTCGCGTACTTCCTCCCCATGAAGCCCTGCTTCACTGTGATGTCTGTGAAGCACAGATACATTGGAATGCTCTAGGTTTTGCACATCCCATTATGCTCTCCTTTTGAGACCTATACACGCATACAGGTGAGAGGGAAGCTGAGCACCCCTGGAACAATTAGGGATTAAGGGCCTAGTTTGAGCCCTAGGATCAGAACCAGCAATCTTACAATCACTGGCAGAGAAACAGACAAGTGGGCGTCTAGCGGCCGATGCGGCGGGAAACCTTCCTACGCACTTTCTTCAGTAGAACCAGCAAAACGTCAGAGGCTCCCATTAATCTGTGCCCTGACAGGTCCTGGCCACATCTGTTATCGTTCGCTTCCAAAAGGAGCAAATTCCTCCCAAATCTCATTTCCAATTCAAATCTCAAAATTCCTATTTAAATTCCTTCTGTGGACTTGATTCCCCCCCCGATTCTCCGTCATCTCCTAATTAATTGTGTTTCTCTCTGCGGTGCGGAAGACCTATTGCTTATCATTTGCTCTGTTATTTGAGCTATAATCTTGATTCATAATCTGGTGTCTGATGCACTGTAATCAGCAAAATGTTTTCAGACACACAGGGCCATGTGCAGTGTATTAATTCACTTTTCCTGAAAACTGTGTAAATATGGATAATTAATTTACTGGTTTCACAAACGGCTTAATTAATTTCCCTCAATCAGAACCAGGTGATTGCATTGCACTGACGGGCCGGGCCAGCCTCGGTTCAGAAGGCTGCACTGGGACCTCCTATGGCAGGGAGACCCACCTGGTGTTTGAGGTGATGCACTGGGGACGGCGGGACCTGGCTGGCAGAGCTCAGGGAGGGACGGCTCTGTCTGGCAGCAGCCGTCTCTGGTCAGGACAGTCTTGCCTTTCCTTTCCATCTCAACGTGACGCTAAGCTGGGGAGAAAAGTAAAACCTTCACCACAAACACTAGCGATCTTTTTGGAGATTGAGCCATTTCTCACGCCAGTGCAGCCTTGTCTGCTCCAGGCCTGCAGCCATGCAGCCATGCAGCCATGCAGCAAAGTAACGGCTCTGACCCCTTACCAGCATTTTTTTTTCTTACTTCTCAGGCTCATACAAGACCAGTCAAAAGTTTGAACACACCAAGGTTTATTTGTACTATTCTTCACATTTTAGAATAAAGACATCTACACTATAAAATACCATATATGGTATTATGTACCAACCAAAAAAAGTATTAAAATATTATTTATATATATATTTATTTACTTTTTTCCCCCCGGAGGGCAGTTCTGTGGGTTGGGACTCAGAAGGTTGCCTGTTCTAATCCCTGGTTTGGCAGAGTGATCCCACCATCGGGCCCTTGAGTGAGGCCCTTAACCCCAATTGCTCCAGGGATTGTGTGACCCTGCGGTCTCCTCTACCTCAGTTCCATGAGGCCACCTCTGATGCTTCTCCAGCTGTCCTGAAGGAGGTCCCACATATTGGCCAAGCCCTCATTGGCCGCCTTTCCTTCACTCTCTGGTCAAACTCCTCCAAAACAATCTCTGCTGTGTTTAGGTCAGGAAGCCAGGTCATGTGATGCGACACCATCACCCTGCTTTGTAGATGACTTCCTACTGGTACTGTAGAGGTAGGTCCCCCCCCCCATGAGCACGTCTCTGTTAGACAGGGACCCCAACGGCTTCCAAGTACCGCTGCTGACTCACAGCCTTAATATCTGACATGTTTACTCAGCTTTGTTTTCAGACGCAGGCCCAGCTTGCAGGATGCTGACCAGCCTACCTCCTGCCCATCTTAAACACAGGCAAACGCACACACACCCAGCGAGAGCCATGCCTGATTAGTGAGGCTGACAGGAATCCAATGGCATGTAAAACCTGTTTGTAATACAACAACCTTTGACCTCTGAGGAGGCAGATCTGCAGTGTGGTGCCGATTATGGAGGTGGTTTGCGGGCTGTGGAAGCCAAACCGTCTGTGTCACGCAGTGACATCTCTTATATCTGACACAGTGACTAAAGGTGGACCCGTCTGTCTCCGGGTACTCCTGAACTTGGCCGCTTCCCCATGTCTTTGCGTAGGTCTCCTTAAACTAAAACATTATTTTAGCAAGTAACTGTGTCATTTGTCTGTTCTGTAAATGAGAATTAGGTATCAGTTGACTTCCATTAATTTTAAAGAATTTATTAATCACCTGTTCAACCCCAGTGACCATTAACCTAGATCTGCTTATTGTCAGAATTAAATCTGTTCAACTTCTCTGATACGAATTAAAGCAAAACAACAACAAAAAAAAATCACAGCCGTGTCAATATACAACTTCCAGTAGATGGCGCCATAACCTACTGGATCGGTTCCTGATGCAGAGCATAATGCAGACATCCAATAGAGAAAGCCTAACAGCCTCCAGCCTCGTTTCCACAATCAGAGAACAGACTGGAAGTGGATCTTTACTGGCAGAATAAAATCACAAGCTGTTCTAATTGGCTACTAAAGCAGAATGGGCGGGTACTTTTCTGCCAGAGGCATTTGAACAGTATGAAATGTTTTAATAAGAGCAGTTCCAAGTTTCCTGAGCTTTTCTTTTGAGATCTTCAAGCTGTGCTGACATTGCTATGCTGATGAACGTGTCCCAAGGAATCGCAGCCTGTTCAGAAAAACATCCACAACCATCCTCAATCATGCTGCCGCAGTTCCTGAACTATCCCTCGCTGTTGCACCAGGGGGCGCTCTTCTCACCTAAGCGTGAGGAATAGCGGGAAACGAAAGAGAAAGCCTGTTTCTCTCTCATCGTCAACCTGCCATTTAGTGCAGCAGCAGGGGTCCAGTGGAAGAAACTGGTTCACGATACATCCAGAACAGCATCAGGGCGCTACTGGGCCCACATGGAAAGCCAGAAAGTAACTGAACAGAAATGGACCTAAGACAACAAACCATACTTCACATAACCTTTGTCGAGAGATTATTCACCTGTTAAGGCTTTAATTGTGTACACTGTACTGTGAAAAAAGCCTCTATGTCCTGTTAGAAGATGCAGTGGTGGAGGAAGTACTCAAAGAATTTACTTAAGTAAAAGTAGAAATTAAACAGGCAAAAAAAGTACTCTGTAAAAGTTAAAGTACTTCACTAGCCTTTCCACTTAAGTAAGTACCTGCTTGGAAATATACTTAAAGTATTAAAGTAAAAGTACTTGTAGTCCCTGTTGGAGCTGTCTAATATACCATTAAGTGCATCTACTGCATGCAAATTCTGTTAAATACAAAAATATGCATGATACTGCTGTATTTCCTAATCAAAATTTAAAACTTGAAACGTTAGGTTATAATAAATGCTCCAGAAATATTGCATTGTGTTAACTGAAGTTGGGTTTACAAAATTAACCAGTTACAATGACTAATGGTGATAAGCTCATCCAAGCCCAGCACGTGCTCACAGGCATACAGTTCAACAATAGATCTACCGCTGATGTGTGTGTAGGACTGTGTGATACATATACTGTATGACAACAGAAAAATATGGTCATCATATATAAACCATTCATTCACTGAATTTATAGAAAAAGTGATATGTATCATTATCGGGATATGAGCTTTTAGTCATACTGCAGAGCCCTACATGTGTGAGTTATTAAACTTACCAGCTATTGGCCACAGGATGCAGATTTAACACTGGCCTCTGACACTATCGACACGCTATTCACAGCTCACCAGTAAGTCAGCCCGATCACAAACATCCCAGTATGAGTAGTGAATCAACAGGTGGTGTTTGTACTGCACACTGTATCAATCTCTGCAGCCGGAGAAAACTCCCTGCCCTTAGGTTTCATCTTATAAAGGTTTCTACAAGCTAACAGGATTCGAAGCCACTGACAGCGAGTCCCTGCTTCTAGGAGCTGGGTGTTACTTTGATGAGAAAAGCTCAGAAATCTCAGTATTATTCATCTCATCACTGCCTTTATCCGATTTAAAAAAAACAGCAATGAATATAAAATGTAATTAAGGAGAAATGTTGGAGAGCAAAAAGTACAAATACTTGCTGTGAGATGTAGCAGAGTAACAGTCAAAAGTGTCCACAGCTAAATCTCCTGAAGTACAGTATCGAAGTAACGATGCTTTGTTACTGTCCACCACTGAGAAGACGGAACTTTCTCTGAAGTACAGAAAAACTAACAAACACATTGTTAAATAACTAGAAGTTTTTTTTAAAAAAAAAAAAAACACCCAGACAGTTACAACCAACTAAGCTGCAGACATCAACATCCAAACCATCATACAACTGAGTGACCACAGTCAACCAATCGCTGGGGCAACTGGGATTAAGGGCCACACACCAGTCAGGAGGGAAAGCAGACAGAGTCTACGCAAGCTCCATTTCACGCTTAAAACTTTAGGTATCCTCAGTTTGCTGGTTATAGTGCAAACTCTGAAGCTTCTCTATGTAATAAACCGTATATTACAACGTGCCGATCAATCAATCGATGCTCTTACTCAGTGACACTGTGGTCACGGCCCAAGCAGGATGTCCTCACTCATAACGACTTTCTGTCATCCGTAGCTGTGTGGGCGTGATAACGACACGGAGACGGTGAACTTCAGAGAACATCCTTGACCATTGACTGGCACACACCAAGTCAACCTGATTGCAGTCACTCCTTACTATTAAGCAGTTATAACAAAACGGGTCCTTCTCTAAATAAGCCTAAATGTGTGCGATACATTGAGACAGGAATGCCAAGTGGACAGTGTAATCAGGACAGCATGTTTCACCAAACCTTCACAAAATGCAGGTCTCTTTGCCCCCAACAGCCATTAATAGTAGTAGTGAGGGACACTGGGAACTCCAGTTACATAAAGCGGTCATCTGTGTCAGTGCTGGGGAGGGAGTTCATTCATAAAAATAAGACAAAGTGCATTCATTCTGGTCTTCTAGGTCTGACTAACCTGGAAGCAGATCTTCTTTTAAGACATCACTGATCAGACCAGTTCCACAGATCCTACAAATCTGACATTACATACGAAGCACAGGATCAATAAGCTGTTACAGACGCCAGATCTGCTCTATGAATATATGAATAAACTAATTATGACAGTAGTGCAGCAGGCGCCGTTAATATCTGTCCGTTTCTTCCGTCCGCAGAAATTTCTACATTTCGTGCATTATCACCTGTCATCACAAAGGCGCGGGATTTTGGCAGCGCATTTGCCAGAGGTTGGGGAAGTTATTTCTGAAGCAATTCATGAGAAGAACCTCTCATGTCTTGCTGTTTGCAGTTTTGGTCTTCGTGTAGAAAACACCCGGCAGAAGTGACGCAGATAAGCAAGTGGACGCCTAACGACTCGTTTTATATTTCATCTCCCGAAAGTAAATTCAGTTTGTAAAACATGTGGGTTTATGAAGGGAGTGCAAGACGTTCAGGTGGCTGGATCGGCGGATACTCACAAAACACCGCCACGATTACGCAGCTAAACTTTCATGTTTACACGGACGTCCTGTTTGCCCACAAAGTGCAGCCTCTTCTGCGGCGTGGGAGCGCAGTGCAGTTTGTCACTGTCACAAAGCGATTAATACTGTGCTGTTACTCCCGGGAAATCACATCACACCTCATATTATCTGCGTCCAGAAAAGCCACTTTCTGGCACCATCGAATGCCAGAGGGACACGATCAAACGCAAAGTCCAAGTGCAAATGGCACCTTTTCAAAGCCGTCAAAGGCCTCGCTGCACGGGCTGATGTGGCACGCAGCAAAGGGCGGAAAATATACTAAAACGCAGCATCTCCCTAAGTAAGTTAAGGGAAAGCAGCCAGAATATCGAAGTAAACAATTTAACTTTTACAAGAAGTCCCGCTAAAGTGGTATTTAATGAAAGCACGGACAGGCTGCGCGTGCACGTCCCTGTGCCACCCTTTCCAAGCCGCTCCTTAACGCGCAGAAAGCGGCCACCGTCCCGGCGTCTTTCCGCCGCCAGGTCGAAATGGGTTCGGGACGCACGCCAGAGGTGGTCAGGCGCAGCATCAAAATCAGGGCGATCTCCCCTTCCTTTCTGCGGGAAGGGCAGAAGAGCAAACGGGGGACGCCATTTTCTGCAAAAGCACGGCGAGGCGGACGCACGGCTTCGGCTCCCTTTAAACGCGGGTTTAAAGGCACGCTGGGCTCCGCGCAGTCCGGTCTCACCTGTGCCGCTTCAAGAGAAACCGTTTGCAAAGGAGCGCCTCGGAAAGCGCGTCCCGGCGTGGCGAGCGGGGACACCGTGCGGCCGCGATCGCGGCTCCGCTCCGCAGCTGCCTCCGTGCGCTTCTCCTCTACAGGCGCTTCTGCGCAAAGGTGCGGCGTCGGTTCGAGTCCGGAGCGCCACTGCCCCCGGCGCCGCCGTCGCTGTCACCTGCGCTAAGAAGCCCGCGACGCTCCGGCTATTTTTCTGTTCTTTTTTGATGAAACCGGCGTGTTGAAAATGACGCTAATTAAAACGTCGTTTTTGACCGCGTTGATTCGTCCATGTTTTTGACAATTTAATACAGCCTAAGAGTAGTGAAGACGACGAAAACAGTTAACTAAATAATTAAAATTCACTTTTATTACTCAGAAATGGGTATTATTATTACCCGTGGCTTTTACATTGTACAATGTAATTAACGTCAAGAAAATATTGATTTTGTTTCTACATGGTTTCTTTACAACAGCCCCATCACGAATACAGTTTTAATTATGCATACAATTTCCCTTTTACGAGAGCAATATATACAATTTGTCAGGCACTAAAGTTTCACAATTTGTCAGACGAAGTAACATTAAAATAAGATACTGGTGCGTTTGAACTTGCCTTTGATCTGCGGTAACTGCTGTTTCGGTAGCGTCACTGTGTCCGACACTAATCCCAAACCAGCCGGCTTGTCTCAGCTTCCTCTTCACATTCATGTGTGTAATAAACATTCACGTTTCTCTCGTGTAGTAACAATCGGCCATCATGCCACTTTAAATAGATCTGCCACAGAACTTATTAACCAAACCTTCTTAGAGGATCGAGCTATGCAGCTGTTGGGAGATATGCATCATAACATGTACATGGAGAAGAAAGAATTAATTATGAAATATCATTAATTACAGCTGGAAAAAAGAGCTTGCCCATCTTAAATGTCAAGAGTCTGTACCCAAAATCCCCCCCCCCCCAAAAAAATGCATCCACATCACCCGTAAAACACTAACATCTCAGCCATCTCCTGTATTTTAGGTTCATAGTGGTTAACGGACTATTTAAAACCAGTTCCTTTTAAATACAATTTTAGATACATTGTAAAACAGACAAAACCCCAAACCCATGTGTTTACAAGGCTTTAAAGGTTGCCGAGCTTTTTAATAAACCTTCTCGCCTGCAAAACAAGAGAAAGAGCATTTACTTTTTGATACAGAATGTTTATGCAATCTCATACGTGTACATTCAAACCACAAAACAGACATTTAAATAGGCTACGCATATGAAAACTAATGAATTTTAGCGATGAGATGATGCTTTACTGCAGAAAAACAGTAAATAAAGGACCGCGTCTGATTATTACCCGCTGCAAGAACGTACGTGAACTGGCATTTCTAACAGCCTACAAGACTATATGAGCAGCCAGGAGATGGATGAATGGATGGATAAAAACCATTACAGGGCCGCTTTGTGGAAGTCAGTCAAGTTTCAAGATAAAATCATTTAACTAAAGTAAATCGAGTCCTCAGGTGACAAAGAATTTGAATCCTGTACCTCAGCCTGCACGATCATATTTCATTCTGCGAGTCATAAGTTTAGGGCGGAGTACCAACCCAAGCATGTTTTTTTTTCTTCAGATTTAAGTCATATATATTTTTCGCAGTTAATTCGTTTTATATGGACCACCTACAGCAGTCATCACAAATCTTTATAAATATTGAACTAGTGGATATTTCAGAAAATAAATATATAATAGTCTTGCCACTGTGATCATTCTAACACAGTTCAAATACAGTGAAATATTAATACGGTTTTAAGATTTGTGCACTCACGCCTCCGTCTTGAAGGTCTCCCGAGATATCTGGTCTGTGGAGGCACCTTCGGGAGATTCATCAAAGTCCTTGACTCCTAAAGTAGTTAAAGCTGCAAATGACACCATTTTTAAATATACGCAAAGTATAATAAGCAGGTCTCAACGCCGTAGCAAATTTTAGAAGACATTTTGATAAAATGCATTTTTTACTTAAGACATAGTATTTAAAACGTAGCCTTCATCGTGTTTTTCGTAATCATAGCATTTTGCCACGGAGTGTTTGTGTGTCTGTGTACGGAGCGGCCCGACGACCTTGTTAACGTGTGATTGTAAAGGGCGCTGCCACGGCGGACGTACCCGCCCTGTACTGGGCTGCACTGATGTGCCCACGGTCAGTGGGGTCCAGCATCCCGAACAGCACGTCCAAACTGTGGACGTCGAAGAGGCAAGGGCACGGCGCCTCCCCGCGCCTAGAAGCCTTCAACAACTCCAGCTGTTCGATCAGAAACTCCCGCGGTCGTTCTGCGTTTAAGAAACAAAAATCAAAGAAAGCAAAACCATTACACAGCCCACCGGCAGCCAACCAGCGTAGGTCAGCTGACCAATTAAGGATCCCAGATTGAGTTAATGAACCGACAGCTAACTAACTAGTGTAACACATACTGCTGAGATTTTACAGCCCAAAAACTGGTTCGGAGGCTTAAATAATAATGCGAGCCCACTCACCCGGTCTGTGGAAAAACAGCATGCTAGTTAAACTGTGTAAGAGGTCGTCTATTCGGTGATCCCGCAAGTAGCGCGCCGCCTCCTCCTCCCGCGGAGTCGCCATGTTGTTTGGCGCCGTTGCTATGCGACGACGAGAGGCGGTTCGTGCGTGCGGGTGCATATCACGGCCGCCCACGAGAAACCGTAGGGGCGGGGTCTGTGAAACCCGGGACTGCTTAGGATATATACAAATATATCTGTACACGGAGTTTGGGGTGCAGTAAGTACAGTTTCCTGTCTGCACTGAGCCTGTTGCTCACCAGCAGCAGCGAATTTCATTGTTTTCAAAACTATCAGCAGTCTGTCGGCTCCGGAAGATGTGGATGTTGATCCTGAAGCGCAGAAGACTGGCTTTCATAAATTAGACCCAGGAGGTGCTTTCCTGAAGCGCACATAGTTCTGGGTAAATAAACACAAGCAGGTTCACACAGAAGTCCCGCCCAAACCGGAATCCGCACAAACACACACACTTCCATCGAGATGCACCATGCCTCAGTCACGACTCATCCTCTGATAAATTTCCATCCCCACTTCACATTTTCAGAGGTTTCAAATGTTTTAGCTGCATCCAATTCACTGATGACACAAGACACTGATTTCTTACAAACATATAAATTATTATTTTTTATTTACAAAGCCAGGTACAAAACAAACAGGAAGTCACCGCCTTTTTTCGGGTGGTGTTCCGCGGCAGTATCTCTTTAATTCCTTCATTTACAACAATCCCGTGCTCGCTGTATTCCTCTCAGGCTACTTTTGTTGACCACACCTCAGATCTACACACATCACTCAAGCTATTTGGGACCAATATAATGCAGATTTCCTTAAAGGGGACAGCAGTTATACTAAAAGTGATTTCGATTTCTTTTTCCAGCACCCAGCAGTTATCCACTTCTGGACATTTCACAGGTAACGTAAGATAGTGAAAGATACAAACCAAAATTGAATCAGACCTCAAAAATGTAGGTTTCCTTTAATAATACCTTAAGTTAAATTTTTAAGTCTCGTTTGACAATGTGTACAAGGCAAGTATGAGACAGTGTCTCTGCATAAGAATTCCCACAAATCAAATAACTTAGCTACAAAATTTGGTCAGCACTGTTTACAATGGATACAAAAATAAGGCATTTTTAAACACTTCATACAGAGTGTAGGACCGGGACTGAACACTGGGAGCAGTATTTCAGATGCGATCTCCTTAGCTGCCAACTGCCAGTGGTTTGAGTCTGAAAGGAAAGTCACCTGACTGTAAAGGCTTGAATTCAGTTACCGAATGTTACAAAAATTCATTACTAATCTGTTTCTGTAAGGGCTAGTGGTATCAGTGTCCATTAACAAAGTGGGGCCCTTTTGAGATGGACAAGACTTATGGTCAGACCTCAAAGGAAGCCTCGGGCCTTTCTAGGCATGGAAAACATCCTTTAATCCCAGGGAGCCCATGAAAGAAGGAAGCAGTCAGCCTTGTGTCAAATCCTCCCAGCTAAACGGAATGGGATTATTAAGCTACCTGAGGAGCACGTTACCATCTATGTGGGTTATGATTTTATGGTCAATTTTACCTTCAAACACTGGATGCGTGAAGTCACTATGGTAGAGATGTGGGATCATCCGTGAACATTACGGTCTTAAACTGTTGAAGTAAATTGTTAAATTGCTTGTTGCTATTAATGAGAAGCATAACTATTTTAACCATATCATTTACTGTTGCATGGAAAATGTTGATGTGAAGAAAATCTCATCTAATCCTGGTTACGGTGAGCAAAGATCCCAGCTCAAAACCACAGGAGCATCGGCAAACCGGCATCAGAGCGGCCCTCTGACTCCAGTGCTGAGACAGGAGATCAACCATGACCCAACAGGCAGGATCTCTGGGCAGAAGGTCGTCCAGGAGTGAAAGCTGAGGAGGACTGAAGGAGTTTCTACAGGGGGCAGCAGAGTCCCAAGGCTGGGACAGACCTGTCACCGATCTCATGCCTCCCCACACAGGATCTCAGGCACACACTGGCAATGCTGGGGGCCTCTTGTAGCAGGGCAATCAGGAAAAAAAAAAAATCACACAATGCCTGGTTTGTTAGTCCTATCAGCTACGGCTGTTTGAAGCAAGTGCTTTTAAATATTGAAATAAATTAAAATGTTCCTGAAACAGGACAGAAAGTGCATTCAAGCAATCCCTTTAATCCAGCTGGTATTTTACGCCCAGGATTTAACAAAATGATGCTGCCTATGTGTAATTAAACCGCGACTGTGGGAACGGACCAGAACTCACCAGCCATCTGTGCACATCTGTGCAGTGCCACCTGTTACCAGAAGGGGTGCTCAAGCGCAGGGGGACGTACCTGTGACAGGAGGGAGCCGTAAAAGCGGCCTCATCAAAGTTAACAACACCAGGGGAGGGGCCACAGTCTGCCTGAGCCTGTGATGCTATTGGGGGGAGGGTGTCATGGTAACGGCCTGGTCCAAGACGTGGGAGGGGAATCACAGCTTAGCAAAGTCTTTTCAGCTGCCACAGACATCAAGGAAGTTCTAAGTTTACCACAGTGGGCCCATTAATGTCGTCCATTCCAGGACTCTCAGCCTGCTCAGAATTTCACGGTGCTCATTTGACTGGGAACCTTCAAGTCCTTAACCACAGAATATTAATAAATACAAAAATAATAAAAGATAAATCCTATCTTTTGACAGCCACACTACGACATTGCTTTTAGCTTGAAAAGGGGATTTTTAAGGAGTCGCAGCATGAAGCTGGTCAGTTAGAAAGAAACTGACATACAAAACCAACCTGACAATTTCAAACTTCTCAACTTTGTCTTACGCGCAATATTTAAAACAAACAGTAAGAGAATGACTTTGTCAAATATTAAAGCGCGGCTTGCAAAAAGACACTCGCGTAACAAAATTCCCTTGGTTCGACGCTCAGAAGGTTTAGATCTTCCAGCCTGATTACTGTCAAGGCGTGAAGCTAAGTGCACTTTTAACACTGTCCTGCAGGGGGAGCACAACAGTCGGTCAGCGCCTGCCGCAGGTAGACAGGCCAAAATGACAGCAAATGTTAGTCCTCCATGTAGGAAAATCCCACTGATAAACAACATCCTTCCCGGCAACAAGCAACAACTTCCACTAAAAAACGAAAAAAAAACCAGAGTGGATTTCGTAAATGTCAGACGTCCGGATGAAATGCGTGAAGGTTCATGTCAATGCGGAAACCGACTGACGTTTTGTAGGCTTTGCAGGCGAGGACTGTGAATGTCTGAAGCTGCCTAACCAGCGCGGGCGGAAACGGGCCATCTTGGTGCTGATCCAAACTGGAACATTTCCTCTAGAGCCGCATTCCAGGCGATTCCGAGACTCTGCATCTCCGTGTCCAGGAAAAGGGGGAAGTTGACAAAAGAACGGAAAGAGGCCGGGTAGGCGGTGTGTGGGAGCGAGGAGCTGTCGGACGGAGACACGGAACCTTCCGGAAAGCGAGTCATCCGCACAGGCCCACGCGAACACCCTAAAGAGCCTCCAATCTTTCAGCGATGACTGTTGCCACTCCAGGACATGCGGCCCGTCAGTGCTGAATCTTCGGCTGTGGACCGCAAAAGGCACAGGCGGTCAATGAAGTCCCTAGGGGGCGCCATCACTAGAGACCATGAATACCAACAGACAGGAGAGTGTATGGACAATATGTGGTTTATACTTATTGTTCCTGTATTACACCGTCTCGTCTTTTATTGCACTGCTGTCTGTCCTGCTGCCCCCCATGCCCCCCCCGCATAATAATTTCACTGTGATCCTCACAACATGTGTGACACCTGAAAAGTGCATCGACAGTGTGCGGGACGAGACAACGCGACTGGAAGGTGTACATTTACACGGCTGTGTTTTTTATGGAGCCTTCCAAGATAAGCGTGCTCATAGGTAGAGGCGCCCATAGGAACTGCCAGATCCTGTACCACCCCAACCATCCCCCAGGGGGCGCCTGCTCACCTGTCGAGGGAACGCAGGGAGCGGGGGTTCAGGGACCGCTGGCAGGAGGCCGGCACCGCTCTTCCGGAAGATGCTGGCGACCTGTGGCAGCTTGGGTACCTTGCTGGGTCTGGTGTAGGTGATGCAGCCCTTTCGCTTCCTCGACTCCGCAGAGTGGCCGCGGGGTGAGCAGGTGTCGCCCTCTAGTGGGGTGTGGAAACCGGGCACATGCGCGCCTCTGCAGTCTCCTTCCACGCGCTCGGAGAACTC
This sequence comes from Hyperopisus bebe, assembly GCA_026777045.1. Taxonomy (NCBI): domain Eukaryota; kingdom Metazoa; phylum Chordata; class Actinopteri; order Osteoglossiformes; family Mormyridae; genus Hyperopisus; species Hyperopisus bebe. The sequence continues at coordinate 35,220,900 of JAODJW010000062.1, forward strand.
AGGTTTGGCACTGAGGGGGGGTGTCCCGTTACTGGCAGGGGTGGGGAGGGGGATGCGGGGGGGCAATGCGGAGGTGGACACTGAAGTGGGTGGGGCCTTCCTCTTCCGCCCCCCTACCGCCTCACCCAGAGCCCCGGGTGCTGACCCATGAGGTCGTGTGCACCTCCCAGGCTTCACCTTGGCCTGTCTGCCCAGAGACGAGACGGGGGGGTCCAAGCCCGGCGGGGTGGGGGAGGGGTCCAGGATGCCGAAGATTCCCCGTCCGCCACCAGTGGCATGCGAGAAGGGGGCAGGGTAGCCCAGCACAGGGGCTCCATCTGGTGGCGGGGCGAATCTGGCCGGGAGCAAGAGAGGGGGGGTCGACAGGGGCGGGAATCCCGGGCAGGCAGGAGGGCACTGCGGAGAGCTGAGCGGCCCAGACAGCGACACAGGGCTGTCGAGAGCCAATGGAATCTTCCTGAAAGTAAAGCTGCAATTAATCCTCGATTCACTCATTTAAGGAAAATTAAAGGTAGCAGAATGGAGGGTGTTTTTACCCAAAAAGAGAGTCACCATTTCCCGGATATGTACTGAATATTAAATATCATCTGAAAGGTTCCTGTGTCCCTAAACACCGCGCCACCTACTGGACATTTAATTAGTGTCACTCACTTCCACATCTGTGAGCTGATGTGTTTCTCCACCATCCGCTGCAGCACCGCCCTCAGCCGGTCCCAGCGCCGGTCGAACGCGTAGCCCCCAGGACCCACCAGCCGGGCCCCGAACGCACAGCACTGGGGGGGCGAGAAGACGACCAGCAGGGTTAGGAGGCGGATGGAGAGGGGTGGATACCCTACAGCCCCCATCTAGCCTGCGACGCTCCCCAGACTCACCGCCAAGGGCCGCGGATGGCAGTCGGGCCCATCGGGGCCCTCAGGGGCCTCGCCATCACCCTCAGTCTCATCGCTGGACAGCCGGTTACACCCTTCTGCCCCGAGGCAGGGAGGCGCAGGTGCTAGAGGCGGACCTGGGCAAGAGAACATTCCCACGGGGCCCCCAGCACCGGACACAGGCAGCCTGGACAGACACCAGGCAGTTTAGCACCAAGCACAAGCATTTCTGTAAAATATTGTTTAAAAAAGGTCATTTTTCTAGCGTACAAAAACTCAAATATTTGAAATTGACATAGAAAAAGTGTTGGTAGGTTACTACTTAAGAATAGAAGGGTATTCAGATAGGAAAGATGAATAATCAACGAACTAACGTTAAAAATAAAGATTTGAAAAAATTAAATGGATACGCTAAATTCAACCCTGCTGAGTGGTGGAGCTCCCCCTAGAGGCATGAATGTGTAACACATTTGTTTTTGTTACCCCACATTACGTTTTGTCACATTACTCTGCCTGCTTGCAGAACATTTCCCCGGCCTTAAAATTCATACCTCGGCACACATAAGCTGGCCAGTCTGGTTTTTAGAGGAGACCTCGTGTCATTGCCGTTGGGGTGATCCGCAGGCAGGGGTTCGGGCGAGAGGGGGCCGCGGCCTCCCAGAGGCTCCCGTTTACAGCCCCTGTCCTTCTCCTTGGCTCGGCCCTTGTGCTCAGCTAGCAGGGTGTCAAACAGCTTCCTCCGGCCTGGCACCGCCCTGCGATGAGTCAGGGAGTGCGTCTGAAGACACACCACAGAGTTAGCGTTTAAAAAAAAAAAAAAAAACACTCTTGCTCCAGCTGTCATCCAATGCGCCGAGTCCAAATATAAATGTTATCTGAAGATCAGAACCATCTGAAACGTCCACATGATACTTCAAAACATCCTAATGTCCACTGTGAGATCTGGCTGCCCTCTTAAAGGGACACGTCCGCTGCCCTACGCCCTGTGTGGGATTTAATGGACAGTGCGGGAGACGGCGCACCTTGCAGGTCAGTGATCGTGTGCACGGCCTGTTGCTCTCTGGATCCAGGACGCCGCAGTGCTTGTCAGGATCAAAAACCCTCCCTTTAACGGTGGAGAAGAAAGGGTCAGAGTGGGCTTTGCTGTGCCGATTCCCAGCCACTTTATGCTGCATCGAACCCAATTTTCGCCCCTGACCGTTTCCACGCGCACGACATATTCAATATATCTGTCTTCAGCCCTCAAGAGCAATGCAACGCTGGTTTCCTTGGAAACGAGCCCACCAATTCCAGCAGAATCAGCGCAGCTGAGTCAGCTGACCTTTCGCAGTGTTTGGGGGGGGGCAGAGGGGGGGGCCACAGAACCAGATGAATAATCGAACAGCGGGGGGCACTGTGGTCAAGGAGCCATGCACATGACCTGCGAAACAGACCTGTTTGGGCGGGGCTCTACATGAGAACTATTTCGGTTAAAATGTATGAATTACACATATAAGACTGTAAACAATTCAGGGTCTCCAGCAAAAACCTTGGCAGAGCCTGTAAGAATAATTTAAAAATACATAAGTGCTGGAGTTTAAGCACATTACTGTGAGATATTCTACACTCCGCGGCTGAAGCTGCCGGATATGGTGTCATCAGAGAGATGGGGAACCGGCACAGAGATGACGAGACCCAGAGGCCGAGAAGTGGCAAAGTCACAGAGCCAGGCGGTTGCTAAACCACAGGCGGGCTGATTTACCCCTGTGCCCACTAACGCACAGGAACCTCAGAACCCAGGAACCCCCAGAACATGCGAAACTCAAAAGCCACGACGCCTGTCAGGACCCGCAGAACCCGCAGAACCCCAGCTGAACGGCTGCAGCATCTTTCCTCCAGCACAGATATCAGCGATAGAGCAAAGAGGGAAGCGATAACAGACAGCAGAAGGACAAACACCGAGCGCCACGCTTAGGGTTCCGCGGGCCTCCGTCTGCAGACCCCTAAAGATAGCGCCCATTGCTATCATCTCGACCGTGTTACATTAATGCATTGTGTCACGCAAAGTACCTGAAATAAATTTGGTGGTAATGATGCTGAATTAAATATGAGAAAGAAGAGAATAGTAAGACCTCACCTGATAGTCTTTTATACGTCTTACTGCCCTCTGTGCCATTTTGGGTCTTTCTGTCCAGCACTGAGAGTGAGGCACTGGCTCGCTTGTGCATGGGAGAGGGCGGAGCATGCGGCCTCGCTTGCCTGTCCATCACAGAGGGGGAAGAGCTTGGCCACCAATCATAGGGAGAGGGCGGAGCATGCGGTCTTGTTTGCCTGTCCATCACAGAGGGGGAAGAGCTTGGCCACCAATCATAGGGAGAGGGCGGAGCTTCGTTCCTCTGTTCAAACTGGGCAGGGGGAGGAGCCGGGCCTTTGCCGTTCACGAGTCTCTCCTGAGACCTGTGGGATGCCGGTAGGGGTGGCGGAGAGTACAAAGAAGAGGAGGAAGAGGAGGAGGAGGAGGGAGGTGTGCAGCTGAGACGCACATGGCCTCCTTCTGCTCTCCCCAGGCCGGGCATCTTCTCCAGACTCACGACCGGGACGGACATACTGGGGGACAGGAGGAAGAAATGAGAGGCGGCCATTAAAGTCTTTTCCAGCAAATGTAGCAAGACAGCTTGTCCACCAGCAACCAGTAGGGGGCAGAGTAGTGGCACCCACCAGGGCTTGCCGCGGGAGGCTTTGGGGGGGTACACGGCGTGGGTGCCCCTGCCGAACGCGCTGTGGGGGTGCTCCCTGGGTGCCCGCGTAGCCTTGTGGGGTGTGGCACCGGTCTTCTGTGAAGGCGGCCCCTTGTTCCTGTCCGGGCCCTGTGGGGCCCTGGGCGGGGCCCCAGGCTCAGAAGGGGAGTCATATCTGCGCTCTGAAAGCCACATAAATAGAGCACTCAGAGCTACCCTGGGGGGGGGGGGGCGGCATCAGAGTGCCTGACAAGCACATCATAAAAAAACACTGTAGTTTCTAAAATCACACAATAATTATAGCAATTATTTGTGTATTCATACAATTCTGGGAACTTCTAAAATTGTAACTGCATAGCATACAGGCATTCTGCATTCTATGATTGACAGCTCTCACAGCCAATGGAAATGGGCAGTGCCACACCACCCCTCTCCCCCAGCTGTCACTGACTGTACGTATCACATGACCTCCAGCACTTACGCACCTCCCACACATAAATGGCAGGTGGAGTACACAAGCAGCCCAGGTTCTCTGCTAATGTAAGCCTAGGGCAGCAGGTCTGTGGCCCCCTCCCGTGCCTCACACCCCCCCCCAGACAGGAGTGACATAACGGCAAATTCTCTGTGAGCTTCATCCTCGCTGGCTCATTTGTAAGGCTCTCGTTTCTACTTTACTTCTGCTGACTAAAATTCTATAATAATTAACCAACATTAATTAATTAATTGATTAATAAGGCAAGTCCAGCCGTGAGCCGCTGGATGGTTTCAAGCCTGCTGCTATCAGAACCAGAGCTTTAATACCAAGAACAGAACCGGAAGGGGAACAAATTCCAAGCCTGGGCTTTCGTTAGACCTTGACTAGCTAATAACTAACTGACTGACTGACGAGAGAAAATACATGGAAATCTGTTAGCCGCAGACGACGTCGTCTTTCCCTCAGGCACAGCGTAGTTTCGTCACGCCCTTATACACAGGAAAAGGAAGAGCGATCGGACCCACCGATCGATATCACATTGCAGAGAGTAGGATCATTGATGGCTTCACTGACCAGATCATTTCAGAACACTCA
>JAODJW010000062.1:35236904-35247203 GCA_026777045.1 Hyperopisus bebe
TCCAGTCCTGAGTAACACTAGGTAACACTGCCCCTGTGATCCATCGTTCCCTTATACTCCAGTCCTGAGTAACACTAAGTAACACTGCCCCTGTAATCTGCTGTACCTTTATACCGCAATCCTGACCAGCCCTCCAGCAAAAACGTGACATTGGGCAGGAAAATGGGCCCTTTGCTTTGCATTTAGGACTTTCCAGATGCTTAAGGGAGTGTGACCGGGACGGCATCCTCTATGCAGACTCACGGCGATGGGGTAGAGGTCAGAGTCCCTGTAGATGTGCATGTACCCCACATAGACGAGCAGCGCCAGCAGACAGTAGAGGAAGGTCAGCACGCCGATGGCCACGAAGAACTCAGCCGATGAGGACACGTCCTGCACCAGGTGGGTCTGCAGCACCGTGTGGTTACAGAGGGTCCCGTTGGTCTCCACCAGCAGCACCTGGTTCAACCTGGGGAGTGTGTGTGCAGGGGGGAAGTCAGGCCTCTCAGTGGGTATTGGATAAACATGTTTGTTATTGTTGCAATACGCTGCAGTTCTTACTCCTGCATACCACAGGACCAAACATAAATAAAGTAAAAAAAAAAAAAAAAAAAAAACACATAAAAGAAAATGGCATTGTCCTAACCAGAGAAGCACATGCAGCTCGGGGATAGTCTGACCCCGATTTCTTAATTGTGTATCACTTTGGGGAAAAAGACGTATTTGCTGAGCAAATAAAATGTAAATCCATCCATCTGTCCATCCATTTTCTATAACCGCTTATCCTATCCGGAGCGTATCCCGGAGGCTATGGGCACAAGGAAGGGAGGAGCGCCAACCTAAATTGTAAATGTGAAATATAATTAATCTCCTTAACAGTATCAGGTCACTGGATCCAGTGCAGTCAATCAGTGACATCAATTCTTGATTACAGTGTCAAATTAGGCAGTAATCAGCTGTGATCTCACCCACCTTGCGTTTCAAAACCTTGTTTCCCCATCACTTATTGAAGGTGAAACATCTCCCTATGGTTCAGTCTTTGTCAGAAGCCAGAAGGAGACTAAGGAGGCCCAGGGATGCCTGACAATATGCCTGACTCAAATAAATGCTTTAAGTGTCACCAGATGTTAAGTGAGATATACGACAAGAGCCTTATGGGTAATGACAGGGCATGCTGGGTAAATGTCAAAGTGAGCTAGAGCATAAACCGGAACTGACCTGAACGGGTAGCTAAACGTTACATTCAGAGTCTCGTTTCTGCCTCCACCGCAGAAGATCGAGGCCACGTTTCTCCCCACATATCCAGCACAGCATCCAAAGGCAAGAACTGCCATCAGCTGTAAAACAAACAAACACGTCACTCCACAAGACAAAGAGGCTGGGATGTCCTCAGGACAGACCTTCTGAGCCACAGTCTTCTGACGTCTGGAGAAATGAAATGTACGCCCCCACCAAAAGGCTGCGCTTGAAGTCGAAGTGACCCCCCAGGGCCACGAAGTGCCCCATTCATCACCGCTAGCTTTTTCATGGTATATTTGATGTAGCCACGAGTAAAAATGAGACACTAACTGTCTTTCAAGGCATTAGTAACGTTGTGAGCACGTACATTTTCACAGTTCCGATAACCATCTTCTTCCCATAGCCCCTATTTAAGCTGCATTCTCTGGACCATTTACAGAAAAATGCTGGTCCGTTAAATCCCTCAGCCCCCATAAATTCAATCTGATACATAAAAATAAATAGGAACAAGTAACCAGTCGGCCGGAAAGAGTTTTAACACATAAAACCACCGTTTTATTTTGATCTGTTGACCGGAAACCTCCTTTGTTTTTTTTGACTGATTTTTGACGTGTCAGAATAACTATAATTACCAATCACGCCAAACTGTAAAATGCTATAGGCCAACTTACAAAGACTATAGAATTACAGTTTCACCTTAAATGTTTACTTACAATGTAAATAGAGGGACGTTTGACTAAAGACTCTTTACTACTATAAGGTTCAACAGAACTTTAATACTAAAGCAGGTTAACGAATTGCAAGCGATGCCGTTTTTACAACCAATGTTAATATCGGCTTGCAGCGAGGAATAACCAAAATGCCCCTTACTTTGCCAAGAAAAGTAAATTATTAAAGAAAATGCATTAACATATAACGTAAGCAACCTAAATTTTCAGTAAAGGTTAAAAAGGCCATTGGATACAATCATAACACAATATGACCTCTGGTATAAAATCTGTGCATCTACATTAATTGGAAAACCAACGAGTAAAATGGAAAAAAATCGAAAAGTAATACTTTAGATAGCCAAAATAATTAGTCTGTGCATATTTGGATGGATTTGAAAACCACCGTGGACGTTCTCCGCACACTGACTAGCTAAAAAAAAAGTAAGATAATCAAATTTAAAATACTTTTCATATATGTATAATTCGCTATTTCCTGGAACTCGTTAGATGGAATCATATGTAGCGTATTTTGTCATTTTAGCAGAGTAAAAAGACAGAAGTCTCGGAATCGTGAGCATAAGTAATTAATTATATCGGCCATTACAGTGAGGAATGCAGCAAACTCACCCACTCCAGGACTTTGATAAAGCCTAGCGGTTCTTTAAGAGGAGCCCAGTTCAGCCGAAGTCCCGTCATCATCTAAACTGCAGCTAAAACACCCCTAAAAACAAGAAAACGACTCAGCAAAGCCTACAGAAACGCAAACTTAAAGTCTGCCGGAGTCTCTCGGCGATTTTTACTGCCGGGGAAAACTGAGCGCCCCTCCTTTTTCTCTGCAAAACGATATGTTGGCACTTTCCTTGTTTTAAACTGGAAGTTGGCGAGTAGATCTCTGACCAGCTGCTTAACTTATTTCACCGTAACATAATATTTAGATCAGAAGAGTTTAACTTAAAAACTTAAAGAGTTTAACTTAATTTTACATCCAGCCAAGTGCTCAGAATCCAAGCCGATATTTTAATACCACTGCATATATAGTAGTATCATTTCTGACACTCCGTTATCGGACATTTACTGTGCGATGCCTTCTCCTCCGCTTTGACGCCTCTCCGTCTGCAGCCCCAAAATGTCTTGGGAAATCTCCCCCTGGGTCTCATTCGGCGTCATCTGACTTGCAGCAGCGCGTGTCACAGCACCGGGACGTGCTGGGTTCGGGGCTCTTACAACGCAGACTGCACCGACAAGGACAGACCTAACAACTAAAATATTTTTAAAAACTTTTACCAGAGAGAACAAGGAAAGGTCAAAAGGCCGAAGACAGCTTAATCATTTGTGATCTCATTTTTAGTTAGTCCGCACTTAATAAATGTCGAAACTAACAATACCTGATGTAGGCATGGGGTAGAAATAGCACAACAGGCCTGTATTTTTCAGTAATTTGATCTATATTAAAATCATATTACGCTGACAAAAAGATACACAAAAATACATCACGTTTAGTTTATGGAGCGCTTTATATCCAGGTGTGCAAACGAAAGATGAGCAGTTAAAATGTTGTTTTTTTTTTTTTTTTTTTAAATCATCAGCAAAACCACTGAGAAAGGAAATACTGGACTAACGTGAAATTTAAGATAGTTTTGTATTTTTATTATTTTACACAAAAAGGTGGAATGGACGCACCTCCGATTTACATGAGGGAAGAGGGTATTGGACAGATACAGATGGTGATTAATTTAACGGCCTAACGGTACAATCAGTGACACCTTAAAAACTGAGAAAGGAGGCAATGAAGAGACAGACATCAGACAGACGGTACAAAAGCTAAATTCTTCACAAAGATTATCGGTCGATTCACAACATTCACACAACACTATGGACTTGTGAACTAAAAGCAGATTCAGACCACAATCTGAGGTCAGGTGTTTTTTTTTTTTATCTCTGTATAAAATGGGTTTTGACAAAAAATAATTATATATTCTCTATTTCTTCCTAGCCCGTCACCTTCCTCGAGTTTCAGGTTTATATACAAGAGAAAGGAACTTTGGCCACATCATTCTTAATAGAAATACTCACATAAGTTTCCCCATCATAAAAAAAAATACTTCTAAAGTCTGTAGTGAAGTAAAAGTATAAAAAATTGTCAAATCAAACACTGGTAAAATAATTACAGTTTCTCATAATTTAATAAAAGCGACATTCTGAAGTATGTTTTCTAAATTATAGAAAACAAATGTATTAAATATTTGTACTTTGTACAAAATAAGCAGTTGTCTTACAGTACGGATCCCGAGAATGCAGTGGGTTTACTCTGCAGTGGGTTTACTTTGCAGTGGGTTTACTCTGCTTTTGAAGACAGCCAGTGCTACTTTAAACTAGCTTAATATCAGCATATGGCCTCTGAAATAGCAAAAAAGGAAAAATGTCTAGTTTTCAGAGAAAGAAAATGAAAAAACAAGACTAAAAAAAAACTCCTTTCTATTCATCAGCTTTTTCTGCCAGGAGAAAAGTCTTGGGTATGAAGTAATCTACTTTCAGCATAAACACTTCTCAAATTCAACAACGTTTGACAATTACCTTAGAGTCCGTGATTAAGTCTATAGAAACTTTCATTAATAGTGAAATAAACATTTCATTTCCTTCAAAAATTTGCATGGTCATTCGGACGATTGGTTTTACATACAGTGATATAAATCAGCCAAGTGCCGCGATCCATCTTTTGTTGTTCCTCTCTTAAAACTACACTGAAGCCTACCAAAGATTCAGAAATCTGAAACACAAGAGAGCTCTGGACACAGAGTAAAGGCAATCAAACTCTGCAAGCCTACGGGCCCAATCTGGAGCCACCGCTTGGGTCCCCCCCCCCTCCTGTGGTCCTTTAAGGTGCAGACGACGGTCCAGTGAAGCAGCTACTGCAGATCGCTCTCCACCAGCCGGGCGTTCTCCCGGACCTCGTCGAAGGAGTACGTCTTTAATATCGTGCCATTCCTGAAAACCGTGTGCAGAAGGTCCTGGTGGGGGAGAAAAGGGTGGGTCACACAGGAAAAATAGAGTTCTCACGAAGTCGAAACAGATGAGGAGGAAGACTGGATCCTGCAGATGGGCGTGACGTGAAAACTGAAGCTTCATCTCTAGAGCACAGCATGCACCGAAACAGTCAAACCAATACAGCAGGTACAGGACACAAGACGGCAGGTACAGGACACAAGACGGCAGGTACAGGACACAAGACGGCAGACCAATACATACCACTCCATACTCTTCAAGGTCGCCCTTCCCTTCTTCCAGGGTGACAAAGTCCCCGCTTTGCGTCCTGTGTAAGGACAGACGGCCTTTCTTTGACCTTTTATTGGGGTCTGCTACTGGGTCTTTGAACACGTTTACCTGTAGCAGGACAACATTTTGTCACTGGCTATTCCACAAGTCACATGAAGAGTTCCAGACATCCGGTCATCTAGTATCTCACAGTTAGACCACCTGACACGGCTGTAGCTCACGCACCGAAAGGCAAATTGTCCATCATCATCTTGACACTCACCCCCTGTCCATTGGTCACCACGTAGCTGCACTTGAAGGAACAGTTCAGCAAGTCTCGGGTCAGCTTCTGCAGCAGCGCACCACCCGACCCGAATGCGATGTTCTCGATGCTCCAGCGGTGCTTCTTCATCCCCTCAACAATCTGTACCAGAATTTGGCGTGGGTGCCATACAGTAAGACTTCCCCCGAGACACAAATAACCGCCCATATCTAGAGCTCAAGTAGGTCACTCAGAAACCACACCTCCTGCAAGGTGTTGATGTCGACTCCATCCCCCTGGATCACACGGATGTACGGTGGCAAGACTTGAAAACCCTTAATGTTTTCTCTTGGGAGGAACTTCTTTCCTAAAATCTCCAGAACCTGAAACAGGAAATAACCCATTACAGCCATTATGGTCTAATATGATGACACACAGAGAAGCTTTCAGGAGGGTGAATGAAGCTTGATGTTTTCAGTGCTGCATTAAACGACAAAGTGATGCCAAGGTCAAGGGAACTAATACTGCATTATGGATGAGAATGAGGCTGACTTTCAAGGCTATAGCCTGGGTATGAGTGAGGCCTACTTTCAGAACTATAGCCTAGATATGAGCAAGGCCTACATTCAAAGCTATAGCCCGGGTATGAATCAGGCCTATATTTAAAGCTAGATCCTGGATATGAATGAAGCCTACTTTTCATTCAGTATCTCTGCTGAAGGTTTCACTTAGGAGAACTTCCTTAACACCCAGATTGTGCCTGAGGATGACACCAGGCTCTGAGCGAGGCCTACCTTCAGCACCGTGTCCAGCGGGTTTCCAGAGTCCGGCCGCACCACCAGAGGAGCATCTGCACTCCGACTCTCAATAAGGCTTCTTAGGTCCTCTCCCCAGATCTTCTCACAGGCGTTGTAAATGTCATAGCTGTCGCTGACTATAGACACAGGCACTGAAGGGAACTGCTTCACGATATGCTCAAAGGCATCTTTCTCATGGTCCTTCCCCCAGGCAGTGATCGTGCTTGAAGAACAAGAAGATAATGGAAAAAACAGAAGAAACCCCACCATAGAAAGTATTTAAAGGGAACCGAAATCAAGTTTTGCTCCCATAATGCACTGCAACTCTGAAGTCACTAGATGGCATCAGAATGAACTCTGCATCCCCGAGAAAAAATATTCCCCATAAATAAATTACGTCTTCGACGCTGCAGTTTTTAAACCGGATTAATAGGTCACATTGGGGAAAGTGCAAGACAAAGCGCTTTATTTTGTGATAAACAAAGAGGAACTGGACCAGCACAGAGCTGTGTTCACAAGAGACCATCTGTCATGGGTTACCTGTGCTCTGCGGCTGGCACAGAGAAGCCAGGCACCGGGTCCTTGGTGCCGTAGTACTTCTTGATGACACCGATGCCGGCGACGGTGTCGGTTCCCTTGAAGTTCACCAGATGCGCGGACGCGCCGATGCCGGCAGTCTGAAAGCAGAGCAGAGCCATCGCATCGGTAGCAGGAAGAGACACCTCAAATGGGGCATTTTACACAGTGGTGGTGTTTTAACACCGGTATCGCTGTCATGTTGGACCTTGAGCCAAAATAAACCAGCCGTCACATTTGGAAATGGGTTTGAAGCGAAGGATCGTGCCAAACGCGAGTTAGGCCGAGCGTGTCTGGTGAGGGGTGCGACATGGGCAGCCGCCAGCCGTGCTTCGCCTCACCTCCTGCGAGGAGACCCCTCTGTAGCCGAAGTCATGCAGTTTGTACTCAAGGCCGTCCAGGTTCCCAGAGGTTTCCACCAGATACCTGGCCAGGATCTTCTTCTGCTCCCTGGAGTTCGTGGCCACTGTGATAGGGTACCAGATCTGAACCAGGATTGTCTGCGGGAGGGGAGGGTGGAAAATTGGCAAGCTAGGTGTGATGGGGAAACAGCACAGCGCTTCTAACCGAACGACAGCACGTCAGCTAAACAAAGGAGGTTCATGGGCATTGGGCTTAAGGCCAGACCACACAGCGCACAATCCACAAGTGGAGAAAGTCACAATCCAGACCCACTATCAAGCTGCTGAAGCAGGTACATATTCACTAGGGAAGTGTCAGGTGAGGTTTTTTTATTGCTTTTACTTGAACGATTATGGGCGGCACAAAGCATTACGCTTCCCATGCAAAATAGAAAGTAAATTACCGTATACATGCAGACAATCACTGATTCACTGTTGGACGTGAGCCTGGTGTTTGTACAACTGCAGTTCCTGAAACAGCTGTGGAATTTTATTGGTTTCATCTTGTTCAGCCAGTTGATTTGTTAATTGTAGGTCTGCCTAGATTAGACATGCCCAGTCGCAACGATTAATTAAACAGCTCATTGAACAGGTTCGCGTGTTTGAGTGAGCGAGTGAGAGAGAGAGACACACACACTAAGCCAGCATCCTCCGCAGAACAGACCGAATCTCCGCTTTATCGCCTGCTCTAACCTTGTGTGTCTGCCTCCTGGGCCGAGGCTTACTTATCTCGTACAAAATAAACAATTGCACAAGGACGGTGATATCTTGCATGCCGTTGGAGAGGCCTCGTCCGCAGCCTCGCACGCAGCCTCACACGCCGCCTCAGCTTTCTACCACTGAGAGGGTCCCATTTTACCCAGGGTAAATCAGTCACTATGTGAAGTTTAAGACTCACTCCAATCTTGATGGGGGGGGTGGTATATGTGACAGAGGGATGGGAGCACGAAGTGGGGGTTTGTTTCAGTTGTGGGGTTTCTTACACTGTAGGAGAGGGACAAACACAGAAGGCCTGAGCTGGGCGACAGAGAGGAAACAAGACAGGCGTTGGATCTATGGAGAGACGAGCAGGTTTGGGGACTGTCAGCCCCTGTCCGTCAGGAGCTGAGAGACGAACAGCATCGTGTTTTATGTTAGACATCGGTTACGGCGAAATGCCCCTCCCTCGAATCTCCACGTCCTCCCCTAGTATTACAGCAAATTACAGGAGCTCAAAGAGACGATCAGTCCTACCCCAGGAGTAACATTAACAACTTCTACCTTGCCGCTCCCAACGCCAGCATCTGCTTATTTTAGCACAGCTGATCCCAGGGCTCAGGGGTGACGACACGCCTCTACCAGCATCCGAGCGGAAATACACGGAGCAGCAGAATCACTCAAACACAGCTGCCTCTGGCTGCAATCGGCCAACACCTTGCACAATGTTACACAAAACTCCTCGGCCACCTATGGCCACGCCCCCCCCCCCCCCCCATCCCATCTGTATCAGATGCAAAACCCAGAAACTGCTGCCATGTTGTTTCCTTAAAAACGAGCTAAAATCATGCCTGCCGTATTTCAAGGTCACCAGGAAACAGAAAGCAGAGCGTCAGGTCAGCGCGTTAAAGACAACGCCTTACGCTGCCATGCTCTGCTTAGCCACAGACAGGTGCGAACGGAAGGGGGCAGGGGGTGGGACTTTTAATCAGGCACATCCCAGGGCAGCCAGTATCATGGAAGGCAGGGCCTGTACTCAAAATGATTCACTCACGCGCTCACTTTTCTCTACCTAAGAAATTAGTCAGTGAAACAAAGTGTGTTTTGGGCACTATAATCCAAGTAAACTTTGACAGATGACATTTGCAAAATATGGTAATTAATGGAATAAAGGTGAGAGAGAGAACATGGATGTGTAAGACTATCATTCATTTAAATTGCAATTATTATTGAGTTATTTCAAATTGAAGTGTCAACTGCAGTCTTTGGAAAGATCACGATTTCTTTATTTAAAGTGCTTACATTTGTGTTGCTTTCTTGGGTTTGTGTTACAAGCAGTGAGTCGATGAAACATCACTGCATACACTGAGCATGCCGGTGTATGCCGTCTGCACGACACAATTCACGGTGCATCGTGGATGTTCTACAGTGCACCAGGGACCATTACTGACCTCCACCCAGTTTGTGAGCCAGTAGCATTCGGGATCAGTGTTCTCCACGGTGAAGAGCACGTTTCCACGTGGGATGACGCAGCCCTCTGGCACCGCCTTGATCTCGATGGGAAGGTGCCCATCGTACTTCTGAAATTGGGTGGATGGTACACGTTCACACAAACATAGGGTTCAATATGTGCACTTCACCATACTCGTGTTCTCTTGTACCTGTTTTACGTTATCTTCCATTGCTGAAACCCAATTCCAATCCATAATGCACAATAATAATACAGAGGAAGTACAGAGTACAGTTAAAACCCCTGAATGTCGTTCTTTCCCCGTCCCAAATATCAAGGATACGTTGGCTACATCCTCACTGAATGAGACCAATCCCATGATTTACTGCATCCTAAATTTATTCTTGGGAGGCAAGTTAGCAAGACCGTTCTTGCAAAGACCGCAAGTACAATATTTGCGTTCTTGGTATCGACGAACACCTGTGCTCTTCTGCAGCAATCCTGATGCAGGCTGTACAACCATCAACCATTTTGGTCGTGACTGTCTGCCAAGAACTGTGGTTTTCTCAAGGGAAATGGAATAGGACTTAATGGGGATGTGGTAAACACAAAGTCCCCCACGCACACGTTGGCTATAAAGTAGAGGTGCACTGATCCGCTATTTGGTATCGGTATCGGCACTGATGCATACCAATTAGACGGATCGGGTATCAACCATATGAGATCAATCCACGTCCAATACTTATTTCATTTTCAGCAGTCTGTAAAAAGCTCCTATTTCTTGCTAGATCTCTTTGTGCAATGAATGGCACGACAGCTAGACGCGTGTCTTGCGGCACTCAATCTGAACGCTGACGCTGTTACTCAGTGGGTGTGACCGCAGTGACGTCATGCACATGCCCTCCGCAGGACGAGGAGCAGAAGAACATAAGAGGGT
>JAODJW010000062.1:35247381-35278916 GCA_026777045.1 Hyperopisus bebe
GGGTGGGGGGGGGGGGGCAGCGTTGAATGTAATATCACACTAAACAAGTGACGCGTTTGCCAGTGGGCGAAAAATCGTAGGGCATTTTAAGCATTTGCTACTTTCATATACCGGTACTCGCTTGGAAGATACTGAAACTGAACTGCAAAACTGCTTAAAACAAGACGTACAAATGAGGTGGAACAACACGTCATGTATGTATCTAGTAGCCTATTTAACAAAGTGTTTTTGACATACTTTTTTTCCATTTTATTTGCTAGCTTAAAAAGAGCTCTAGTAGACTGATACTCATATCAGCCGAAAGCCTCTGTTCAGGTATCGGGATCATATCGGCACGCGGCATAACAGTATAACGTAAAGCGGCCAGATGGAAATTCAGTCTCCTAAGCTGAATCCAAGACGCAATTAAATAAACAAAAAAAGCGCAGCGTCACACCTCGAGGATGTAGTTCCAGCCTTTCTCATTGAAGACGTCATCCTGGAAGTGCTCCCTGTACACCTCCTTGGCCTCTTGGATCTTTTCTCGGGTGATGACCTTTCCTGGGGATTGGCAACAAAGCGGGACAAGTTGGACAGGAACTGGGAAACCCCCAAGGACAGGAAGGCAAAGACATGGGACGACGGACGGGTGGGATGCCTCTGGAGCTTCTCTGGAGCCCCCCACCTGGCTGTTATCTGATTATATACTCTGTTTGAACTCAAAGTCAGACCATGTCACTCAACAGCAAGGGTTCATTAAATGAGACGCCTGGGGGTTACAGTTTAAGCCAAAGAGTTTTAGAAAACCCCCCACCACCACTTCCAGACCCATGGGCCAACAGCCGAGAATACCGCAGTTACCCCGCGTAGACGTAAGCACCAGGAACCTTCTAGATTTACTCGGACCCACTCACTGAAAGCTCACCACAATGAGGGCTCTTCTGTTTCAGTTATCATTTTTAAGGAAAAAAAAACAGGATCCAGTTCAGCTACTGGCTACAGGAAGCTATAGGGAACTTCATCTCACATGTGACAACCGTCACACAGAATGGCGACGAAACACACTCACCTTGTAAGTACTTGTGGAGAATGTACTGTAAGCCGTAGAAGACAGTCTTGTCATACTTGACCTTCCTGTCCTTGGTGGAGTTTGTCTTCTTCTCACGACACTCAAAGTAGGAGTAGACCTTAGTGGTGTTGGGTGGGTACTGCTTGTAGTGGGTCACCTGAAAGGGACAGACACCCACTGAAATTCAGCACTGCAGAAACCACACGAGACCTTACTGCAATGGCAACACGACCAGAACCAGCACCCCAGTGGTAACTGCATGCGAGTCTGGGAGTCCTTCATTCTGGAAACTTCTTTTATTTTCTACGAAGGGTTCTATCCAATTGCTAACAACAGCACAGATGAACTCATCTTCCAACATTCCACAAAATGTGCATGGGATGAACCTTACAGACTATGCCTGCACCCAACAGAGGGACCTGCAACTGAAAAAGCTGTGACTGACTCAGAGGTGGAAAATCCAGGTTCAGAAAGTACAAATCCAGACCGGGATTTTGTTTCAATCAACCAGTTGAGTACTCTGACTGTGACTCTTTATGTTCAGCTGGTTGGTTGAAACAAAACCCTGGTCTGGATTTGTACTTTCTGAACCTGAAGTTTCCACCTCTGCTCTGACTGCAAGTAATGCTGCTGAAAGCAATGACGAAACAGCAAGACTCCACCAAATTTGAGTGAAGCCCCTAGAATGGTACCCTTGAAGGGTCCGTTCCACACTTTGCTTTTCACTCCCTATTTGGTAGATGGGGGACATGCAGGCCCTATAGGTGACCCACAGACACACATACTGCTGGGGGTCAGTGTGGGTAGCTGAACCCCATATTGATAATGAGAATCGATACTTTATTGATCCCTGTGGGAAAATCCTCTGTACGCCTCCCCCAACCCGCTCCCTGTAGGCGAGAGCAAGCTGGACGTGAAGGGCAGCCACCGGTTGTGGGGGGTTAAGGACCTGGCTCAAGGACCCGCAGAAGTGGCGAGGCCAGGCTCGAACCAGCAACCTTCCGATCACAGGCACAGAGGCCGAACCACACGCTGCCCCCCCACACTGAGTAGGTAGGAGAGTGCGGGGCTGTTTACAGACACTGATAAAGGGATCAGGTCGCACGTACAGAGTGGCTACGGCACTCAGCCCAGCCTGACACCCCCCCCCCCCCAGCTGCTGAGTGAGAGAAGGCTCCTGGCCAGCACTCACACACTGACATTTGTTTCACCGTCCCAGAATGCGGGGCCTAAATGTCACCCTGTTCTATGGTTTCACCTATCCTGCTCCCCTCCGTACGGAGAGCACTTTGAGCCAAAAAACGCAAGCGCACGCATTCGCAAACACAGACCAAGCCCTGCGTGGGCAGGGGTGGCGCTACGCAGCGGTTGACGGGCTGTCGAGGAGAGAGGATTTACAGCACGACGTCCAGTCCAGGGACACAAGGCAAAGACCTTTCGATCTCCTTCATGAAGGTCCCCTGTCTGCGGAAACTCCCGTGTTTCGTTGCCTAGCATATTAAGGTATCTATCAGTCCAGGTGCAGAGGCACAAATTAAAGATACAAACTCATGACTGGCTGCTTTAGGCTACTTAGTCTACCTTTATATGTCTCAGTAATAAATAGATCTTTGTATTTACATTATTAAGTTGTGTCCCCTGCGATATCAAACTCCTTACTATGTTTCTGCACCGGACAGGAGGCTCATCATTGCAGGATGACAAAGAACAGCCGTGACTGGGCCACACACACTCACAGCCCCCAAACGGCCCAGAGGGAAGCTGGTGGGGACCGTGTTTACTTAAGTATTAAGTAGGGGGATGATAAACCCATCACAGCATGACGATTATGGAAGAGATCACTCACAGGTTGTGGATTCAAATCCACAGAATAAAACTGATGTTGATCGCTTAATAAGTAAGAGATTAAACCTAAAGCAACACTAAACTCATGAAGCCACAATGTCGGGAATTACGTAAAGCACTGCTAATTAATGAACATGCTATATAAATTAAATCACATATAAAATTTAACCCTTCCATTCCATTTTTTTTTACCCTTTTCACATTTATATAACTGCTAATCTACATCTTCGGTATATTTTATATGTATTATTTCTGCTCACATACCGAAAGCACAGCATGGAACTGAATTTATCCCAGTTCAGGGGTGAATCTCAATACCAAGAACGTAAAGATTGTACTTGCGGTCTTGGCAAGACCAGTTTTGCTACCTCGCCTTCCAAAAACAAACTTGGGACACAATGAATCATAGGACTGTTCTAGTTTGGCGAGGATACAACTGATGCATACTTCATATTTGGGGTGGAACAAGATCGAGGGATTTGTACCATCCTCTGTACTCCTGTTCTTCAGTATTAGAACAATGGAATGGAAGATGATGCAAAACAGGTATGCGAGAACACAAGTACAGTCAAGTATGCATATTGGGATCCAAAACCAGTTTTATGTCACCGGCAAGATAAAATAATAAAGGCGAATTCCGACACAGACGACAAATTCAGGAGACAGCTCAGGACAGTGGAATGTATGGAGGATTTCTTTACCTCGCACACAACCAGCTAGTTTGTCGAAAGGCAAACGTGTCCAAATTCAAGCCATTTCTTGCTAATAAATGAGCCCTTTAGGAAAGGAATTCAAAATGTTACCTTGGCATTCATACTCAAAAACTCTAACCTATACTATATATACGGAGGGAACGCCTTACAGAACTGAAAGGGAACTCTCACAGATTGGGGCATTAAATCTCCATCACAGTAAACGAAAGTGAAAGTGTATCTTTCCATTTAGTGGCTTTTAATGGACTCTGACCTGACTTTAGATATCTGCCAATAAGTAAGGAAGACATAGTCTATTCAGATTTTTTAAATGATTGGTGTATACAAGACAATAACAAGACAAATGTCACAGGTAATTCACAGGCACAAATATTATATACATACTGTAATAACCACGGTTTCATTAAGTTAATTGGAAAATTATATGCATTAGGTCAATTAAGCAATATGATTAAAATGGCCTAAAACGATTTACATAAATTACGATTAATCTAAACTACGTGTTTATGACCTTGTCGCGTTAACTGTAAGGCTGTTAGAAAAGATTTCATACTGGACCTTTCATTGTCATTGCAATGTTAATGAGGAGTTACACAGAAACCGTAAAAGCGTACGGCAAGTTTCAGTTTTGTTTCCTACGGTGACTTGGCGATTACGGTGGCAAAATACATGAACTAAAGCCAAGTTAAAGAAGCGACCAGAAACAATAAATATTTAACTAGCAACGATGTCGGTGGGTCACAGAGCGACCCTCGGTTACGTTTCAACATCCCCGACGTCCCCCTTTCGCTCAGCATGGTAAATTTCCAGGTACCTGTTCGTAAGACAAACCAAACTAAATTAAATAATACTACCCAACCACACATTAGCGTGGAACGGGTCTCCATGGTCCCGCTTACTTTCAGTTTAATACAAGGGGAAAGCCTTTGCCTAATGGAGTCCGATCCATGCCGGCTCGGTGCTTCACTACCTGCTATTCCGCCGCTAATTTGGCCTACAGAAAACTGGCCCCTGAGCTGCGGGACGAACCGGTGGCCTTGAAGGATGAAACCACCTTGGTTCCTTCCATTCAATCGCCCGGGTCGCCCAGCCGAGCCGCGGGGAAACCACGCCGCCCAGAAGAGCATCCACGACTCACCCGCAAAGCCCTCAGGCGGACGCCTCACCTTGTAGGAATCGGTGGCCAGCAGGAGGTTGAAGTCCGCGCATCTGTTCTCCATCTTCCCCTTGACTTGCGTGCCGCGACTGTCAGCGTTGTTGGTGTGCAGGGACTACGACTCCGCGCTGGGGGGTTGGAGGGGACTACACGGAGAGGGAGGCGCGCAGCTCGGACGCCAAGAGGCGGGGCTGAGACTGCGTCTCCTACGAAACCTAAGGAAGAGATAGTGGTGACGACACCGAAGAGGGCGGGGTTACATCTGCACCTCTGGGAAAGGGAGTGTGGTGACGACACGGAAGAGGGCGGGGTTGCATCTACACCTCCGGGAAACGGAGGGTGGTGACGACACAGAAGAGGGCGGGGCTACGGCTGCGCTTAGTTGAAGGGCGTGCGGGGACCGAGGGGGCGGGATTGTCGACAGTGCAGTGACGTCACCGCGCGTCTGGTACCGAGCATGTGCAAAACATAGTTCTGATGTCGCCGTACGCCTGGCGTAGGTCGGGGTGGCATTGTGATCTTACCCTCCATTCTCAGAAAAACCTACACACATCAGTGCGTGGTCCTGGTTTGCGCCTCCTGGTCACTGGGATGCCTGCTTGTGGCTTTATTGAATTATTTACATGCTTCAGTTGTAACTCCTTTCCGCACAAACGTTATTTTTCCATTATGCAGGTTTGCCTTTGGAGATAAAGTTACTGTGAATATTTTGCTGTACCATTATCTTGCGCTGTTATCGGGTCGCTTTTATCGCTTAAGATTATCCTAGATTATCTTTACAGCTATAGTGTACACGAACTACTTAAACTCATTCATTTTTTTCTCTCACTTCGTCGCCTAAAATAAACGTCGGGGATTTTTCAGTGACATTTGATCAAAAAACCGAGTCATATCAGCCTACTCTTATTGTTCAGTTGTACAGCGGCAGCTGAACGGGAACGTTTCACTGTTTAAAACACTATATAATAGGCCTATACAATATTCTTAACTTTGCTTAACTTTTGTCTAAATGCCGTCTGAAGTTATTGCAGCAGAAAAAAATCCGGAACTCTCTCCCCCACATCAAGGACATTTTCCACAAATGTTGCATCCGTAAAGCCGTTCCACGGAGCATCTGGGCCAATTCTGCCAGCTTCAGCAACAGCGTCTTCCTAGAGGCTATCAGTAAACATCCTCCGCCTTACCACCTACCCATTCCCAAGAAAACCCACCCTTACTTGCACTATAGTCACATTGTCTTATTATTTAGCTGTTTATTGCCATCCAACTGACACTGTTCCACCATTTATGCTGCTGCAGTATTTATCGTATTTATCCATTAACTTTCAATGCGGCGTAACCCTTGTGTCCAGCCCCTCCGTTTCGCACTGTCCTGTGTTTTCCTACTCGCTGTCTGTATGTCGCACCGGGAAATGTTATTTCATTCCACTATATAGGCAACTTATACACGGATGATAGGGTGATATGAAAACTTGACATTAGTAACATCTATCTATCTACTGTCTAATAGTGACGGGCGTTAGAGGGCCGGGTTCTGGATTCTCTTGGAGGGGGCCCAGGACTGTACAGGGGCTCCAAAATCTATCGAGAAGGACCGACCACCCACGGGCGGAGCCCCAAAGTGACTTTTTTTTTATTAGCTGCCCCCTGCTACATCACGAAGTCATGTATGGGTTAAATGCAGAGAACACATTTCGTTGTTGTACACTGTGTGTTGTGGTGTATTGACAGTGCTGCATTTCGGCGCTAGGAAACTGTAGTAAATCCTTAAGATACGTAATAACAGCAAAATTAAGTAAGATACACCAGTTAAATCATATATCTACAACAGAAGGTGGCAGTCTTCGCCTGAACACTTCGGTAACATCGCTATCAAGAAGAACTAGCTGCATTTAATTGACATTATGATAACTGGAGAGTTA
The DNA here is from genome assembly GCA_026777045.1 of Hyperopisus bebe. Classification (NCBI taxonomy): domain Eukaryota; kingdom Metazoa; phylum Chordata; class Actinopteri; order Osteoglossiformes; family Mormyridae; genus Hyperopisus; species Hyperopisus bebe. Next base: position 35,254,066 of record JAODJW010000062.1, read on the forward strand.
CTTGTTGATATCAAATTTTTAATTAATGTAGCTGCGTACAGGAATGTAAAAACAGTGGCCTTCCATTTAATGCCTCGAACACAGTTCCATTTGGTATTAAAGTTTTCAAACATTAAATGCATTTATAAATGAAAAGTCAAACCAAATAAACATTACATGGCACATCTATGTATAGTAACCATATAATTTACACTAAAAGGGTATTAAATCTCACGTAAACTTATGTTACCGTCAAACCAGAAAGCATAATTTTGCAATGTACTTTTCCTGAAAGGCAAATTGAGATCAGGAAAAAAAACTACAGGAATAAGCGGCAGCCAATAAGAGTAGAACAAGTGCGAGGTCTAAATAAGAAAACAGGAATCGAAAGCGGGGCGTGAAATACTACCTCCTGAGAGGTCTCAACTAGGGAGGACGATACCTCAGACAGGCATCCTTCTCTCCTTTTTTATACCGATTTATTTAAAACGCATAAATGCAGAGCAGCGTCGCTTTTCTACGGGTCTGCATTTTGCTCACCGAAAGGTAAGTCATCCCCACGTCTGTGCGCCTGCCTCCCGGTAATTACACTTGATACCGTTATTTGTTAAACACTCATCATTTACCGTGATCCACTCTGAACTCCAAACACATTTGACTGAAATGTGATTCTGTTTCTAAACGTCTAGGGAAATGTAATTTGATCAGGACTTGCAAACAGCAAAGTACGAAAACTAAAAATACATCAGCGAGTTGTAAGAAGTTGTATGATGTGTCCTGATCGTTGTACGTCACTTAATTTCTTTATAATTCACTAGTGTTTAATTAAGTGTTTTGATGTTTATGGTCCACTTGTCGTTTTATCTTAACATTTTGTCGTTTCTCAATCGGTCCCTTGCTTCCTGACTAACAGAACTTCCTGCACGAAAAGTCTGAGCAAAAATAACATGCAGACAAGTTATATCCGTTTCTGCTGGCCAGAGACAATACTGCATTTACTTCGTTTTCTTAACCGCGTAAAATTCAGCTCTACGGTGGCGGCGAGCACCTGCAAACCGACAACAATGAAGCCTTATTACGCGCGAAAGTTTTCTTTCTTCCGTGTCCTTACTCGCCATGTGTGATTGTAATTCCGTTTTTTATAAATAGATTTACGTCAGTTTTAAGCGTATAAAGTCCCCAAGCACTGCGCGATACGGGGATTTATACGTCTCACATGATTTGTTATATCTAGGGCGTGGAATATGCACTGGAATGAAATTAAATGATTATTTGCCACTTGTACAAGAACGAGTCCGATTTTTTAGTTTTCGATTGTCCTATCCTGCTCTTCTTTGATATATATGCTGACGTCAAGAAAACCATCTGTGTGCATTTTAAAGAATTGTTCATGCAAGAATTAAACATGCAGCTTTTGTTTCCACATTTACGAAGGATTAGGGTGTTCCTGTGAAAAACACCAAATCCCAGCCATTCCAGCTGGGGAAGCTGATTTCGGTTTATCTCCCTCACTATATCTACATTACACTCTTTCCCCCCCAGATAATACCTGTTATGGAACAAAACGTCTATGATGATGACCAGCCAGTAGTTTTCAGAGAGCAGAACCGTGGGAGGAGAAGGAAAATGAAAGCATTTACCTCCAGTAACTTTAAAGCGATGGACATGATAACCGTTGAGTTTGTGATGCCCACCAGTACCAAGACTGGGAAAGGGCCGGATTCCCTGCAGCTGGACGTGGCCGGGATTTGCACTGTGGAGCAGGTGAAGACCCAGGTGTGGATGAAGGCCATCACCACTAACCTGTGCTCAGAGTTTTATCAGAAGTACTCCCCTGATGACTGCATCCTGCTCTACCAGAAGAAGGGGAACTGGTATGAAATTTATGACAAGCATCAAGTGTTCCAGACCCTGGACTGCATATGCTACTGGAAGACACTGAAGAAGGATGTGGGCAAAATTCATATGACCACCAGACCACAGCTTACAGATGAGTCTATTCAGTATCAAAAGTATCTGAATTACCTGATTGGATATGATGTCACCGACGTGAGCAACGTGCACGATGATGAGTTGGAGTTTACCAGGAGGAAGCTGCTCACTCCTCGCAAAAATGAGTTGTTGACTAGAGACCCAAAACTCTATTCAATGGACCCCTGGGTAACCTCAAAGCCCCTCCCAGAGTACCTATTGAGCAAGATCAGCAAAAATCACATTCTTCTTGTGATACACAGAAACACGTCCAGTCTTACCGTGAAGGTATCCATCGATGACATGCCAATCCAGGTTCTTCAAAGCTTCTTTACCAAAATTGCGAAAAAGAGGGCCTTGTTCGATATTCCAGATGAGGTTAGTGAGTCCGAATTTGTTTTGAGGGTTTGTGGTAGAGAGGAGTACATCTTTGGGAACAATCCCATCAAGGACTTCTACTGGATTAGACAATGTCTAAAGAACGGAGAGGAGATACACCTGGTTCTGGAGACACCTCCTAACCCAGAGAAGGATGTGGTCCACAAGGAAGACTGGTCCCAGGTGGATATGTGCACAGGCTTGGCTGCCTCCCATGAACAGTTGACCATTGATGAGAAAGACCACGATAAAGTTTTTACCATCTCCCTTTGGGACTGCAACCGAAAGTTCCGTGTCAAGATCCTGGGAATTGATATCCCCACCCTCCCACGTAATTCTGAGCTGATCGTTTTTGTAGAGGCAAGCATCTTTCACGGACAACAGCTTCTGGCCCAAGAAAAGACATCCCCTAAACCATTCACCGAGGAAGTTCTTTGGAACACCTGGCTGGAATTTAACATAAAGATCAAGGACTTGCCCAAAGGAGCGCGACTTAGTCTGCAGGTGTCATGTGGCAAGGCCCAGACACAGACCCAAGCTACCAAGGGGCCCTATTCAGAGTCTCCCACCTATGAAGGCAAAAACAAAAGCCGCCTGCTCTATTACGTAAACCTTCTACTGGTGGACCATCGCTCATTGCTCCGACAGAGTGAGTATGTCCTACACATGTGGAAGATGCCAGAAAAGAGCGAGGACCTCGGTAGTATCAATGCTGACAAGCTAACCTCAGCCACCAACCCTGACAAGGCTGGTTCCATGGCTATAGCCATCATGCTGGAAAAGTATGGCTACCCTGTTGCCTTACCCATGAGTCCAGAGCCCCCAGAGTCCCCAGAGGGAGTAGAAGATGAGAGGGGATTGAGAGAGATGCCCAGTCATTTGCGGAAACAGCTGGAGCAGATATTGGCCACCGACCCACTGTACCCGCTCAGCCCAGAAGACAAGGAGCTTCTCTGGCACTTTCGGCAGGAGTGCCTGAGGATCCCTAAAGCTTACCCCAAGTTTCTGGGCTCAGTAAAGTGGGGAAACCAGGAGGCTGTGATGATCACACACCAGCTGCTGGCAAGGAGTTTCACTTGGGCACAGAGCCCACTGGATGTGGGGCTTGCCATGCAGCTCCTGGACTGCCACTTCTCCGATGCCATCGTGCGTTCCCTGGCCGTCAAGAAGCTGGAGAAGCTGGGCGATGACGATGTCCTGCGGTACCTGCTGCAGCTGGTGCAGGTAGGAATCCTTTTGGCATGTCGAGCCTCACAGTATCCCAAGAAGATCACACTTCCTTATGATTTTAGTCCTACAGCCATAGAACGACTTCGTTGAGGATTTTTTTTTAGCTGAATTTTAACAGATTCTCACACGGAATCACATCGCACCACACAAGCAATCCCTCCAAAAGGTTATTAATGGGTTTCTGTTGGGGATCCCCAACTTTTGTGACGGAGTTTGCGGCCATAACTGTTACACACCGTTTGTTTTACACCAAGATCAGACACTTGAGTGATATTACATGAAAGGTGTAACGTATACTGCAACTGATCCAAACTGCAGATTTACATGTAGATCCTCCTGCATTATCTGTTGTTGTCCAGGCACACGCAGTTATACAGTTTACATACATTTGTGTCACAGATGCTATGAGTCTTATAGTGCGTTTTGCATATGACATATGATTTGTGAATCAAATAAAGCATTTGCATTACAGACAACAACAGCCCTCTTGTAAATGTTCAAATCACCTTACTTGTCATTCTGGGAGAAATAAAGAACCCTGGGAACAGCAAACATGTAGTTCTATGATACCCATGTGTCACGATTCATCGTGAAATATGGGTCTCTAAGCTGCCAGAGTTATCAGGAATTGCATGAGACGTGATCAGCCTTCCTCATTCTGCCTGCTCCTGTTTCTCCTTCTGTAGGCTGTAAAATTTGAGCCGTACCATGACAGTGCCTTGGCCCAGTTCTTGCTGAAGCGTGCCCTAAGAGTGAGTACTGGTTGTTTTCGGGAACCTCTTGGCTCGGTTTATATAAAACATTAGTCCCTAGAATGTGTAAAATACTCAGCCGCAGAACCTAGCCAAGTAAGGTGCTGCGGTAACTGCAGAGCCCAATATAACACAGAGCCTGTGATGGTATGTCCGGTGTGCAGAGCAAGCGCATCGGCCACTTCCTGTTCTGGTTCCTGCGGAGCGAGATCGCCCAGTCCATGCACTACCAGCAGCGCTATGCCGTCATTCTGGAGGCCTACCTGCGCGGCTGCGGCGAGGCCATGCTCCAGGACTTTAAGAAGCAGGTGGAGATGACGGAGGCCCTGCAGCAGGTCACCCGCGAGATCAAGGCCATGTCCGCAGAAAAATACGACGTGTCGGTGCAGGGTGAGCGCCGCTCGTACACAGTCGGGTCGCTCCTGACTGAAGACGGCGTCTTCAGCCAGTGTATTTGTCTCCACCCCAAAAAATATTATTCTTGGTCCATTTAGCGATTTTTGTTCTTGTACTTCTGTACACATTTCATACAAATTTTATAGTCTGGCACGGGGGGGGGGGGCTTCCTCTATTTCATCAGATTGAAAGTGGCAGCCATACTGGGAGTGTCAAATCATAGAATCACCCCTGACTCTGAACATTACTTTACTCAGTTCATGTGCGAGTATTAATGACTTCATGCAACCTTTTTGACTTTTTGCAGTTAATTATTCTATTTAAACAGTGCTGAACTTGAGTCTTGGATGTATATATAATTTATTGATTAAATGACTTGGGGCGTGTACCTGTAGGGATTACATGAAGCCTGTTCTGACCCCCTTGGGGAATGACAGTTGTTTTCCAGTTGAGGCAGAAGCTTGAGAACCTGCAGTCATCGGGGCTGCCAGAGAGCTTCAGAGTGCCGTATGACCCGGGCCTGCGGGCGGGGGCCTTGGTGGTGAGTCAGGTTGCCTCTGCCCACCCACTTTGCTGGCTCTCTGTTGCTCGCCTTCATCGGTCGCTGCCTAAGCTACTCATGGCTGTCTTCCTCGACCATCTGTGTTTGGGGACGCATGCGACCCCCCCCCCCGCTCACCCCACCCGCAGATCGAGCAGTGCAAGGTGATGGCATCCAAGAAGAAGCCTCTGTGGCTGCAGTTCAGACGGGCCGACCCCACCACGCTCTCCAGCGATACCATTGGCATTATCTTCAAAGACGGCGACGACTTGCGTCAGGACATGCTGATCCTACAGGTGAGTCTAGTGAAGTGAGTTTCAAAGTTAGCATTTTTAACTACAGTCAAACAAATCTGCTTTATCTCTCATTAGATTCTGCTGATAATGGAGTCTATATGGGAAGCAGAATCTTTGGATTTGTCATTGTTACCTTACGGCTGTATTTCTACTGGCAATAAAATAGGTAAGAAATTTGCCTGTAAAATACTGCTGGGTGATACCATTCTTTTAAAGTAGGGGTTCCCAACCAGCCATTTATTCAGTCCATGTTCGATCTGCCAGCACTCTGATGGTCGTGATATTTATGCACACAGTAAACCAGTCCACAGACAAGGTTGGGATGGCCTATTTTAAAGGGCTAATCCCCAACAAGAGATTCCATGAGGCCTTTGTAGTTTTATGCGCAAGGCACTTAAAAGTTTGTGGGAAATTTTCTTCCCCAGGGATGATTGAGATCGTAAAGGACGCCACCACCATTGCCAACATCCAGCAAAGCACTGTGGGAAATACAGGGGCCTTCAAAGACGAAATTCTGAACCAGTGGCTTCGAGAGAAGTGTCTGACCGAAGAAATGGTACGTGCCTTCTGAGGGGGTGAAGCCTGGCTACCCCAATCGGGATGAGTATTCTCGCCCAAGAGGAAGGAAGGAAACATCCAGTTGCTTCCTGGCAGGCTCTCAGAATGGTTAAGGCCCCAGCTGTGACGGGCTGCAGCCGCCAGACAAAGGCGCTGCTGAACCCACAGCTAAAAGGCAGTGCGCATCGAACGAATATGCATTGATTACGGGGTATAGATCTGTACAAATGCTCGCCAACTTGGGGTTACATTCTAATGAACCCATCGTAAGATGAAAATATCGTAAGTCGAACATGAACATATGATAAACAAATAAAAAAATAATTGCTTGAGATAACTATATATCAGTAACTGAAAACTAAATAATTGAATACAAGCTCATCCCATCATTAAATGTACTGTACAAAGACGTTTTACATTGACTTGATTAAGATATGTCATTAAACTCTGGATGCGATCTTTATGCTTGTGATCGCTACAGAGACTGGAAGAGTAACTGGGTAGATGGCTTATCGCTAGTCCAGGAACAGATCAAAGATTGATGACTACTCCCTGTACATCTCTATCACACCACTGAACAATCAAAAACATCATAAGTCCATCGTAAAGCAACATCTGTACATTAACAGACATCTCCTGATGCTTCCTCTTCTTTCCCGGCACCCCCAGTTTGAACAGGCTGTAGAGCGATTCGTCTACTCCTGTGCAGGATACTGTGTAGCCACATTTGTCCTGGGGATCGGAGACCGACACAACGACAACATCATGATCACTGAATCGGGTACGGAGCTCTCTCCCCGTATCCTTGTTCGGGCCAGAAACATTGGGACACCATGACTTGTCCTGACTTATCAGAATAAACGTCTTTCCCGATCCAGGAAGCCTTTTCCACATTGACTTCGGACACATCCTCGGAAATTACAAGAGCTTCCTGGGCATAAGCAAGGAGAGGGTCCCGTTTGTTTTGACGCCGGACTTCCTGTATGTCATGGGCACCACGGGGAAGAAGAGCAGCCCCCACTTCCAGAAGTTTCAGGTACAGAAGAGCTTCACTTCTTGATCATCAAATAGGTTCAGCTCAGATACATGTCTCCATGTAAATGTTTCCTTTCGGCAAGACCTTGTTAAGGTCTGCAGGTTTAGACTTTTTAAAGGCCCTTTCACGTTCTCCCATGATTGGTTTAGAATAGTGCCGCAAAGTTTGTGTGTCGGGAACATGCCAATGTCTCCATCTCATTTCTCCCCACATCAGGACATCTGTGTGAAGGCCTACATGGCCCTACGCCATCACACCAACATGCTGATCATCCTCTTCTCCATGATGCTGATGACCGGCATGCCACAGCTCACCAGCAAGGAAGACATCGAGTACATCCGCGACGCGCTTACCGTCGGCCGCTCCGAGGACGAAGCGCAGCGCCACTTCCTGGACCAGATAGAGATCTGCAGGGACAAGGGCTGGACTGTACAGTTTAACTGGTTCCTGCACCTAGTACTGGGCATCAAACAAGGCGGAGAGAAGCGGTCAGCCTAGCATTCCCGCAGAAGGTGCACCTCAGTGTCATTTACGCCGCCCACATCTCTGTTTCTAGCATCTGGGGAAATGGGGGTGTTTGCGATGACTGTAGTACTCCTACCAAGTAGTGAAAATTAGACTTTTCAATGTCCTACTATATAACTGTTAGCACCCTCTGCTGGAGGAAGAATGCAACACATCCCTATATATCTAGCGGTATGTGTGACGTTAGTGCCACTAGAAGCATTATTAAAGTCTGTCATGAAACGTGGGGGGAGGCATGGTGGCTCGGTGGGGAGCACTGAGGGTTGAGCCCCCCCTGCAGGTGCATATGGAGACTGCATGTTCTCCCCATGTTAAGTGGGTTTCCTCCCAAAATCCAATGCCATGCAAAAAGGTTCACTGACATCTCCAAATGGTCCATTGTTTTTGTTTTTGTTTTTGTTTTTGTGTGTGTGTGTGTGTGTGTGTGTGTGTGTGTGTGTGTGTGTGATGCCTCATGTTGTCTGGCCTAAGCTTCAAGTCCCCTGTGACCCTGACAGGATGATAATAATAAAGATTATTTTAGTAATTATAAAATTAGATTATTTCACTAATTTAAGTATGATTGAAATATTTTTACATGTATTACCATTATCATGTAGCCAAGTAGCAGTGTCATTATTTGCTGGTAAAGTTTATAAAAGTCGCCTCCCTGCAGTATTAACTGGCGTTAGTTTGGGGGAAGCAGCAATGCCTTACAGGACTGCTGAGAGACCGCAAAACGGTCCACTGCTATCTGCATGGAGAGGAACAGACACAAGGTGATCCGCCCCCCTGTCTTGTGTCCACCCCCTAATATAAAAACATATTAAATGTATTGGATATTTAATCATATTAACTTGTTAAAAGAAATTTGTGTATGGGTGGAGTGTGGGGGGGGGGGGTGTATGGGCTCTGATGATAATGTGGTGCCCCTGGTCATTCTTGTAACAATATTGTTATTTTGCCATTTAAGCTCTTACATAAAAACTTCTCTTGGGTAATTTAAGCAAATACTTGACTTACAATGTCATTACACATATAGATTTGTTCACCTGCTCTTCTACGCTTCTTTTTTTCCCACAAATCACATATATGTGGGAAATAAGCATTTATGAATTTTCCCCAGGAAGAATTTCCCTCGGGATTAATGAAATATATCTTACCTTGTCGTAAATTCCAGCAAATCATCAGTGGTCAAGGAGTCTGACTTGCTGCAGCAGTAAATTTTAGTCCGCATATTACTTAAATCAGCCAGGAATACCCTTAAATCCGTAAATATACATATAAGCCATGCAGGTTTAAAACATTCGTCCCAATTTGTCTTCTTCCTCTTAACACTGACGACCCGATTCGGCCACGCCGTGTCCGGCCGGCATACGCATTTGCTGGATGGGAGTTGCCATGGTTTCCGGGGTCACATGCGTGCCGCTGTCGTAGCCAGCAGGAAAGGATGCTACACTCTCCAGAGCCATTTCCACTGAGCCAGAAGGCAGCATTCACTTACCGATAGATATCCGCCAATGGAGAATCTACTGTAATGCTGCATATTTTGTATTATTTTACAGCGCAGAGATCGCCACAAATCACTGCTCAGAAATTTGAGGTCGGGAAGCGTTTAGACGACGATATATCACGAAAAGCCGCATTTGATTTCTGATTTCTCCTGCGACTGCCGATAGGAATGAGTATTGAAATTCCCGAAGGACTGACCGAGCTCTTGCAAAGCTTTACCCTGGAGGTCCTGAGGAAGCAGCCCGCAGATCTGCTGGAGTTCGCGCTGCAGTATTTCACTCAGTTAAAGGAAAGGGATCTCAAAAGGGGCGCTTTCGGGAATGACAACAATTCGGCTGCCAGGTCTGGAAAGGCAGTCAACTTTGTGGAAGAAGCAATGCAGATCGACTCAGAAAATGGGGAGGATGATGAGGAGGACGACGAGGAATTCGTAGGTAACCGATTAACTGATTTTTTTTTTGCTTGTGAAATGATTACAGTGATAGTATAGATTTTCTTTCATTTTCCCGGTCTACCACTATTCTACATTTCAGGTGGGGAAAAAAGAAATGACTATATTTACATTATCAATGCAAAGGTTAATACGTTAAAAATGCGTTTTGTCACCATGACAGCTAGGTAAAGGGAAGGGAAGCCGGTTTCAGCATGCCGCAGGATGGGATGTCACGGTGTTAGTCTGCCAGGGAGCCTTTATGCACTAAATTAATATGACAGACACCGTCAAATGCTGCTTCTGACGCGAAACCGCTGGCATTTAAAGACGCACTCATATTCAGGCGGCAAATTAGCTGTTAGTGATGCGGCACAAGTGACTGATAAGCATCGTTTCGTAAAAACGCTGTTATAGCCTTTAGTATTTGGCCACGTTAAGCGGAGCTGTAACGTTATAATCATGTGCTGTCGTGATTTAAGGATAATTTCGATTGCATCTATATTAGGTGGTTCGACAAATGTAACGATGTTCTAGTTTCAGCACAATTTATACAGCCTTATGGAAACGTGAGACATTTTCACGACGGACTGTGCTCGGGGGCTCACCCCAGAAAAGCACCGTATCCAGGTGCCTCCGGCGAGGGACCCGCAGTGTCCCGTGAGGGTGACGGCTGTGTAACGTTGTGCATGTTAGTTACGGTGAGCAGCCCGATATATCTGTGTAATAGGTATGTGCAAAACGAGTTATAGGGAGGGTCATGCATGCGTGTCCTAAACCGTTCTCCTGATGCAGCAAATGCACTAAATCGCTCGTGTGTGCCCGAAAAGTGCTATCCCAAAAATGCCCCACTTACTGTTCCAACGTTTTGCCCTGTCATTACAAACGGCAGCTGGGTTGTTCGGGGGAAAGCGATCGGGGAGTCTGACCAGGCGCTGGGGCGTCAATGGCTTTATTTTCTTTATAAATAAAGCTTGCCGGCGCATTTCGTGTATTTACAAACGTGCATTTTGTACAGTGTTTCATTATCTTTCATTATCATGTTATAACTCAGCCCGGCTTTCATTTAACCCGAAATTACCCTGTTATGGACATTCTGTTAAACGATACGTCACTTTTTTCTTTTTGGGAGTTATCTAATGGAATTAAACCCCCCAAATCACTTAGGTAGGAGCTGGCCACTAGGGAGATGATTGTGACGATTTTGAGACGGACGTGTAGCCCCAACAGACCGATTTAATTTGGATTCATTCTTCACCACCACCGCAGCCCCCCACCAACAAAAAAAAAAATTGGTATTGAAATGATGAAGTTGTACCCCGCCCCCAACGCCGATTAACGAGTCAGGTTACCAAATTCCCAACAGGTAAAATCTCACGCTCATGCCCCCAAATACCTGGTTGTACGCTACTACCGATCCAGACGTAAATCTGAGATTGGCAATGTAACACCAAAGGGTTTTCAAAGGCACGTAAACTATGAGATTTATTTGTTTATTTATTTGTATAAAACGTTTTTGACCCTGCATGTGATCAGACAGTACATCTAATCTAAATTTGCTTTATTTTCCAGCTCCCGTGATCAACAGATTCATAAGACGTGCTTCCGGTAAGTGTGATTTGTACTTCTTTGTATTTTAAGCGTATAGTATCGTGGGTATAACTAGATACACCAGGGCCGCGAGAATAAATTGGATTCATATCAATTTATAAATCATAAGGAGCAACTCCCCCATGTAGCAGACACCATACACCTTGTTTTAGCATTTGATTTAAATCCATAAATCATACTGAAATGCAGCATGTTGTAATTATTCATATTGCCAGTAATGTAATTTCAATTTAATAAATGAGGATTGTGTCCTGTTCCCATTGAACCAGATTATACTTTCATACTGAGACGTTTTGAAATTGCATAGTTCTACTTTGCATGGAACACTTACGGTGTTCTGCTGTTCTCCTGTTGAACATTGTTGCCATTAAGGCTAGTTTTTTTAATTAGACACTTATGACGTCAGACTCCTTTGGTCAAGGGCATTCTCCTTTTAAGGAGGTATGGGGCGGGGCAAGGGCTGGTTCAACACTGCCAGACAATAGCAATAACAACATATAAGTAAGTGATTTTTGATGCGAAAAATGAACAAACAGCACAAACTGAGGTGGGATAGTCAAGGACCAAAGCACACATAAGCACTGGTAACTGGTGGGGACTATTAAGAAGACTTACCAATTTAATTAGGCACCTGATGCCTCTTTAGGTCCCCTGAATGTTCTTAAGTTGCACTTCTGCTCCTTGAATAGTCCTGTTAGGTTATTACTATGCTTATAACACACTGCTCCAGAACTGCTTACGCTGTACCTGGACTTTCACCTACAGCTCAGCTTAGCTGCACTTACGCCCAGTTGACTCCTCAACAGTGTGTTCGCAATGTGCCATTCTTGTTGTATGTCGCTTAGGACAAAATTGTCCCTTAAATACGTTACATTCCAGTTCCAGGGACAATGGGAAGGATAGGGGCTTTGCTGATGGCCATTATGCTAGAACCATCTGCTGGCAGTGGGATGTGAACCGGTGACCTTTAGATCACAGACACCGTGTCCCAGTCTGCTGAGCTAGACCCCCCCCACACACCCTAAAGCGATGTGGGGAGTGTTGACATATCAGGCCTTATGTGTCAAGCTTGAACTCCATGCCACCTTTTCGGGTTAAGGTTAAACCCTGCCATTTTCCCTTACGCCGCTACGTCACTCGCAGTGCAGTAAAATGCCACTGGGGGCCAGGGGGAGTGTTTACTGGATGAGTGCACGCCAAATTCCTGCCAGGTACCCAGTGGCCATCCAAGGGTGACAGACAGAAACTCCTAAAGTGGGTCAGAGAAAAGGGGTCCGGAGGAAGCGAATTCCAGCCATTTTAAGGAGAGTCAGCCTCACATACCACAGCTGTTTTCCGCTGCAGATAATCGCAGTCTTTAGCATTAGCTTCTCAGTCCGCTTGACTGCGAGCACAACAACGCACACGAGAATGTTTTTCATTAAAAAAATCAAGCACGGCCAAGTCATTTTAGACTTCCAGGATGTTGGCTGCGTTGACGTGGGACAGCCTGCTCCTTCAGCTGGCCGCGGGGACCGTCCGTGCACCGGAGTCTGTTGTGTTAGAAAAGTGAATTGCGTAACACTTTGTTACGCTATTGGAAAGTTCCAGAAGATTCCGTTCTAGAGAAAGGCATAAGTAGTAGGTGTTTTCAGGATGTGAATTTTGATTCATTGTGGGAAATGTAATACTTCAGGAAAATGCGTGCCAGGAATACACTTAAACCAAGGCAGGTACTGGTGGGTTGTTTGTTTACTTGTTTGTATGATTCGGCCTGATCTGTACTTGTATGCATCAATTCACAGAGCAGGAAGTCTAACTCAGCAGAATTACAGCTCTGAAATGAACTGCACTCAGCAAATTACTGGGCTACACTCACACACATTGCGAGGCTTGTACACAACAACTCTCACTTTTTGGAAACAACGGGCAGTGCGTTTGAAACGGTTTCACGCTGTTTTGGGGATTTTCCAGTGAAGCCGCTGCTGACGGCGCCTTATGGTGCTCCCTCCAGTATGGTGTTCTCCATCAAAGCCAGCCAGCTGATGGCCGTTCAGAACATCGCAGGTCTACATGATGCAAGCAGGACCGTGATGTGGGTTTACGTGATGCGGGGGGGGGGGGGCGTCATTGTTCTGACTGTATCCTTAATTCCAGCACCGAACCAACAGGCACAATCCATCTGCAGTCATCAACAAATACATCCAAGGAACATGGAAAGTCATTGAGAGCAGCCACCTTCTTGACTGAAATGTAGTTACGGTGTCACTGATATAAAGCCTTTCTTCCCCTCTGTTGTACTTCATTTACCCTTCTGCTTGATCCCGCATTTAATATCCCACAAATCTGCTCGCATTCTCGAAGCCCCCAGGAAGTGCGCTCACTCCAGGTGACGCGAAATGACATCAGACTAAGTGTCCCGTTGCAGATTTCGCCGAAATGACAGCTATACTTCCCAGTGAGCGAGGGAATATTGATCTGAAACAAAGATCTTTCGCTGTAGTCATCACTATCTGGACATTCATAGCAGGCACAGACTTACTTAGCTTTCGTCTGCCCTAAAGGGCTTTGACTTTGGGCTGCAGCTCTTTGGACCATATGCTCAGAAAGGTTCCCTTCTACATTAACTTAGAATTACATACATAGAGGATATCAATGCACATCCCTTTCTAGTGTAGAAGATTCCCACATGCAGACTCAACCCTGTAGACTACAGACACAATTCAATGAGCAGGATTCAGACCACCGATACAACCCTCCAATCAGCTGTACTCTACTGTAACAACCCAACCAACCAGATGTCACGTTACTACAAACCATCCAATCATTTGTACGCCACTGGCAGAATCAGCTCTAGAGGCACGAGTCCAATTGCAGCAGTGTTACCAGTAGTCTGATCTAGATGAGTTACTACAGAACAGCCACACGATTCACAGGAATCAGACATCAGCCAGACTAATACAAAGACCTTTGCATCCAAGAAAAGTGCCTTAAACACCAGTTAGGAGCTGTAGGACTAAATTGTTTGGCACCTCCTGTTTAAGTTTGTGCTGGATAATGGTGTATTTGGCCCATTTATTAATGCACCACCTCCTCAAATAAAATGGCTGTTTCTCTTCAGAATGTGGAAAGTCTTCCGTGGGTCCGTGGGGGCTCCACGCTCAGCTCATGTGTTTGATCCATCATCCTGACATGTTTCGGATGAATTCTGCTTTTATTTCCTTCCTGCTTTCTCTCAGACGGAGGTGTCATCATTAGAAATGGTTTCTTGATAAAACGTCTGTTTTTCAGTCTGATTACACTTTGGGTTTATAAAAGGCCAGCGCTGAGTATCTGCCCTGCTTAAACTCAATTCTTTTCATTCCACAAGATTTCATTTTTCTTGACACTGTGTTCTGGCAAAGATACCTTATTTTAGTCACAAGCAGAACAGAGACGTATGTTTTAAATGATCTGTTTAAAATACTAGAGGTTAACATATTTCTTTCATAAGAGCACTATGATCTTATGATCATCCGGAAGGATCCAGAATGTAGTTATTTTAATTTCAATAAATGGACATTGATTGTGACTTAAGGGGGTGAAATCAGTGTTTACACATTTTCAATAATACTGATATAGTTTTATTAACGTAGTTATTTTTACTGCATATGATGAGAAACTGTATATCTGCCTGTTTGAACTACTGCAGAAATATGTTTCTCTAAAGGAATTGCAGCATCACAATCAGTCTGAAACCAAAAGCCCAGGAACCTTAAGGCTACTTGAAATTATTAACAGAACCATACATTAGGAAGGGCCAGACATACAGGAACCTCCAAACTTAGGAGAAGACAGGCCAGTTTTGGCAAAGGAATAGGAAATAAATGATGGGGACGGTATTTCAGCGTAGAAGTGAAAATATTTATTATATGTCTGATTTTTAAGAAGTCAATCTGTCATCTGGCGAGTCTTTTCACAGTTCTGTTTTGAGTATGGTTAAGTGTCTATTAACAGTAAGATTACAGGACAACGGAAGAGGTTTTCACCTGCAAAATCTCACTGTTCAAAGTACAATATATGGCATGTGGGCACACGTTAATCACTGTGCTGGAGAACAAATCACCAGCGGAGCAATTCTGCTGAGTATGTGTACATTTACAGTACAGTGCTGGTGCTCCACTTAACTGGCCATTGAATAAGGTGCATGTCACGTACATGTCAGATAGACTCCATCAGGACATTTTAGCCAAAATGCTGTCTAAGCCTTAAACCAAAGCCTTGCCTTTGGCAAAGCCCCCTGCCCACCTGTTGGTGTTTCAGCTAAACCAGCATCTAGGGATGTCGTCTCCCACACAGAGAAACTGGACTCACTCCCCTCTCCCTGGTTACAGTATGCAAACTAGACTCACTCCTCTTTCCCTGGTTTGCAGTATGCAAACCGGACTCACTCCTCTTTCCCTGGATTGTAGTATGCAAACTGGACTCACTCCCCTCTCCCTGGTTACAGTATGCAAACTAGACTCACTCCTCTTTCCCTGGTTTGCAGTATGCAAACTGGACTCACTCCTCTTTCCCTGGATTGTAGTATGCAAACTGGACTCACTCCCCTCTCCCTGCTTTGCAGTATGTGCCGAAGCATTCAACCCCGATGAGGACAATGACGACAAGGAGCCCAAGGTAGGAGCAGTGGCACGCATGGCTGCATCCCCCGGGAAGGGAGTGAATGTAAAATTCAGTGCGACTCCATGTGCTTCTATTTGCCTGGTTTACATCCCCCAACAGAATTCCACCACTCTTGACGGTTAAAACACAAGTGTTTAGCAGCTTTGGGTGTGAAACAGCACAGCTCCTAGATTCTGCTTGGCTGTTAAATGTGATGCAAGTTTAAATCTAATGGCCTATTTGCAGAATGTTAGAAAAGGCAGTAAACTGTTCTTATTCATTTCTATCTTTTCATTCCTAAACCCACATTAAGCTACTTCAGCTGTTTTACAGACTAGCAGAAACAAGGTCTTGCAAACTCTTTCAGATCACTCACCCCAAAACAGATGAGCAGAGGCAAAGACTACAGGAAGCATGCAAAGACATCCTTCTGTTCAAGAACTTAGAGGCGGTAAGCTAAGCGCTGGGTCATGGTCCCCCTGAGGTTGCTGTGGGGCCTGGTATTTTCCATTTACTTGCTTCAGTAAGACATATGGCAGCCTTCCTGAGTGCCTCAGTCAGTGTACACGCCGACTCTAAGCGTGGCTGCTGTTTTAATCTCAGCAGTTGTTCACTGAGGCAGTCTCACAGAGGCAGTCTCACAGAGGCAGTCTAATTAGGTACCTGTAAGTGGCTAATTTGTGCCAATGATCTAAATACCCAAATCAATTCAATTTTATATAGTGCCTTTCAGAACAGAGTCAGCCAAGGTGCTTCACGTGTGTGTGTTGTAATGCATTCCTGCATCATTTACACAGAGCTATTCAAAAACTGGGAAAAGGGAAGAACGAATCAAAGCTAGATGACAACAGAGTAGAGGAACCAAAAAAGATCGATTGGATCGATTGGCTTGACTGGCTGGCCAGCCAAACCCCCCCCCCCTTGCTTGCTAAGGACAAGATGTACACTGTGGTCATGGTCAAAGCCAAAGTCCGTCAGTGAGTCAGTTATCTGTGAAGGCCTCATGTGAGTCTGCAGATCTGCTGCAGTCAGTCCGTGGTTTAATTACTGTAGTCCTACAGTCATGCTCCGAAGATGTATATCATATGTGACTTTTATTTCCTGGGAAACAGGAACAGATGTCCCAACTTCTGGATGCCATGTTTGAGAAGCTTGTAGAGGCTGGGGAACATATCATAGATCAGGATGATGATGGTGATAACTTCTACGTCATCGAAAGGTGGGACCATCAGAACTGCTCTGGTTTGGTCGGTAGATCTGTTTCCGCTGGGCAAACACAAAAACATCAATGCTAGTCTTTATCGATCTTTAATAATAATTTTGTCTTCGATATTTATCGGTGGGATGGTGTGGCACGAGAAAGTGCTAACCCTCCCTGCTACCTTTTTCAGGGGGACGTTTGATATCTTTGTGAAGGTCGACGGTGTGGAACGTTCCATGGGCTCATACGACAACCGTGGGAGTTTTGGGGAACTGGCACTCATGTACAACACCGGGAGGGCTGCCACCATCGTCGCCACCTCTGCTGGAGCCCTCTGGTGCCTGGTGAGTCGACGCTCAATCCCTCACATGGTCAAAAACAGACACCTGACACCGTAACATTCACAGGATGCTGCTTCTTTAAGAACGATGCCGGAAACCGAATGAGGAAATGATTGTACACTGAAATATGCAAGATAGCACATTCCCTAAAGGCCAATACAAGGCTAAACGTGGCACGCGTTGTCACTGAAACATCGATACTTGGAGGACACTTTCCCTTTCGGGATTGTTGTTTCTGAGACCCTATTCAAAAAGTCACCCTGAGACCATTTGTAAGGTTTGCTGCACCATCATGATGTTTCATAGTTTGTTCTGAACACACTGGGCAGCGTAGGCAGGCTTTCTTGTTAGAGACTTCCTATCTTTGATTTTCTCTCTTTTCATGGCGTCACTGGGATATGATGGCTTTTGCATTTAGCATCGCAAACGTTAGCTTGCGAGGAGAATCAGAAGAGCGGTGCTAACTAGCCAGTTAGCAGAACATGCTGCTTTAGCATCTCCTGAAGAAGGAACCCCAAGGGACCCCATGCAAATATGTAGTTTGAGTGGTGAACACCCATACCATACTACATGTGGATTTCACAATGCAGGACAGACTTACGTTCAGGCGGATCATCGTGAAGAACAACGCCAAGCGGCGGAAGACGTACGAGGCGTTCATCGAGACTCTTCCGCTCCTCAAGTCGTTGGAGGTCAGTGTGGCTGCCTGTGCTCCTGTATTTTAGGAAAAGGGGGGAGAAAAAGCAAACACGTGAAATGCTTGTCATTTATTCCCGACACAGCCGTCGGAGAGGATGAAGGTTGTTGATGTGCTATCCACCAAAGTTTACAGCAGCGGAGAACAGATCATTTCTCAGGTTACGTTCACACATTCTGGCAACTTGGGCGCTTGCTCGCATTGCGGCGCCGTTGCATAATTTGCGCCGTTTGATGCCACGGACCCAGTTGGGTTCCTGAGCCTGCCAAGCGGCTGTAAATGCTAAGCTAAGAGTGCGAAATGTGACAGTTTGTGTCCTCATTCAGGGAGATACAGCTGATTGCTTCTACATTGTGGAGTCTGGACAAGTTAGAATAACCATGAAGAGGAACCAGGTAGGACTGACCTTAGCCTTGAATTGTGGTCGTTACTGTTTGATGTTTGGATGTACTACAGGTAACATTTCCACAGGGCCCACAAGGCCTCAGGGCTTGGAGAGTATTTTGCGTGGAGGATTTGGTACACAGCACCCAAAATTAAACCCATGAATTCACAGCTAAAGGTTTTCTGTTTTTTCAGTTGCAGATTATGCTCAGGCAAGACTGCTTGCAGCTTGTGCTGTTAACACACTGCAGTGTTCTGTCACATGATGATTTTATGGCTATCCGACATCTTCCAGTCGAAGAAGGACCTTGAGAACGGAGAAGTGGACATTGCCAAATGCTCCAGAGGACAGTACTTCGGGGAGCTGGCGTTGGTCACCAACAAGCCGAGGGCCGCCTCAGCATACGCTGTAGACAACGTGAAATGCTTAGGTACTGACACATCAGTCTGTTCTCAAAGGGTTATAATGCAAGACGTCGTCTCTGGTTCATCTTAATACCCTCCTTAGCTCCTCGTCTTGTCTTCCCGAAAGCGTGTGCCTTACGCCTTAGTGTTGTGTGTCTTTGATCATCACAGTGATGGATATCAAGGCCTTTGAGAGGTTGCTGGGCCCCTGCATGGACATCATGAAGAGGAACATAGCAAATTACGAGGAGCAGCTCGTCACCTTGTTTGGAAGCCAAACGGACACTGAGGACGAAAACCTATGAGCGCCGCTGCCACAGACGGAAACTGAGGAACCACCGCTAGCAAGAAAGGCGAGCGGTGACCTTCCTGTAACCAAGGATTCTCCTGTTGTCATCTTTGGATGTACAAAATCCAAAACAATAAATATTTCGAGGCATTGCAGCCATATTATATTGGCGTACTTCCAGACGGAAAGAGGGAATGCTTTAATGGATGTTCACTGCTGCAATGATCTCCTGTGATTTCCTGTGTGACGTGGCATCAAAACAGTGTCAATGCAACTCCGCAGTGTTACCCTTTTCCACCTATAGTCATCTATTGCCCTGATTTACCTCACTGATTTAGTATTACTACTTAAATCCACTCCTATCCAATACGACAGTGTTAAAAAATTGACAAATACTGTTAAATCTTGTTAATGTCCTGTTAATTCTATTTTAATGTTTCATTAAAAAAGAAGAAAAAACAACTTCTCTTCACATTAAACCACAAAGGTAGATTTATACACTTAATAAGCCATCTTTGATGCCACGTGAGACTTAATATTCATTATATAACAGCGTATTACATAACTTGCTCATGTAATTTAAGACATGCCTTGAGTTATTTTTCATGCCTCTAGACTGTTTGGTGCGATTTTTACTGCCCGTGGCGTACTTGATGGCTGTGTGACACATCACAGTTGCCTGAGACACGACGAGGCTTCCTATTGTTTCTCTGGCAAGAGTATGCTTTTGATATAATTACCTCTGTGACTGTTCAACATAAAATTGGCATAATCACAAAAACAGGAAACGTGCACTTTTTTTACATCGCATTTTAGCTTTAGCGGCAGCTTACACGGTGGAGATTTGCCCAGAGCATCCATGCACGCTATACTTGAATTCTGAATTATCCTCGGTTCATTTAGTATGAATTTTAAGTAAACATTTAAAACGTGCTTACAAGGTCCGTGGCTTTACCACACAGTTAATTTGCCTTTTCGTATCAGGTTCTCTTAAATGTATGTTTGGTCGAGAAACCGGCAACTCACATTCATTTAACATCCCCATAACGAAGTGTAGCAATCCCCTGAATATCATTTTTGGTTTTCGCTATCATTTACTGGGTTATTATTGCCTACCTCTGCGAACTGATACCAACACCTTTGTTGCTGTCACTGTTCACGCAAGCTCCTTTCTGGACAAGCATCTGTAATTCATTGCTTTATTATGTACCTATATTATTTAATGTTTAGAGTGTAACCTACTTAAACAGCATTGTATGATTAATGATTATCTTCTTTTTAAAGTTGACTACCCCCATTTCTATATATGGAATATTGTAAAATCCCATGATTCCAGATTGTGTTAGCAGCGCTTTCCCCTGTAATCTTCAAAGGTCTAAAGACTTGAGTGCCGGGATATTTTCAATATTATACCGTTTGATTATATTGAATTTTCATTACAATAAAATGCGGTTTTCTAATAAAACGCTCGTGATCGTATATTTCATAGCCTAAACGAGCTGAATCTCTTAACTGATCCTAGAAGTACTGACCACTTAAAACAACACATGCAAACAAAAATGGGAAAAAACACAAGAACTAAAAACACGAACATGGTCGAGGTAACCCTTAACAGACTATTGTTTGTGTAATTTCCCAATGTGGCGTAACACTTGCAGTCAATTTCATTTTCGGGGTCTTTAATAATATATTAATCGGGGGGAGGGGCTTAGCCTTTTGACCATTTAACGGCAAAGGAACAATGACTGACATAAAATGAAGCCAATGAACAAGAAAAAAAACAAACACCTCCAACGGCATCATACCGCTCGGCCAATCGCTGGAAAGCACTCCTGTATATTGGCACTTGACAAAACCAATAAGTTTTCCGGTCTGCAATAATTGTCTCCTCCTTTTGAGAGAATGTCACAGATTCTGTAATGGCGACGGGTTTGGTAAGTAACTAGGAAAGTTAGAAACAAACAGAAACAAAACGATACAACTAAGAGAAACGAACTCTTCTATAAGCAGTGGACTTGTGTCGGATAAAAGCGGAAGACTGACACTGATTGCATCGACTGTCATTGGTGACGCTTGCCATATTGTCATTTTAAGATTTAAGTTTGTGTTCTTTTGTGCTTCGTAATGTTAATGGTTTTAAAGAAACTCACCATCGCTTATAATTCGGACACAGCTGACACTTTCAGAAAGTATTGTATCCCGTTCATTCATTTACCATTGTGTTTGACGTAGACCGTCAGCTTCATTGTGCGTGTTTGTTATCTTACTCGTTTAAAAACTACATGTTTTAAAAGTTATGTTTTGTTGTGGGTCCTCGGTTAACAAAACGATTACGCGTCTTTCAATATCGGGAGAACTTCGCAGTTAATTCATCGCCATTCTTTTGTCAGTAGAGCTTGTCACTCCTATTTGTATGTAATAAAAACTGGAAATAATTGGAACTGAACACGTACTCAATGAAAACAGATGTTGCGTCCGAATTCATTTATAATATAGTAAACGAATAAAACCTTTTCCAAAAATAAAACTTTCACAACAAAAGACGCACGCTCATTAATGTAGTGACATTAATCGTGTGCGGATCGCCCGTCGACACTTTATTGTATAAAAGAGACGATGGACTGTATCGTCATTGACTAGTTTTTGTTACGCAGTGCTGAATGAATGACCTGAGGGGCGCATGCGCGAGCCTCGCGTTTATAAACAGGGCTCGCGTGCTGAGTCACGTGATGGCCTCTGCCTGCCATAAGGTGGTCTTCAATTCTTAATATGCATCATTAAAAAAAAAATAAACACAAAATCATCTTAATGTGCCCTGTCAGTTGTTTGTGGACGAGTATATATTTTTGACAGGACCAGAAACTTTTCAAGGATGCATTATCCATTACTAAAATTTACATGTTAGACGGCCATTCCTCCCGTTGTTTACTCTAACGTTATGTAACCCCCAACCCATACCAATGACCTTTCTGGCGCCGGGATTGACTGTTTATGTAATCGCTCACTATACTGGCATGGCCTCACATTACCGCCTGCCCTTGTCTGACATGGCTGCTGGTTAGGACAGAGGTTTTTCTGTGGTTGCTGCCGACAACTATGGGCTGTCGTTGCAGTCACGGTGCAATATGGTGTGGGAGGTGAAGCCCCAACAGGTTCCCGACAGAAGAGAGCGACCCCAGCTGGTGAAAGTGCAGGACAGCACAAGGACAGACATGCCAGAGTGCAGAGGGAATCTGCAGCGCTCTCCTGGACGAGAGGAGTGTGGTAAATATTGGAACACACACACTCAGCTGGTCACGCAGGGACAACTGTAGTCCGATAACCAACCAGCTGACTGAACATGGGTGGGGTTAGAAGTATCTTAAAGAGACAGGTCCCAATTTCACAATCTCAAATTCCTGGACATCCTGCACCTTGGTGGTGTGCTTTCCTATTCCTCTCAGATGATCTGCCGGACCTAAAGGAGGTCCAGGAAAGCAGAGAATCACCAGAGGTGTTCCAGGTCGCAGCGGGAGTGTCCCACCACGAGCAGCAGTGGGACGCCCCCAATGCCGGCTGGCTGACGGAGCTAGCTAACATCGCCACAAGCCCCCAGAGCCCCCTTCTGCAGGGCCCCACCTGTGAAAGGTCAGCGCACTCTCCATCTGATCCTGTCCCTTTTTGGACAAACCCTGGAAAAGGCTTCCCTGCAATCCCCAAACCCCTCATCTGACATGCCGTCAGTCCCCTCCACGTCTAGCACTCTCACTTAAGTTTTTTATTTACATTTAATTAGCGGAAGCCATCATCCAAAGCAAAGTGCAGTTGAGAGCCCAGGGTCGGCCAATCCTTGGAGTGGTTGGGGCCTCGCTCAGGGGCCCCGATGTTGAAATCGGTCTGCCAACCGATCGCAGGCACAGAGGCTCAGCTCAGAGAGCGAGACACTCGGGGGTTAAATCAGAATCAGAGAGGAGGGGCAGCTCTGTCAGGCACAGAGCGGGGTGGATCCTGAATAAGCCACTCTGTACTTTAGTTTATTAGTTATCGTATGTATTTATGATCACAGTTTTGGTCATAATTACATTTGAAATGTCATCCTGAAAACAGCCAGAAATGATCTACTCTCCTTCACTCTTACGTCCCAGTCCTCCGAATCCCTAACCCTGCTGCTCCACCCCCCCTCTTGTGCCAAAGCAGATCCCCCTCTGTCCACATCTTCAGCACCAGCAACAGTTTACATTCCTACGCTCGCATGCCCCCAGCCCCCAGCAGCACGCCGAGGTCGTCCCGGAGCCAACGGAAGTCACGGATGCGAACCCGGGTATAATCTCTGACCCTGCCACAGCGACCGGCCTGGCTAGCAAGTATGACAGACCCTAAAGTGACCTGTATGGCTGCCTGATCTTGTACCATCTCTGTACTGGCCAGGCGAGCGGTGTGAGGGACCCTGGAGCTTCCTCTAGCCCATCGCCTTCATGTGACAATGACATGGGCTGGTCCCATTCCTGGCCCTCTACAGCTTGGCACTGTTTCCTGAAAGGTAGGTGCCTTTTTCTGTCTGGCGAATTCAATAAACTCACTCTAGGTTTCCCCCCACCTCTGATTTGTGCAAAATTCAGCAATCATTTGATCGCCGTGGCCTCTGATTACAAATGGGTAGCTTTAATGTCTAATTTACCACCTGATATTTAACATGAAGGAATTGGGTCCCCCTACTGATGACACAAGGGTATGACACCTCCCATTGCATTCAAGCATGTAGCAGCTGAGAATTTCCCAGGGGGGTGCAATCTCACTGGTCGGGAATAGGGCAGGGGTGGGGATGCAGAGGCCGTGTTTTCAGTCAGCAGCATTTAGAAAAGGAGGGATTAACCTTTGGGTGGGGTGGGCTGGTGTCCTCCCCAGGCACACGACTCTACTTCCACAAGGGTCCTGGCGAGGGGTGGCAGGTTGCTGAGGACCTGGGGAGCCAGAGAGAGGAGCTGAGCGGTGAGGGGGACTCCAGGAAGGTACGGCCTTTGAGGAAGAGGAGGAAAGCTTCAACATCTCCGAGGAAAACCAGCTTTAAGATTGTTTTACCCGCATTCCCTAAATGGTCTAAATGATGTCTTACACATCTACCCCATTTCTGATTGAGGGAAAGGATTTCCTATGTTGCACATTTGAGTCCCTATGGGGGAACTGAGGGCCATTATGAACGTAACCGTCTTAAGCAGAGCTCAGATGTTTCAAATGCCAACCTCCCCCTCCTGCCCCAAGTCCTTTGAACAGAGGTAAACAATCTAATTAAACATCGGGGCAATGTTCTGTATCAGTGAGTTCTGAAAGAAAGTTCTGGAATGGTACAGGGGCAGTAACCCTGGGGTGGGGGGTGTAAGATGTCCCTCTCAGCTCTTACCTGTTCCCCGCTGCCTTTGTACCCCTGACCAGCGTCTCTCTGTCTGGGTCTTGTTCTGCAGAGCTACGGTTCTGAAGGCCTGAAGCTTGTGGCCCACGAGGAGACCGTGTCTTTCGGCCAGTCGGTCCTGAAATTGACCTTTGACCCCGGCTCGCCAGAGGACGGCCTCTTGACTGCGGAATGCCGACTGGACCACCCCTTTTACGTCAGAAGTAAAGGTAACAGCGATGCTAATTCTGATCTGAGTCAACAGTGTTAACCTATTAGGGCCGGTTTCCCGAACAAGGATTAAGACTAGTCTTGGACTAAATTGCCGTTTCAATGGAGATTCACCATTGTA
>JAODJW010000062.1:35287357-35299278 GCA_026777045.1 Hyperopisus bebe
CAGGTGTGTCGCGACCAAGATGCGCGGTTGGGGGGGGGGGGCTTTGTCGGAAACCTAACAGCCTGCAGACGTTTGTTTTCACAACACAACACTGTTAACGCCGTTAAGAGAACCGCGTCGGGCCATCGTGACGGATTCGGAGCTGAGAACTCCCTTAAAAGGAGCCGCGCTTCACGTGTGTACCCAAAAAGGGCGTCGGATGGTACCGACAGGCAGCCGGTGCTCCGTCAATCGGAGGAGGATCACACTGCCACATGCGGACAACACTTTAGCGACAGACAAACAGCCGGATGCATGGTGACAGCGTTAGAAATGTGGTCTGGAGAGAAGTGTCACAATAAATAGTAACGAGAGGGCAATCAGCTGCTGTAATACCACAGGGGAAGGACTGGAGAGGAATGGGATCAGACACTCCCCACAAAGGGATCGATCGGAATGATTGTGGGCCTCGTGCATGCTGGGAAACCCATGCATTCAGAGTGTGGTAGGACATGGGTACGGAACAGCCAGGCATTCAAACCCAAAACAAAGAACTGGAGAATAGCAGTAGGCAAAGGTCCTGCTACAGCAGGACCACCACCCTTTGGAAAAGTGGCTGGATGGGGGTTTTTGTGTAGCCATTTCCCCCTGCGAACACCAGGGGGCGACACTCATGGATCGGTAGGACTCACCCGAGGAAGCCTTCTGGAACTCCGTGGACAGGATCTGCGTGACGGCATTCCAAAAGGTGTGCATGATGTCTGTCTGGCCATCCTGCGGGACCAGAGAGTTTTGCACAAATGTGTTTTTAGATAGCAGAGACAGACATAATCAGGACGAATCACTAACAAACCTACACTTAATGGCTGATACAAAAACGATGCACCCCCCCCCAACCAACCTGCACAGACACACGCCCCAGAAGCCTGGGGGCATGTTCTGGATCTTGACGACTGGACGGCGTCAAAGTTCAGGTCTTCATAATGCTTTTTTCCACGGTCTTGTGTTAAGCAGCTTTCTAAGCCACTCATCATATAAACAGACAAAGCGGAGGAAACATTTCGTAAGCCGCTTCCTGGAGACAGGGTGTCAGCGGACTGAAGACTGCGAGGACAACACAGCCACACGCGAGGCTTCTGGGAATTAAGGTAGGGACACCACGGAGCAGAATACGAAGACCTCTGAAGACCTCGCAAGCTGCAGACGTCCAACATGGGACACTCAATGTTGCCTCCCCCCCCCCCCCCGCCTCCACTTTCAAGGTCACACATGTCAAATTAATGGTTTGGGTAATAACCTCTGACCGTTTCTTAAGCCTGTAAACAGCACCACAGGTCAGACAGTGGATTATAGCATCGAAGGTGGCTGCACGTGGACTCAGTGAGGCTCACCTTGATGATCTCGTCTATGAAGCAGACGTGAGTGACCGGGTCCCTTTTCTTGGTCAGAACCTTCTGGAGGTGTTGCACCTGTAAATGCCAAACCCCCCCCCCCAAAACGTCAGCCTTGCCACAGGCTGACCTGCAACCCCACAACCCACAGCAGAGCGGCGAGCAGGAACCCACGGGATGGACTCCAGGACACTGTACCTGACCACAGGCCGCACAGATCTGATCCAGAAGCTTCTCGAGGTTGGTCCAGAGGGCAGCCCTGAATGCAGCCGTGTTGCCTGGGGTGGGCATTGCAGCACGGCCTGGCCCACCTGGACACCAGACAGAAGCACAAACAGAACTGAACACACACAGTTCCGCATTTCAGTCTTTGCAGAAACCTCACACAGCTGGCTTTGCTCTGAGCATTTAAGTCGCCTAATGAGGAGCCCTATTCCAGGACTTTCTGGGACTCTTACTTTATTTAAATAATAAAGGAACTTGTAGTGTTTGCACATGGAAGACAGCATCACCTCTGGCGTTTCCAGGCTGGGTCAGCACCCGAATATCCAGCGCCGTGGCCACATTCTCCTCCACGGACAGCCGGTAGCCTTCCACCACGTTGGTTATGGTCTCCCGGAGGCTCCCCAGATTGTAGAAGACCTGCAGTGCAGTGCCCACCTGTGTGGGATTCTGGGAGAGGAATGGAGAGGTCGAGCGGGTGACTCAGGGACACCAGGCCTGGGGGCCAGAGTATCACTGTCCCTCTGAGGCCCTTTTTTTTTGGGGGGGGGGGGGGGGGGGGTTAAAATGTTGATCCAAACCATCAGCTAAGCAAAACCTAAGAAAGTTCCCATACGGAGACAAAGGCCCATTTTGGGAAAGCAAAGTTCTGGATCAACACAGGGATCCAGAGCCCTAAAGACAGAAGCATCGCAAAAACCCATTGCCAAAACAAAGGCATATTTTATGCCTATTATCTAGATCAGCATTTTTCGACCCAGTCCTCACGAACCCTCAGCAGTCTACATTTTTGTTCCCTTCCAGCTCCCAGCCAACCAGGAACACTTGGGGCAGGGGGGGGGAGCAAAATGTGGACTGTGTGGTGGTCCCCAAGGACTGGGTTGAGAAACAGCGATCTAGGCAGAACACCAAAATAACAGGAAACTTCCCGCTACGCCAATGGTGACCCAGGGAGGCCGAGTCAGGCACGAGTACACCTCCCGTTAACGAGCAAGCAGGAGACCATCACTGGCACGTTGCTTCTCCGGGGAAAGGCTCGGAGTCCCTCAAGTCCCCCTAGCAAGCGCAAATTGAGGTCAGTCTCTCGTGTTCCCCGCCGCTCCCCTGGAACCACCCCCACCGCCATAGGGGACATGTGGAAACTAGTTTAAAGCGCAAAGTGAAGTGTGCCGATCCGTAAGACTGAACGCGCCCGAGCAGCGTCCTCCATACAGCCTGCAGTCCAACACGGAGACTCGCCGACCCGCTCCTCTGACTGCCAACCAGCAATCCCGCACCAGAGCCTACCCTGCTCCTAATCAGCGACACCCCCTGCAGAAGAGATGGAAAAGCTTCTGGACCAGAAAGCAACTTCCAAGGGTGTCACATCAGACACAGGCCTCACCTCAGCCCAGGTAAACGAGTCTGTTTTTAGCCATTTAAGGTACATGGCCTTTAAACCCCATATGTTACATTAAACACACCTATTAAAAAACCCAGATGACAGGATGAGTATAATGATCTGGGGTGGGATTTCAAACAGAGCACCAGGCACAATGACCCTCCGAAAGGACATTAAACGCTGCCCCTTGGGCCTGTCCTCAATCTGCCCGTCCGTCCGAGTTTTGCAGAGACGTATCTGGTCAGAGGTAAAGAAAGCACTGTGCTGAGGTGACCCATATTACCGCTGGCCTACATGTTTCACTCAAACAGCAGTCAGAGGACCGATTGGCAAAGAGCTTTAGAAGAGCTGTCAGAAAAACAGCACACACAGCGTGCAAAGCCGTCTTGGGCACACAGCCCTGAGACCCATCCTCAATGCCTGCTTCCCTCCCGTTTGCTCGGACTTAATCGACTGGATCTGTCACATGGCCACAGACCAGGGAGAACATCAACGTTCAATTAAACATCCAACTGCAGCTGATAAAGCTCGCTGGCACTCGTTAATCCCCAACGCGGTGGTACTGCGGCTGATTGTGCCTGGCCTTCCATGACCGTCATTGTTGGGAACCAGACGGCACAGGGGAACAAAACGTAGATGAATCCAAAAGGATGACAAACGACCCAAGAGTGAACTTCAAAAGACACGTGGAGCAAGCGGCTACTCAAATATTTAAAATTTCCATTATCAAGTGACAGGTGGCTTAACAGGAAACTATTGGGGCAGATGGGAAAGATGAACACAACCAGATATTCTGAACAACACTTAAGTCAATGAAAAAGCAGGGACGGCTTTGTGTTTATGCAATATCATATGAAGCACTGATAAACTGGGAGACCGGAACTTGTAAAAGCCATTCAGACTGCTCAATAGAGCAGGACGGGGATATTACGAATAAACATTTAAAGCAAAACGTGGGTCAGCAATTAGATAAGAGAAGCCTGACATAACAAAACATCTCTGCTCAATAAAGCACATATTACTGAACGAATTGTGCCCAACAAACGTGATGGATATGAAAAATCGCCACACTGCCCCTTACCCCACTTATTTTTAAATAGCTAAAGCCAATTTCACGCCTAACGGGTTCATTACCATGGTCTCGGCTGGAGGGCTTCGTCAGCGCATAGCCTTTCCCTGGGGGCAAGCCTCACAGGTGGGCCTCCCTACACCCAATCTCCGGGGGGACCCGCGGAGCCAGGATGCTCCACATTCGGCAGACCGAGTCTGCTCAGCTGCACACAAGCAGCGGAAACTAGTCATTTCACAGTGAGGTCCCTCAAAGTCTGAGGGACCAAAGGTGAAAGGTCAGAGAAACCAACATTTTGACATGAGCAAGTCTTACGGTAGGGTACAGACTAAGACCACACAGAACAAGGCTGATGTTTATCCTGAACAACCCTCTGCAAAACTACAGGTCTTCACAAGACTGACAGGTACAGCGGATTCGTGCACACACAACACTGAGCAGACCCCTCACTGTACAAAAAAAGACCACTGACACCAACAGCACTGGCCGCCTCCTTCAGAGCCCCCGTCATACCATCAGGGTGACATGTTTGAGTACAAAGCTGAGAGCAGAGCACAGAGGGCAAGCCAATCACAGAGCGGACCACAAAACCCCATGTATACACAACGACGCTATGGGAGAGAACCTGCAGGTCCCGTCATAGTCTCTACGAAGACAAGGTGAAGCAGTTACTCCTCTCAAAGCCCCAGGCTCTGACCCCAACCATAAGATTCACTTTTCAAACCCGATGGAACTTCCAAAGCCGTGAACAGCCCATTCCCCGCCTGTGTAATCCCGAGTCCAGGCAAACGAGCAAGGTACGGTTTCCAAAAAAAAAAAAAACACTCGATCAAGTCATTTTACAGCTAGAATCTCAACACCATCATCTAAGCGGCACAATTCCACAAATCAGGCATTTCCAGAGTGGCACACAATAGTCTCATTTCACTCAGTAAGTTACGGTGAAGTCTATAAACAGGTTCACCATCACTCAGAGCCATTACTCGTAAACATTTAATGGAGCGGCTTCCCAAGAGGTGTTCGGACAGCCATGTCCATCTCTCCGTCGTTGTAGGTGACGCTGAAAGGTTGGAAGTGGGAACTGATCATGAAGCACCCAAGAAAGGTCATGAGGACATTCTCAGCTCGAAAACCAGCGGCCGCACCTTCAATGAAGCTCTCATTCACAGTACATCCTCCACAGCACCCTAACCCTTGCTGGGGGGTTGGGGGTTTGGATCCTCCCCTTAAGGAACCCCTGCATTTGGCAATGCCCATCCAGCAAAAACTACTCCCACCTCCCTCTTCTGCAATATCACACCTTCTCCACTCTTAACATCCAATCTTCTCTACACTGAAAAGAAATATACCAGTGTCACCAAGGTGATTCTCAAGTTACTCAAGTTACACAGGCACCTGTATTTCACCATTATACACCCCAAATCCCATATACTGACAATAACAGATGGCCCCTCCCTCAAATTAGGGACTATCCACCATAAAAATAAGTATTTTCACCGGAGACAATGACGTAATATTTCTCCATCCAGCGACGAATGCTCCTGACAAATTCTCGTGTGCTATGAACTACCTTCTTTAGGGGGCTGGAGGACATTTAAAATTATCTTTAGCAAATAAGATCTTAAAATAATGAGGGAGGAGTGCATACTCTAGAACACCAGCATGATACGTTATCATTAACCCACTTTTTCCACCGAGATGATGATTTTAAGAGGAGTACAAAACTAAATGTCCTGCATCATGTCTGACTTTGATATTTTCATTCATCTCCTTACTGGGCTGAAACAACATTCACCCAGTCAAACCCCATTACTGCAAAAGCGGTCCCAGCAGGAGAGACCTGTTCTGGACATAAACAGCCTGGATCTGCTTTCATAACCAAGTGTGGCTTATCAGGGTGGTGACACAATGCTGTATTCACATATCACAGGAGAAAGAGCTCAACCCTGATGATAGAAGCCTCAATATCTAAAATAATAGGCAACTAATTTTATGGAAATTATGAGTAAATGAGTATAGAAGGTACTGAAAGAGGTGTCAAAGATGTGGGACTGCTTCAAAGAGAGACGGGAGATTCGGTGCAGTATGATGTCATATTGAAACAGATTAAGCAGCCAATGAAATGGCCAATCATTAAATGAATGGAGTCTGAATTTCGAAGGCTTGTGGAAGGCAGGTACTGGGCAAGGAAATATGAAGCCCAGGGCACTGGGACGTCACAGGACACAAGAAGGTACATACCCCCCTGTCCCCAACGAGCGGGGGGGGGGGGGGGGGGGGTGTAAAGCCACATGACAGAGCCAGGCAAGAACAGACAGTCCTTGCTTGATGGTGCTAAACCAGTTTGATGGTCTCCACGTGTACTGGGAGAATGCATTATCACCTCAAACAAACTCTTAACCCCTCATGCTCAGGATTCCAGCAGAAAGACCCCTAGGTAAGTTGGGGGGGCAGTCTTGGGCTTTAAGGACATTCTTTATTCTTCCTAACCCAAGCGGAACAGGGCAAGGGGGTTGGCTTTCAGCTGCCAAGGGCCCTAGATCCCAGAATAACAGAAACACTTGACGTGATAAAAATTAAAAGCATACTAAACAGCAGGACACCCTGTTCCTTCAAAACAACATGGGTCCTTCTTGGACTGCTGTCAATACTAGTACTGAACCATGGGTGGTGGGATATTCCATCCTTCTTCAGGAAAAGCCTGCATTTCTTTGAGGGACAGAGCAGGAGGGAAGGGACTTCAGGCTCTGTGCTCCACAACTTCCCATAAACTTCCCATAAAGCATCAGTAACGCTTACATCTGAGGAGGCCACAAAGGTGTTTGACGTCATCCTGGTGCTCGTGAAACCATGAGACCACAGCTCAGTTTGGTTAGTGGCACGTAAAGGGGCATCATCCTGGAATATGAGACGACCACGTGGGAACCACAGTTAGACATGGTCCTGTAAAACGGCCCCATCTTCCTTGGCTGTTATACGATCACACAGAGCATACGTCAATCTTAATGACTCCCACGATGAGGCTGATCCCATCAGCTGGTCTTGTGGATCAGAGGCATCCTTTGGCTTTCTTCAACTGTAAACCCACCCAGACGCCGATGACTCATCATTATTCCACTTCCCCTTCTCCCCCATTAAATCAGGGGTTCAAGGTTTTACACGTTTCAGCACTATGGTCTGGGAAACAACACACTCCTGAGCAAGAGCGTAGCCACAAACTATGCTATTGGTGGCTTATGAGCTGCACAAGACAATAAAACATCCATCCATCAATCCCAACATTTTAGGCTGAGTGCTGATTCAGTTCCCTGGAAATTCTTGAGGTTCAGGACTTATGTTGAGTGACTAAGCATTAGCTTTTACCACTGAGCCCAGCTATTTGTTGCAGAGGCAGTTTGTGTTTGTGATTTTTATGACTTGACAAATAACTCCACAGGTTTTGTGACCGACATACGAACTGGCTACCTCACATCACCCCGAAGGCTCACAGATCACAGCACTGATGGTCAGACCTCATCTACAGCTGACCTACAGCCCAACACGGCTCACCCTTCTTCTAGAGGCTTAAATCGTCCAGCCCCTGTATATTTATACAATAACAAGGCGAAGGGGGCAGGGCTACATGCACAAACCATCAAACGGCGACCCTGAGCAGAAACAGACCCGGCCTCCTGTTTCTCACCAGCTGGCTTAATCTTAGTGCCCTGGAATCACACACACAGACCCATTTACCCTCATTAGTGGCTGGCAGAAGAAAAAATAATACATATTGGACAGGAGAGGCCTTCAAAGAAGGAAGATGCACAAGCAGATACGGAGAAACCATCAGGGTAACAAAACTGATGTGGAAATCCGTGGCTACTGTAGTCAGTACTAACAGACAGAAAGGGCAGGAATGGCAATACAGGTGCGTGAGAGCTGCCCTACCTGGATCTCCATGCCCTGCTCCAGCAGTCTCTTGGCTTGGTTCTCTACCTCCAAACGGGCCCGGCTTATGAACAGGAGGTCATTTTCGATGACGTCAATGCCAGACAGGTCAACACCTTGCGAAAGGTAGTCTGTTGGAAAAGGACGAAAATCCCAAAGGTTGGTCTCCTGATATCCAGACGGGCGATGGTAACTCCAGCTCTATGGTACGCAGACGTAACTCAAGCCGTCTCACATTCCCAGTGTCAACGCGCACAGAGGGTGCCTTCGATTCCGAATTTGCTCCAGAACTGCAACCTCACAGGATGCTGCCCGTTTCCTTGGTGATGACCTAAAAAAAGTTTCATTCCGAACATTCCTACATGATGGAAAAGGGGGCATATCCTCCCAAAAGCCCCCAACGTGTTCCCCCCCATCCCACCGAGTCAAGCCAGCAGGTTCATCTGCCTGTTGTCCCGTTAAGCAAACCCACAGAACCTGCTCACATGGATCAGGTTGGTTAAAGCTCCCAGTCCCACCTTGTAAGAGTTAAAGTGAAACGCAACATAAGGCATGGACAGCGGGCTGAGCCCGTCAGGGTTAGTCTCTCTGCCTCTCACCCATAATGCACTGCGATGACGCTCAGCTCTCTCTCCATAAACCCCAGTGAGCAGAGATTTGGGGGGTACAGGACCGAGAGGGGCACCCGTTCCGGCTGAGGAGTGAATACTCTACTCCTGGTACTCAGCTATCACTCAGAAATGGCACTGACATTTTTTTTGACTAAACTTTCCATTAAGCCACTCGGCTATTCTGTCCCGGGAGAGTTATGACCCCCCCCTGTAACTGAGGGAGGGGGGCCCACTTCTCACGGGGTGTGTGGGAGTGCTCTACTGATTAAGTGCCGTAATAAAATCCTCATTAATCGTTTACCCATGGGGCGTGCTGCGGGGGGCAGGCAGGGTGCCCCGTTGGCTTTGGCGCAAAAACCGCGTCCGATAAAGAAGTAAGAGTTTAAGAATTCAGTGGGTCCAGGGATGAAAGGGGAGAGGACCCCCACCCCCCCCCGGAAATCCATATCTCTCCTGCCTCAGAACTCACCAAGTTTACCGTTTATTGCAAGCCTGAGAAGAGGTACAAAGGCGGATTCGGTGTATGACGACCTCAAAGGGCTCTGACACAAAACCGCCCGGCGCTTCCAATAAAAGCAGGATAAACTTTAGCGCTTATCACACAATCCCTCCAGAGACGGGCTGACCCCGTTTCCTCAAACTGTACGTCGCTTTGGATAAAACTGTCTGCTAAATAAAATCTTTAAAAAGTAAATGAAAATTACATTGAGATTTACATTCATTAACCAGATGCTTTTATCCCAAGCGACATACAAGTGAAGCAGATGCTACATTACAAACATATGGCTGTATGCGGAACCAGCGACCAGGGCAGGACAGCGTCGGTGACGTCACGGAACACCAGAGGGACCTGTGTGATCTATTTAGAAACATTGTCGCTTCCTAGATGAAGCATACAGTATTTGCAAGAATCAGCAACCTGGGGCTGCAAGTGGAGACAAGAGACTTGACTGGCACTATCTGCAGTTCATCCCGGGGGGTGGGAGTCCATCTCACACAGGTCAGACACCCCCCCACGCACGTCACTCTGAGCCTCTGACTCTGCTGATGTTATTAACCGCGTAGTATTAGTACAAAATTGGCTACAGCAGGCATCAGAAGAGTCGAGATTGAGTCAGTGTTAGATCCCGGCTTTGTGCGATTATCTAACCCTGATCTTCTTGTCACCCCACATGCCCCCCAACGTTCTAGACAAGACTGCCTCCGTCCCGCGGCCGCGACGGCACAGCATGGTGGCGATCCCCCCACCCCCCGCGACGGTACATCCCGGGCCCGCAAAGGAGAGGGCCGTCCCACCGGGTACAAACCACGGCTTGTTCTCCGCGTCCATCTGAAAGCGTCAGACTTCGTCAACTCAAAAGAGTGAGAGAAAAAGGGGGTGGGAACAGAGGGAAAAAAACAAAAGGTTATCAGCTGAGAGGGGGAGGAGAATTTTACTGGTCAGGAAAACTGCAGAGCAGAATAATAAAGGGCCAGTCACCAGGGGAGGGAGCGCGTGGATTTTCTATGGGTTTAATTGACCCCCCCCGATTACACAACAAAATTACAAAGGAAATAACAGTAACAGTCTGGTTCTACATGCCACCCGCCCAATACACAGTAAGTCGGCAGGACCAAATGCCATTTTATAATCCATAACCACGGCTCCTCTGATCAGGGGGGGTCATCAGGACATTAATGTATCGGTTAACCACCCAGCCACTCAGAAGCCCCCAAAACACCCATCCCCCAAGCAAGACCCAGCCGGGCACAGCAGGCAAAAACAGAACACATCTCAGAGCAGGAAGCCAAAAATGTGGCAGAAATATTATCGCCCCGTGATATTTTAACACACATTGCCATCGTGCGCCGTAAAGCTCCGAGTTTAGAGCCCATGTCCCGGAGGGAGTGGTACATATAAAAGGAATGCGTCAGAGGGGCCCCGCTGGCTAAGAGCCATTCCAAAATGTACCCTGAATTCCCAAAGAGGAGAGAGAATTTTCCACTTCTATCTGATAGACAGCAGCTCAGTCTAAAACTCAGAAGCGTGATTCCTGTGTCCCCCACCCCAAATTCACTGTTTTCCCAAGCTTAATGCCAAGGATGCTGTGAAAACCCCAACCACAGCCACCCCCCTGCCACAGCATGCACCAAACGGGGAGGGGATAGATCACTCCTCACGCCCCGCCCCCTGCCACAGCAGAGCCAATCAGCAGCCAGCACATATAGCATCATGTGTGATCTATGGACACAGAGCGGAAGCCCGCTACTAACAGAACTGTGTGCGTGTTATTACACACAAGGCTTGGTGGGGGGCGCTGTGATCACACACAAGCAGGGTTTGGGGTCTGAGCCTCACCAAGCTCTCTCAGATCGCCCCTCGTGGCCCAAAGACCATGACCTTTCCTATGAGAATGTTACGAGGTGTAACAGCATGTGCAGATCAGTATTATTGACTTGCCGTCTCAGTTAAAGCATCATTCCGGCACTATGCTAATGCTACATTAAAAGAGCATGATTCTCAATCATTTCCGATCTACTAATCGGCGAGCTAAACTCAAAGAGCCCTTTTAGCACCAGCTGCAGATATGAACACATGCTGGTGGTTCCAGCGTCCTCAGCATCTCAACAGTATCCAGCCAGATGCCTCCGCCGCAGACTCTGTACGTCAGAGACACGAAATTGCAAAAAGCACGAGAAGACTGAGGCAACCGCCACCCCTTCAAAGCCGCCAGGGGAGCAGGAGACAGGATTAACAGAGAGGGCGGAGCCTAATTGTGGAAGCCCAATCGAGAAGGGCTAAGTCTGTTACGGGGGACCAATTGGAGCAGGGGGCGGGGAACGATGCTGAGCACCGCAGTGAGAGGAAAGAGGGAAAGAGCATCAGAGCAAGAGGGGGGGGGGGAGAGAGAGAAGAGTGGAGTTTGTCACACTCCACAGACAGACAGAGACAGATGAGGAGGCAGGACGGCCAGAAGTCAGAGCAGGGGACAGTGACAGAGGGACAGCGTGGGGGGGGGGGCAACGCTCCGAAAGACGTCAGGGACACGGGAGTCCGCCGCTCACCTCCTGTGGGACTAAAGTGCCACAGATGGATTTCGGAAGAGCACCAGACAGCGTGAGAGACGGTAAGAACTTCCATGCGGTCGAGGGCGATGGCACGAGCCCCTGCACGGACATACATTAGGCCAGAGGTCACAGGAGCATCAGGGTCTGTCAGCCACGTCCACGCATGTACATGGGATTAACACACTCACACAGCAAGGTGCTTAAGCCACGCTGTCCGAGGGGATCCTTACCCAGGCTGCCCCACACGCTGAGGGGATCCTTACCCAGACTAACTCCCTCCGCAGTTGGCAGGA
>JAODJW010000062.1:35312299-35339906 GCA_026777045.1 Hyperopisus bebe
CCCCCCCCCCCCCAAGTCCGCTCTCTCTTTCATTACTGCATCTCCCTTCCCCCCCATCTCCTCCTCCCTGCTCTTAAATAGGCATGTATCACACCTCAAAAGAGCCATCTCTGAGCCATAATTATGTTCCCAGTACCTCACCTTCGCCCTGCTGGGCAGATCAGGCCATTTCAGGCCATTTCCAGCATACGCTGTGGTTCCCCTGTCCTGGTGTGACTGCTGCATCACTCCTGCTGCTCCTCATTGTGCCCAAGTAGCCTCCCTCCCCTCTGTCCTCAGACAAGCGTGTGACATCATTAGACGTCAACATCTTTTCATTTCTGGAAATGCAGGACGTCAAAGGTATAACAATGGAGTATGGGCCACCTCCCCAGCTCCTCCCAGGTGTCCTGGATTGCCCCCCACCCCTCCAGCCTGGATAGCATCCCCCGGGTCCCTCACCCCCTCCTATAACTTCTGTCATCGCTGCTCCCCAGATGACACTTGCCTGTACCTCTGTATTCACATCTTCATCCACATCACCGCAGTCAAGCCAGAAACATCCACCAGAACCTGTGCAAGGTAGACGGTTCTCCACGCAATAGTTATTCTTCTTGCATGTTGACAGTCTCTTATTTCATTACAATGCACGGCCCTGTAAACCATCTTGGAAGAAAAAAAAGCTTCTGCCAAATTAATCAATGTAAATATTGTGTTTGCGATTTTCCTGCTGATTACAAAAAGTATCCGGTCTCTTCTGTGAGTCACCCACACACCTCGGCAACCTTAGAGTCACCTGCCAAATTCTCATCCTGAAAGTCATCTCCACACTCTGAAAGGCAACGTCAACCAAGACCAAGCATGCAGGCCTTCACTGTAAGCCCACAGTAAAAAGATTGATCACAAGAGTAAAAAAGAATATTCATAGTAACCCAATTAAGAAATAAATTTTTAAATCAAAAACATGAACACGTGTGACACCGCTTTCTGTGAAACAGTATGAACATTAACAAAATATTTAAATTTTATTAAAACAACATTGTGCATCTCATAAAATCTACACAAGTCCAGTACAAATATATAATTTATGTTCTATGAAATCGTTCAGCTTGGCCAGTGTTCCCATCATGCTTTGCATGGTTTAGGATGAAAAAAAAATGGGAATGTCCAGAAGTCAGAGCCTGGTCTCCCGGTCTGGGTCGTAGTCGGAGTTGCGTATGAGCTGGTCACAGTTTAGAGAGCTGTTCTCATCCTTGGTCAGTGATTCCAGCTCTGTCCCTCCATTCACCATGCCTGGATTTTTCTCCTCCACCCTGACTTGTCTCCGGAGCAGCACAAAGCCCACGACACACAGGATGAAGGACACAGTGCGTAGGCCAAGAGTCAGGCCCAGGTACACGATCCTGAGGCAAGGGGGCAAAGAGCACGGGCTCAGCAGAGGGTGCGACCTCAGGCTGAGGACCAGGGTCACATTATCTCTGCACCACCTCAAGGCCCAGAGGAAGAGTTACAGTGTGTGTGTGTGCCCCCTGGGATTCGAGCACACAACCTTTGCGCTTTTAGCACAATGCTCTGCTTGTTGAGGTTTACCAGCTACATAAACTGGGAATAAAATTAGGCAAGAGAAGTTGGTAAAGCAAGATACTAGTTAGAAAGGTTTGCGGTCAGGGAGCAGGGTCAGCCAGGATTCAAACCCACAACTTACTAGATGTGCTTCTTAAAGGGCAGTGTTCTGTGGGGGGGGGCATACCTGTACGCCGAGGTGTCATAGATCCTACACGCGCCTCTCCCCCCGCACCTCTTGTGGCCCCACTTTAGACAGGTGGCATCGATGACTGCCCCAAAGTAGATGGGGGCGGGGATTCCCGCTGTGGGAGGGGCAGAGGGACACACCCTTAGCAGGCAGAGGGGAGGGATGGGAGGGGAGGGACGGGGACCCCCCCCCCCAGGTCTTTAACTCAGGGGAGCTTCACTAGCTGTTTTTAATCAGTTGCTGAACTTCTCCGTAAATCCTAGATGAGGAAACGTCTAAGTTAGACCTTAGCCAGAATAACTAAAATGTCAGAAAAAGCTGCAAAATCAGACTAAATCTGCAGGCTGTATAACGCCGATGGTGACAAGGTGTGAGCTTTCCGGCTCTCTAGCTAACTAATGTGCGATCAAAGAAAAGTCTACCAGGCCTGGACCCAATGTCCTACTGGTGCTACAGATCAGAATTAGAATCAGGTTTTTCTGATGATGTAAGTTCACACATACAGGGAATTTGTCTCTGGTTTGTCTCACCACCACTGCTGCAGCGTGATGTAATTATGCAATTACTGCCAATTAGGGTTATTCGTTCTGTGTACGTGACACTAAGCAGTAGACAGAACACGTGTGGAAGGCACTCCCAGATACCGCATGGATACACATATGCTACCACTCTGCCAGCTTCACAGGACTCACCCAGCGTTCGAGTTGTCAAAGTGTGGAATCCCAGGGCTAAGGATTTCAGTTCTGGCTTTATACACCTGGGAAGGAAAAAAAAAAAAAAAAACACAGTAGAAAGGAAGTTCAGGGACATTAAACGTCGGAAGCTCTTGGAGCTCACGCTAGATTTACTGCACTACCTCGGCAAATAGGTGACCTCTATTGGCAGAGATGGGTACTGCAATGCCTGAACATCATTGGGCAAACAAGACGCACTTGATTGGATGATTTAAAAATCACAGAATTATGCTGACAACAGAGGAATGCTGACTTTTATTAAAAAGGAGAGAGACGGGGCGTTTGGATGAGGTCAGCTGATTAACCTTTGATGAATTAGAGAAATCAGTCACTGCATATTTGCACAAATTTTTCTGCCATCAAATTACTGGATACCACAATATAATGTGTAGACAATGTGACAGTAGTACACATTAGATACCGCCTTAGAACTAGTGTCGCGCAAGACTGTGGCGGTAAACCTTCTTGCTGACTAATTTTACCGCCGCAGAATAGCGGAGCGACGCGTCTCCGGGACACTGCGAGTCATTCGTGGGTGGGAGGGAGCTGCTGTCACTGGACCGGAGACTCTCAGAACTTCCAGGAGAGGTGGGATGTCTGCACCTGATGAGCAACATGTAGCCTGGTGTCCCGCCCAAGGAGATGATGAAGGAACTGAAGACCGAGAGCGCCAGGAAGTAGGGGAATATGTGGTCGCACCCCTCCCGGCGCTGACAGTGGCCCACGGTGGCAGAGAGATTCCCGGGTGCGGAACCTCCCTCAGACAGGCACTGACACTGGTCAAACACCTAGGTCAGGATGAGGGGGGGTGGGAGGTTTAGCACCCCAGTAATGAACTACAAGTGCAGAAGAAGAAGCAGAAATACTAATTACAGCTAAAATGAATCATTGAGCCGTCGTTCTCACCGTGTTCTTTCCCGATCCGCTGGACAAACGGCAGCCAGCCAGACACGGCGAGATGTAGGTGATGCCGTTCTCTCCACACACCGGGTCCCAGTCCTTCCCGGAACACAGGCAGGCGGAGTTGCAGTCTGTGAACTGGGAGGCCTCCTGAGATGCCAACATGTTCCCTCTGTTTGTGTTTAATTCACAGGGGAAATTCTCTTTGCAAATCTATCCCTTACCAAAATGCTTAAAGACATTTTAGAAATCATTTTTTCAGTGTATACTTTATTTTACTCAAGCAGAAGTACCATAAGATTGAAAACACTCACAAGTTCCAATCCTTAGGGCATTTTCCAAATATTTTTAGCTGCTAGCTTTTTAGCTACAATTCGGTTTGTGAACAGAGGGTTGCGGTTTCAAACCTCAGCAGCCAAATCCCACCCCCTGGGCCAAGTTTGGGGCTACGTGTAATATGTTATTAGCTACTTAAGATGCTGACATTGTTGTGGTGGGATTCTTAGTTCCTGGCCTTGGGTAAAAAACTTGAGTGATTCAGGGTCTGATATCAGTCATCAAAGATGACATCATCACCAGGCTAACACAGGGTGCGATCCCCTTCACCAAGAGACGCTTGGCACCTTCTACCATATTCAAGATCATTCGCTACAGACGACGTGTCATTGCTGAGGACACACCCCTTGTAGGACACTGTTATCCCAGCCACCTTGGAGTTCTCACAGCCCATGGCGAAGAAGAAGAGGGACAGGAAGTAGCCCAGCAGCGAGGTGCCGAAAGCGAACTTGGCGGCTTCCATGATGTCCAGCCTCAGCTTTTTCATGACCACACCCCCCAGGAACATGCCAAGGGCCACAGCAGGGATGTTGATGAGGCCTGCAATGGCACGGATGATTCCAGGTTACACGCACGCTCCGGATCGGGACCAGGCAGCCGCAATTCCCAAACAGACAG
This sequence comes from Hyperopisus bebe, assembly GCA_026777045.1. Classification (NCBI taxonomy): domain Eukaryota; kingdom Metazoa; phylum Chordata; class Actinopteri; order Osteoglossiformes; family Mormyridae; genus Hyperopisus; species Hyperopisus bebe. The sequence goes on from JAODJW010000062.1 coordinate 35,316,620, forward strand.
CCCAAATCTCATTCACGAGGGTGAAGGCAATGTCTGTCCAGCACCATCCAAAGGACGAATCTCTCAGTGCAAAACTGCACTTTATCAAGCCATCTGTGTTACCTCCACTTTCATATCAATCTCTTGTCTAACCTCAGATGGTGTTTTTCCACGGGCATACAGGAACTGAGACGGGCCTCAGCTGAACCACAAAGAGACTAGTTACAACGCGGTTCCAGCCTGCTTTGGTTTTCCACGTCAGAGGGGTTGGGTCGGTACTAGTAATGAATGATACATAGAATATGGCATTTTTCCCCTTCAGATAATCCATGCAAATTGACATAGATCACCGACATCTCTGTGCATTTCGACCAATCAGGTGGTGTTGACACAGCCAGCTCGATTTTGTCATGCTTTCAGCTGATGTCAGTTCGCGGTACAGTGTGGTTCTTGGTGGCGGTGGAAAAGCACCAAGAGTGAGATCGCAGTACTTTTACATTCCTATCTCATGGGGAAAGACAGTTCAAGTGTCTGTGGCAAGTGAACACTATCGTACTAATGAACCAAGAGAAAATATTTATCAAGCATAGATGGCGCTAGTGACACTAGGTGACAGAAGCACAGGTTTGGTTACATACCCATCAGAAAGTTGGCTTTAGATGCCGATTGTCCGTAATGCTCCTCAATGTACTTTGGTTTGTACGTCACCATCCCAATGAGGGAGTTGAACTGGATGATTGTCACACACAGATATAAGAAGTAGACTTGGTTTCCCAGGAGATTTTTCAATGAAGGCAGAAACTCTGGAAAAACAGTACTTGACCTTGTCAGCAGAGATTCTGTTTATGTTTACTAAAACGACGGCGCTCATTTTGGTATCCCTGCAAATGTCATAAATTGGAATTATGTATTTAGGGGCGTCGGAGGGGCATGGGCACCCTGGCAGGACTAGGGGGCCCAGAACATGACAGGTGTTCTTGAATATGTTAAATTACACGTAAAATTGGAAGGGGTGACATTGTGTTGGGGTCCTAGAATTTCTAAGTATGCCCCTGAACATACTGCAGTGATCCCGCTTTGCTTTCAGAAGGTCGTCACCTAATCCCCCAATCAGGGCACAGATCTGGTCATGGCGGTCCTGTACCTTTTGCCATCTCCGCCAAGTTAGCCGGCTCCTCTGGCCTGAAGCACGACTTCTCTGGAGCACCCCCGGAGGGGCGCCGCTCCCCCGGCCTGGCCAGCGACTTCGGCAGGAACCAGAATGGGACAGCTGAGAGGAGGGTGATGACCCCCGCAATGAGGTAGCCCAACCACCACGCCCCCACCCAACGGGCGTCACCGGGGGTGATGGTGATGCTCTCTGTAGCAGGAGTAAGACTTGCTTAGATGAGGAGGGGAAGCAAATATAGTGAAGCAGTAAACAGACACGATACTTAGCTTAGCGCCGAGCTTATATTGGTGAAGGAGGTGGGAGTGAAGACGGTGTTTCACTGATTGCTAACTGCTAGATGCTAACTTGACACTACTCCAGACCTTTCTCAGCAAGGATCACAGCGGTGATCCCACAACGACGCTCAATAACACCAGTGTCTAAGCAGTTGTGTTTCTCATCAATGCTGCTATGTGGCTCTTCTAAATATCCAAGAGTAATTATAATCACAGGCTGCTGTGAATTGTGGGGGTTGGAGGCAAATTGAGACTGAAGGTTAGCTTTGTACAGAAATAATGACTGACCGAATGAGTGTACGGGCTGAATGGGGTGATTATAGTTCGGTTTAAATGAAACAGCAATAATATAGCGATGAGTCAGTTGGCAGCACTAAGTCAGAGTTGTCAGGTAATAGAGTGAGATTCAGAAAGCCCTACAAAGCCAGAGTCAGTCATCAGTATGGTGAGTCATGAGTCCACATCAGTTTGCTCACCCATATCTACAAATCCAATGTCCACATATATCTTAGCGCACAGAGACCCCAGGAGGTACCCAAATATCGGGCCTATGATGGAGACCGTCTGCACGCAGCCTGAAACAGAGAAGATGAAGGGAAGAGAAGAGAAGACAAGTGATGAAAAGAGAAGACGAAGAGAAAAGGATATGTGAACTTCTCAGCTGGCATTGGGTGAACATCACTAAGCAACCCAGCATTTCCTGAAAAGTTCTGGTCGCTTTTCCTAGACACATCTACCTTCACACTGCAATGGAGATCAAGACTCCCCTTGTGTTCACCATCACACAATGATCAAGGATATCAAGCAGTGGCAGTCTTGACTATTATTGACTAGTGGTTATAATTAACAAGTACTATTGGCTAATAATGATTGGAAGCATTTCTTATAGAAGTTGGAAGGACGAGGATGATGAGGAAGATTCCTTACCAATGTAGAAGGCTGCGTCTTCCTGCCGAGTGTGGTCATCGATGTATGAGATTCCCAGTGGCTGGACGGGAGTTTCGCCGATTCCACGCAACATGTTCCCCAGGAGAACATAAATCCACATGGAGAGGCTGGAATCTCGTTCACAGCCTGGCACGGAGGGATGGATGTTATCGGAGTTCCTCCTCCCCAGAAGGCCATCTGAAACTGGGTTTGCAACATCTGTGTATTCTTGGATACTCTGTTGCCAAGGTTCTGTTTCCGTTTTGTTTCGCTTGACATTTGACAACTGTTCTAACATTACTTGTATCTATATAATCAATGTCATAACACAGAGTATAAGAAAACATCGCTAATCTTTTACAGAAGTCTTTCCCAACCTGGCTCCAAATTCATGGTCAATATGAATTTGAGAGGGTTTATAGGGACTCAGATTTGATGTCCTTGTCCGGATCCCTGTTACCCCATCGCTGCTGCAACCCTTCACCTGCGCTCGCCACCGTTGAAAGCCCATCTCTCGTGGTTGGAAGATCAGGAGAGCTTGCAGGACACGGGATGAGGTTACTGGTCGAGTTCATCGAAGATCTAATGGAGGTTTCGAACTTATAGCTGTATGATAGTGGGTGAGGAGAGAATGAATTATGAAGAAATTTTACAGTCTATTATGGGCATGCAAGAAATGTTTTAGAGCTCATTTTGTTTTCCACAGTGAATTCTATGAATTATTTGCTACTAAATTTAGCTTCCTGAAACAGCAGCCTAAAATGTCACAACGGACACAAAACCCAAGTGACTTAGTAAGTTCAAACTGTGAACCTAAAGTGAGCTTATTAACTTTACTGTCTATTTACATTCTTTAGCATTCGCTTTGATCTAGAATTACGTGACATATCACCTGACAGGGGTGTACACATGTGCGGGGCCAAAAGGGTATTGGCCTCAGCAGAAAACTGATTGGCCCCTGGACTGTCCCTTCCCCTGTCATTTACTTATTGAAAACGTACCATTGGCTAAAGATAAGGCTGGCCTTTATGTCTCCCACCTTAAAAAAAAAAATCCTAGAATCGCCCCTGTTGCCCCAGCAATGGAGTCAAATAAAATAAAAGCAGGTTATATAAAAGAAATTAAAGAAATACATTCGAGGGAGGATGTAGTTCCCTATTTACCGTCCGATGATGAAATGAGGCATAGCGATGAGGAAGGTGCCGACGGACATGAGGAAGCAGCCGACCGCGATGATCTTCGGCCGGTGCAGCTTGGCCCCAAAGTAGCTCACGAAGGCGATGACCAGCAGGTTGCCTGTGGGGGTGACAGAAAGGGACATGTTTCAGGCCCAGGGGACCCCAAAGAGCTGCGGGCATCAAACCAGGAACAAAACCACAAGCCTTTTGGGAAATCCAGAGAGCCGGGGAACAGCACCCAGTCGGACGGCATCGGGAGCGAAAGGAAGATGAGCCATGTAGCCTGGAAGCTGGGATGGGCTGGCAGGAACAGGGGCACCCTTACCCCTGTAGAAATCATGCCCACTGATGTGCTTGCCTCTGACTCTACTTTCCACTCAAAGTCCAGTGTTTACTGGGGCAGCTGAGGCCTGCCAACAAAGTGAGGGCAAAGGTACAAAAATGGAGGGGAAACCAGCTGTGCCGTGTTTACGGTCTCCTACTGGCACCGCCGAATGGCTTCCGAACTTATCAGAAATCAGCCTGCGGCCAAAGGCTCAAAGCGGGTTTTATGACTTAAGATGCAGGAAGAAACATCTAGAAGCTGGACTGAAAGGTGGGACAGGGTCGGGGGACTCTGTGCTTATATGGTTCCTTGCAGGAGAGTCCAGGTGATTAGCAGAAGTACTGGAGAAACTTAGGGTAAGAATCAAGCTCCCAAGCTTTGGCAAGGACGATGGACCAACAGACAGACAGACTGACAGACAAAGACAGAGGGAGAGAGACCTTTACTCAAAGTCCCAAATCTAAGTGAGTTTCTGGAGCACAGGTACTAGGCAGTTCATCACCAACTTTGGACTGAAATGTCATTTTGTAATGAGATGTTCTTTGGGTTAAGCAGGTTCTGTATTGAAGTTCTCCAAAAAAGGTTTATCTGAAGTAAGGATAGCTTCTGCTCAAGTGTGTCCTTCCAAGGTGGTGAGTGTCCAGCACCATGGACTTTCAGGAGAATTCCATCAGTTAAGTGAGAGAACATGTGAAGGATTGACACGTTTGATTCAATCTTGCACATGTCCCTTAGATCGCCAAGACTGCCAAACGGTGTACCTCTGCCTGCCGCCTCACTAGTCGCACAGGAGCAACGATTGACACGTTGACAAAATCCTACAAAAACTACCACAGTTATGCCGTTAAAGCACATACAGGTCCTTTAAAATTAGTTGTACAACGATCATCAGTGATGAAAATACCTCGATTCACATGCCACTCACCTATTTCAAAGCTGCCGTCGATGATTCCTATTAAGTAACTCGGAATATCGAACCTCCTCTCCAGCTGGGTAATCGTACTCTTCAGATAGCTCCCGGAGAGAGCCTTGGAAAAATAGGCAAAGGACAAAGCAGCCAGGAACATCTAGAAAGACAGGAGTGGAGGGGAACAAAGCAGAGGTGGTTCAACAGTTGATGCGCCGGTGTTCGTTTTTCTGCATCAGACGGCTGCATTTACGCCAGCCTCCGTCTCCTAATGCTTTGTTAAGCACTAAAAAGCCCAGCGCTCGCTATTTTCTGTGGCCTTCGTGTACGCGATAATTGATCGGGAGGACATCGGGGGGCACGACAGATAGAGGGATGCAGAAAAAAAAGAGAGAATGGAAAAGCAGGGGCGTTGGGTATCCACAGGCTAGGTGGTGGAGACCAGAAGCCCAATTGGGACAAGGTTAGTTTTACCTGGCCGATTCAGATGGGATAAGAGATGGGTGTGATTTCCCCAAATTACCAGAGACTGGACAGATAAAAACTAATCCAACCCCAATGTTCATACCAGAATGAGTGCATCTAAAAAGCAAATGACAGCAAAATTGTCATATTGGGTGACCTGTCCCTTTAACATATTAGTCAAACATACAACCATACAGCAGCTTAGGGCAGAAGAGGCCGCTGATGTAGGCTGTCGACAATTATGTGGAAAACTCAGGACTCATTGAAGTTCTGAAGTTAGCAGATAAATGCCGTTTGGGCTGGACGATGATTGCTGAAAGGGATCTGTGTTCACTGAAATTCACTCCTGAATTTATACTGCAGAGTCTTGTAACAATTACAGACACGTTTGATTCGAAATGGATTAAAATTACAGACCTTGTTGGTAATTGCTTCAATTACATTACGTCCCCAGGCAAAGCTAATCCTGTCCAAATAAGATTTAATGATGAATGGGACAGTTTCATGAGTTTCACACACGCAAAGCCTCAGTGCTGGAGGGGGACGGGGCCTCATCCATTCCGTTAGGTAATAATCATTGTAGTACAGTTATTGCAGGTCCCCGCCCCCCATCGTCGTCTGTGGAGTTCTTAATAGATTTGGTGCTCATTTGCCTATGCTGAACCTGACCCAAGTCCAGACACCGATCAGAGACCCAAACGAGTAAAGTCGCCCCAAACCTTCGGTCTATCTCCACAGCAGGGACTTTCACTCCTGCACATCTTCAAAGAACCCTCAAGTCTTCGGTGTCACCCACAGAGCACACGTGAGAGAGGTAACCATGGGAACTCATGTTTTCCCATCAGGATAACAATAGCGGCGTAATTTTCATAATAGGCCGGGCGCTGGATCACGAGGCCCGACACGCCGGTGTACTCCGTAATTGAATCCGCCTCCTGACGGTGAGAAATGAAACAAGGCATGCCTGCATGTGTGCACACAGAGAGCAGGCCTCTGAGTACACCTACACATGGAGCACAACATGTATTTTAACCTCACTTTCCCCAAGAGACCCCTAACAGGCTGTTGGTCATTTGTGGACAAGTGCGTACATGACAAGCGCAAACGATCCAAGCCAAGCCAGGCCAAACGATCCAAGCCCAGCCAGGCCAAACGATCCAAGCCAAGTCAGGCCAGGCCAAATGATCCAAGCCCAGCCAGGCCAAACGATCCAAGCCAAGCCAAGCCAGGCCAAACGATCCAAGCCAAGCCAAGCCTGGCCAAACGATCCAAGCCAAGCCAAGCCAAGCCAGGCCAAACGATCCAAGCCAAGCCAAGCCAGGCCAGGCCAAACGATCCAAGCCAAGCCAGGCCAAACAATCCAAGCCAAGCCAGGCCAAATGATCCAAGCTATATTGGACCCCCAGAGGTTTGTTTCTTCCCTACTTTGGAGGTTTTCATTCCTCTTCTCTGTTGTCTTTCTCTGACATTTCATTCTCTCTCTCTGTTTTTACCTTTTCCTTGTTTCATGTATTGTTCTGTATAAATGACGCAGTGATGTATTACAACACACCCACGTGAAACACCTTGGGGCGACTCTTATGAAAGGCGCTATATAAAAATACGTTGAATTGGATGGATGATTTGATGATGAAGATTGAGTGCTTTGGTGCAGAGTCGGCATGGTCAACGTGTCACCACCAGCAGGACCGTATCTTGTAGTTCTGGGGCTTGAACTCGAACCTCTCCTCTCCTGCCAGAAAAACAATTATCCTTGGTAATTCTACCCAGCCAGAGAGGTGCCCACAAAAAAAAATGAGAGTCTTGTTTTTGCAACTCTTCACAAAATCCTGGCCCCATTAGGACAGATCATGACGCACTACCAACCCCCCCCCCCCCCCCCCCCCCCCCCGCATCGTGCATGGTTCCACCCACTGGAAAAGGTGTCAGGGTCTGAGACAACATGCCAAGCTCCGTCAGAGCCCCGCTCAGCGTCACCGCCCCACAGAGCTGGTCACCCGACCGCAGACACGTAGCTTAAATTGGAAGCAGATGGCAGATGATCACCACTCTGATGTACGCACATCAGCTGGGAGGAGGATGCAACTTTATCTTCACCATTGCCTGCATTGAGACCTGTGCATGGCACTCCTAATTCAGAAGGATTCTCACTTTCACAGCAACGCTAAGCCGTGTCTGGATTTCCCCCTGATCCTTCTCCCACGATCCAAAGCCACACGGTTATGTTAATCTGTGTCTCTACACTGTCCATTCTGTATGAAGGTGTCTGTGTGTATGTGCTCTGCAATAGACCGTCTTGTGTTCTGTGCTGCCAAATATGGGGTCTAGGCCCCCACCCACCCTGACCAACATGAAGAAGATGAAGAAATGATGGATGAAAACTGAACCTGTGAAATGAGAGGTGTCATTGTATGACTTATGCCCACACACACACACACACACACACACACACACACACACACCCATATCAGCAGAGCTCATCAGTAGCATTCCTCACAAACAGGAATCAGAAAAAAAAAAACATTTTAAACACTAGATTTGACTTACGCAAGCTGCACTGTTAGTTGGACTTCCTGTTTACCTTAAAATGGAAAATTGGGCCTTTTAAAGTCTTAAGCTGATGAGTTAGCAAGTTGGGGGGGGAACAAGATTTTTTATTCAAAAGAGGAGACGTCGATCCCCAGCACACCAGTCCTTCTGTTTTGGTCATAGATATTACATATCTGAACATCCTGTTCGTTACATGCAAACTTTCTTGAAAGTGTTTTACACTTTCACCTGACTTCAGCTTTAATACAAAGAGACACCATAAACATTTAAAAGGCTACTTGGTAACATTTCACTTGACAGAGCACAAATAATACAGCATTATGGTACTACTTATGCATTAATTAACCACAAGCTCATTCTTGGTTACAAACTGATCTCATGTTCATTCATCATTAATGAATCATGACGCACATTTATCCTAAAAAGTTATGATACTTGTTACTATATCTGTTAATTCACAAAACTTTTGTGGGTTATTGAATGAACTACTGAATGAATTACTGAAGGAACAAGTAATAATTACCAAGTGAAATACTGATATGTTTATTCATCAATGAATCGTGACATCTTTTATCTCAAGTAGCAACTAAATTTGTTCATGATTTGTACTTTAGCAGTAACGGAGTTATTATTAAGTATTTGTGCCTCATCAAGTAAAGTGTTACCGGATACTTTCTTGTTTACTGTCAGATGTTTACAGTATGTCAGAAATATATCTATTTCTGTAAAATAATGAAATCGCTGCAGCTGCAGTTGCTTATAATATCTGAACATCGGTATCATGATCCCGGTAACGGAACAAGTCATTAGGGCAGCTTAAGGCCCTGGAATACGATTAGGGTCTTAAAATCAAGCCACGGGAAGTTTTATAATCTGATATTCCTTAACTTGTTTTATGTTACAGTTCCCATCACCTTTGCCCGTAATTTTTAAAACCTGCCTAAACGCATTTGATGAAGCGGTATTTCAAAACAAAAAGATATTGAACCAGCAGGTATTTCGGTGACTTTAATGGTAAATACAGGAGCAGTCGGCTTTGGTATTCGTTACATATGTGATTTTGTATGATATCGTACTAATTGTGCTGAAGGAAACAACCTTTCTTTAATGAACCGTTCACACTATTCGGTTTTCAAAGATTGCGAAAAAAATGAGCTCAGGGAGACCTGACCACTTGAAAACATCAGGCTGACCCTGCAGGCCTGAGTGCAAACGCGGTACATGGCACAGGCGCGGTATATCATACAGGCGCGGTACATGGCACAGGCGCGGTATATCATACAAGGCGGTACATGGCACAGGCGCGGTATATCATACAGGCGCGGTACATGGCACAGGCGCGGTATATCATACAGGCGCGGTATATCACACATCTCATATATCTCTGTCCTCCCTGCAGAGGTATTATATGCTACCCTTTCATGCTTTCTTCTCTGCCTCAGGAGACTCCTCTGGACAGCAGATCTGCAATAACCCAAAGCCATAAGAACTGCAGGGGCACCAAATCTCCTTGTTCTCAGCTGCCGTGGATCTATCGGATCAAGTCCCACCTGTGCTTTTTTCAGAAGGAACCCCAGACAGCACACAGCTTTGGCTAATCAGCTACTGCCTTTCTTGTTGTTTCACCATTTACGAATATTCATTTGCACATTCGTATAGATTTTGAGCGTCAACTGTTTGCCAGCTTTCCTGATCAGGAAAAGTCTTCTAATCTTTACTACTCGAGATTCCGACGTCAACTCCCATCGAAAACAGGGTGCCAATTCCAACCAAAGCAATGCAGAAGACGAACGCGTTTTGCATTAAAACACTGAAACATTCCGTGACATTGTTTCAGACTCATTAAACAGACAGATGCAGCACAGAGGAAAAACTCGTTCAGCGTTTTCGCACTGCAGCATGATTGTCAGACAAACTTTCCTGCACCAGTCGCATGCAGCATGGCTAAGGTCTCCATACTGCATTCCTGAGTTTTACCGCTTAAGCAAATAATCTTGTTTTAAGCAGCTTTCCCATTATTGTCTAATGAACATTTGATCCGGCATGAGAACAAACCTTCCTTTATGACCTCACAAGCGGAAGCCCCATCACAATGTCCAGACTTTTTTTGGCAAATTAGTTCAGAGGCTTTCAGCTTTAGAAAACAGAGGATTTTACAGAAGTGATGTTCTGTCACGTCCATGACGGCAGGCAAAGTGCAGGCCTCCATTAAACAGCATAGAGCTTCTCAAACACAACCGCAGTGGTGACCATGCATTTTAAAATTTCAGAAATGAGAAGACTAGGAGCTTTTTCAGTGTGTGACTGAATACGAGTCTGTGCTGGTAAACCTTTGAAACATTCCACTGACTTTCAAAGTGAGAATATTCTCATGATATGAGGCTTTATGTTTTCCAATGTCCACGTGATGGTTTTGGGGGGGGATTTAGGCACGGTCAGTCTGACCTGCAGTCACCACGTCCTGGCTAACCCCCCCCCCCCCCCAAATCGGAGGCTCCGTTTAGGTGCTCATGTTTCGCCGAACGCGCCTTTCCTTCACTGTCACAAGCTCCTGCTGATTCCATCAGCTGGGTAGGGGCCAAGTACCAGACCCCCCCCCCCCCATCGTCCTGAAGAGGCCAGAAGGTGTTTTTTTTTTTTTTTATGCTCTGCTTCTCCAAGCGAGGTATCCGGGCCACAAGGTCCTGCTGCACCTGCTGTAAACCCTGGTGGGGGGGGGGGGGTGGCAATTCTGCATGATCAGGTGCTGACCACAATACTATTATATTAGAGGTTGGGGCAGGGGGGGGCAAAGTCTGTTAAAAGCAAGGAGCTAATTAAGTTAAGCTGCTTAGGGCAGCATGTGGTTGCCATGGTTACCATACGTTTAATGGTTACCGGTTAAAGAAGCTCGTGGCCCAGACCAGGTTTAAGGATGTGAGGAGTCTTTTAGCTTTGGCTACGGCTGAGCTTTCCCTGATGCTAAACTGTTAGTCTCATTTCCAGTTAGAAGTCTCCAGTGAATATTAAAACTCAGCTTCTTTTTGGGATGTTAGCATCCCAGGAAAAAGTTATCCAAGTAATCCCAGTCAGTGTTTCAAGCGTAAATAGACATAACCATACATTTCTTTAGATTGTCCTGGGTTCGCCTATCCGGAGGTTGGACGCTAACCTGGGTCTGTAACACGCCCATTAGTGAGGCATGTCACCAGTGGAGCTTGGCCCAAACCACAAGCAGCAGAACAAAGTGGCCATTGTTCGGGGGGCTGGAAGGGGCTTCATCGTCCCGGTGTACGCGGGCTGGCCGGCCGTCGTGCGAGTACTTCCCACAAACCGGTCAGGAGGCCCACTCACCAGCAGCAGCGGTACTCCAGTCTCCCAGTACAGCCACACCAGTTACTCGCACTTTCAGGGGAAAAACAGACACCTAAGACAAGCCCAGAGAGTGTCATGGGGGGGGGGGGGGCAGGGCTGCACTAAATCTCAGGGAAAAGTCTGTTTTTAAAATTACATCACTTCTGGAAAGGTGACAGGGTTCAGCGTATAATACTCTCCTCCGCTGTCATCTGACTTACTTTCTTTTCTTCCCTTTTTCCTGTTCTTGACTTATTCTGTATAAGTGATGCAGGAATGTATTACGACATATCCATGTGAAGCACCTTGTAGGAACTCTGTTGTGAAAGGCGCTATATAAAAATAAACTGAATTGAATTTAAATTAGGCACGTTCCTAAACTACAAAGAAATCTTAGGCCCTGTGGTTAGATGTAACTGTGGGGAGGGAACTGAATTTTTGTTTTTTGGGGGGTGGGGAGGTGCATCATTTCACAACTTTTAGGTTTTTGCCACATTTTTGACATGACAAACTCTGAAGACATACATTTCCAAGTCCAAGGATTCCAGACCGTGGAAAACAAACGACAAATTCATGACCAGAAAAAAAAACTAAAAATTATCCACCAATTAAATCATTCCAACATATGCATATAATTTTATTACCTGTCATGTACTGGAATAAGAGATCTAAATTTCATTCAGTCCAATTTCAACAATTGTATAATTGTATAATTCAATATGTATATAGTGATCTTACATAACACTTATGGGGGGGGGGGGGGGGGCTTAGGCTCTCCATAACAACCACCAAAACAGAGGCCGGATTTACATTCCTGCTTGTGGTTTTTCAGGAGTTCCAACTCATCGTGCACATTTGGATTTTATATTAAGGAAATCGCTGGTTAGTGGGTACAGCTGGACATCCGTTTACGTCAGCAGATAATTCTCTGTCCCGATAGACCCTCTGTGTCGTCAACATGACAGCAAAAGCGTGACAGAGAACTTAAGGAATGAAAGGCGGCTTGAAGCGATTTCCGCTGTTACTTAAAATGGATTGTCATTAGTCAACAGCTCCTGGTCCATTGGTAGACAATGACATCCTCCCTGAATAAGCGTGGCTGACCTGTTTTTAAACCTCAAAATTATGGATGAGTAAGCTGGTATTTTTGCAACAACGGCATCCATACAAACTCCTGCTATGGCCCCACGCTTAGTGTGGAATGAGCCCGGCATGTACCTTGAGAGAGGAACGGTGACCTGGCCGTCTCTTTGCAGACTGAGGTCCATTTCCTGGTATCTGCCTGTCCTCCCCATGCAGATCCATATTCCACAGACAGGTGGCGCTTTCCTTTAGCAGGACTCCTTAATGAGACTCCTGTATATTGATAGTGTTCTCCTGCAAACAGACAAATGATGCATGGAACCCTGCTCTCCTCACCAAATGAGGCACTTTTTCCAGCCCAATACAAGCAACAGCGACTTACCTGCCTCTCGGGGAATGAGTACAGGATCCAGTTTGAAGAAAAAAAACATTAGGACTTAAATGGATTCCGCAATAACATGACAGGTATCACTTTACAATAAGTCTCACTTGTCACAAAATTACATCAATAAAAAAGTGCTGTATCTGTTGATCTATTGATGATTTACAAAGGCTAACCTAATTAATAACCTGAATATAAAGCTTTGATAAATTCATTATAGAGGTAATCATATTGTAAAGTGGTACCAAGTGACAGTCTATAAAACTGTGGTTTTACTATACTAGAAAAATTACTGTAGTTTACAATTTATGATTAGGATTCACTGTCTGCAATCAGTGTCAAAATGGACTTCATGAGGTGCCTCTTTTTCCCCAATAGTATTTAAAGATGTGCAACATGGTAAAAATGAGAGCATATGGCACGTGTTACATGGCAAAGTTTTAATTACCAAACCTCACCCCCCCCCCTTCTTATGTTGGGTGCCTGCGGTTTAACTGCATGAGCAGCAGACACCCAGCAAGCAAAAACATATCGGCAAGTCCGTGATCCTTTTTAAAAGCTTTAAGGTTTAGATCTGACTGTGCCCGTGAAGCCATATTCCCCCCGCATTTCCATCGTTCGATTGTCCTGTTGATTGTAACCAGCGGGACTTACAGTCATGTGACAAGCTGGGCGCTCTTAGTGGACTCGGCAAGTACGACGTGCTGGTCAATAGGCTGCCCCTATTAATTATTACTATACTACTTGAGTACAACTGAGCCCTTGTTGAGAATGACAGGCAGAGCACGTACAAAGATATGACGTAAAATAGATGCCAAAACAGGGCTTGCGGTGACATAACGTTATCCTTTTTTAGACCGAGTTTGTAAGTATCCCGGGCTTTTAAAATGGCATTTTTGGATCAATTCTGAGTTAGTCTCTAGGGTCTTTAAAAAAAAAAACAAAAAAAAAACAAAACTCAGTAACGTGAACCGCACTCCGGATGTTCCCTGCAATTATATATAGGGGTGTCAAACTGCAGTCCTGGGGGGCCGGAGCCCTGCGTAGCTTAGCTCTTTCCCTGTTCCACCACAAATGATTCAGCTTAAGAGCTGTGTGGTAATTAGCACAAGGAGCTGAATCAGGTGTGTTAAATGAGGGGAAACCCAAAAATGTGCAGGTCTCCGGTACCCGTGACGATAAAACGCCGACAGGTGTAAACACCACAGAAAAACATAAGAAGCTATCTACAGTAGAATTTGAGCTAATTTGAAATATGAAACCGCACAATCCGTTTGGTTTCCTTTGAAAATGGTGATAAGAAATGCAAAGGGATTATTGACGTGGGGAACTGCACTTGTGAATGATGACCCATATTCCACCAAACACATGCGTACGTCCACATACGTCAGAGTGCAAAACAAACAATTTACGATTTACGACCCCCACTTGAACTTTACATTATGTTATGTAGGGGTGCAGGTTTAACTAAACGCGTTTGTTAACTTAATCGAAAATGACGTAAACTATAAGAAAGCGACAAGCAGATTGAAGTCATGACGACGAGCCCAGTATCCCTGACCACGCGCACTCTGCCCAATTAATTCATGCATTTTAATCACGCCGAAGCCCTCAGACGTCGTGCAGATAACAAATGACCATCATGCATAAACAGGCTCTTTCCTGGGAAATGTAAGCAAAGCATTGACACTGTACTAAAATAACGGCGCACAACATTATACAATGTTTGTTGTGCCCAGCAGGGGTAACCAAGCGTCATATTTCAGTGTATCAATTAATAACCTGGCTGTTAATTACAATTGAGTAGTGACGATACCGTAAACACGCAGGCGTAACTGCCATCTATCTTGTTGTGGAGGATGAAGAAACGTAAATCAAATTTGGAAATGACACCTAAAAATAACAGGTTAAAAGCACGTTTTTTACTGATCTTTGGCGACAGATTTCTGCGATTTTCCTACAAATGAATAATATGTGCCCTCTTGAGATAGCTCCCGTAAATCAATTTGCACTTAAAAACAAAAAAGGACCCTATTCCAAAACACACTCAAATGAAAATGGTAACTTACCTCAGGCGGTGATATTTATAGATAATTTTTAAATAAACCCCTGTATACTCTCGTCTCCTGAAAGGTTATGCAATAAGAACTCGCTGATGGACGCGTTATTGCGGTAAACGCAGTTGCATGATGTCCAGATCTTCAGAGAAAACTTTCACTTCAAGGGCGATGGGGAGAAAGGCAGACCTGCACGGTTCCTCCTGAATCGTGTGACTGGCGATTATTTGTTTTTGCAAAAAAAAAAAAAAAAAACAAATTCACACGACGCGTCCGATAATTGAGCGCTTGACGTCAAACGGCTGGGTTTGGGAAGCGCTTCCCCGGGAAGCGGCACCGTTCGCAGGCTCCTTTGCTGCATGCGAGCCGCGTGGAGAATCGGCAGGAGCATGTGATGCTGCTCCGGGGAGGGAGAGCGATGCTTCTTGCTAAATCCGCCTGGAATCGAATTTATCCGCCGCAAATGACTCTAGTGAGAAAGTGCGGGCAACTTCATAATCACGCGGCACGCCGTAGGCTATTTATTACTGGGAGAGGAAACGCACAAACAAAAGGCGTTTCTTAAACTTAAAATAGGACCGTGCAACAGCAGCGACAATAGCGGGACTGTCGGCGACAGGTTGATTCCCGCGGCTGGAATCGCGTAACAAACTGATTGTTAACACGACTAATGTAATTATGGCATCAAGTGTCCACGTTATTATTTAAAATCATTTTTAGTTTTTTTTTTTTGTCTTTCGTCAGCGATTGTGGCAAGAATCAAAATCACAAGAATAGCATACTCAGGAAATCCAACTGCCCCTTCGTTTTGGGAAAGTCTAGAGGGGCGTTATACATTTTATAATTATGAATAGATAATATTTGCAATGGCGTGCATTTGTGCTTAAAGACCAAACCTAGAAATTCCAACGAACAGCGATGTCACGCGCGCAAACCAAATAGTCACAATATAGCTCGGCCACAAATGACGCTGGCTTAAATGGGGTACGGACTACATTGCAGGGCTATAACATTAAAAAGCAAACACAGTGGATGGAAGCACTACAGGTCACGTCAGAAATGATGGATTCCTTGAGCCTGTTTACTCATGTATGCATCACCTGGGAGATGAATCTGCATGAGGTTCTTTGCGCTTCCTGTTGCCATGGAGATGGCCAGCTGTGTACATGCTAATATGCTAATATTGATTTCCCCGTGAAGGTGATATTTGACTGGTATTCTCAATGTGTGTGTGTGTGTGTCTATACACACACAAGAATGGTCTACAAACACCTAGGAGAAGCCATTGTACAAAAGTGTTTCTTTTTGTGGATTGTTCTAAAGAAAAACACCAATGTAAGTTTGTGCAGATCTTTTGTCTTTGACTTCAAAGAAGTTAATTTCACTGCTGATTCTGTGAGGTAGGCAGGATTTTAGCGACTAATGCTGTAATAAATGTATGTCATTCATTTTCTCAGTTATACATAAATATACAGCCGCGGAAAAAATTGAGACCACAGCACAGTTTCTCAATTTATGGGTGTCGTCTGTGAATCATACATTTCTTTTGCAAACTGCAGCCTGGTTCTTCTGTTTCTCATTAACGAAGGGCTTCTTCCTCGCTTTATGGGACTTCAGTCCTGCTTTTAGAAGGCTGATATGAACTGGCCTAGCAGTGCCTACACCTGCCTACTCTTCTCTACAGAATTGTTTTAAATTAGCCACATTGGAGGGTTTTTGACTATGAACTGCCTATTTAGCGTCCCGGCCCAGCATCTCAATGGGGTTCGAGTCAGGATTTTGAATAGGCCCGTGCCTTTTTTTGCTCCAGGTGGACTTGCTCTTACGCTTCGGATCATTGTCCTGCTGCATGACCCCGTTGCTCTTCAGCTTCACACCACCGACCGGTGACCAGACATTCTCCATTAGTACTTTCTGGTAGACAGAGTTCAGGTCCAGAAAGTACAAATCCAGACCAAGACCACCGACTGGTGACCAGACCAAGACTTTGTTTCATCCAACAACTTGCTAACTCCGTGACTGTGACTTTTTACATTCAACTGGTTGGTTGAAACAAAAATCTCTGGACCTGAACATTCCGTCTCTGTTGGCAGACAGCTGAATTCACGCATCTCTCAGTTATGGCACGTTGCCCAGGTCCTGAAGCAGCAAAGCATCCCCACGCCATCTCCACCATGTCAGACTGTGGCCATGATGTTCTTTGTGTAGAAGCTGTGTTACTTTTACGCCAGATGTAACAGGTCCAGCTCTTCCAGACAGCTCTACTTTTGATCCATCTGTCCGCAGAAGATTCTCCTAGAAGTGTTGGGGCTAATCAAGTGGCTTTGACGAGCCTTCATGTTCCTCTTAGTTAGCGATGGTTCCTACCTTTGCATTTCTCACATGGACAACATTTCTGCCAGGGTCTTTCTAATGGTGGAAGCATGAATGCAGACAATAACTGACCTGAGAGAAGCCTGCAGTTCCATAGATGCTTGTCTGCGGTCTGACGTCCCTGAGGAGTTTTCTATGAGCTCTCAGAGTAATTCTGCTGGGCCAGCCGCTACTGAGCAGATCTGCCACTGTTTCTAGTGTTTTTTCCATTTGGAGATAATGGATCTCACTGTGAATCGCTGGAGTCCAGCGGTTTTACTGAAGGCTTTGTACCCCTTTGCTGCCTGATATATTTCAGTAATTTTCCTTTCCAGGTCTTCAAGAAGTTTTTCTAGTCGAAGCATGATGTGACCCGGTATCCAATCCCTTATCGTCATATTTCAGGAATAGTTTTATATAAACGGGGTTGTCATCAATCAAGCTTCGGTGGGTCTGGTTTAATTTAGCCCATTAACAATTAGATTTGCTTCATTGTTTGATTAAGTGACTAAGGGTTCTTTTGTGACATGGGTGATATGGGCGTCGGGGAATTTTTTTTCCTTCAATGAATGAAATGATCTTTTAAAAACTGTGTGTTATGTTTACTCAGCTTGTCCTTTGTATTTCACTAAATTTGTTTGGAGATCAGAAACAATTGATAGTCAGTTTTTTCCCCCCGTTTCAGGGGAAATCGTTTAAACAGCAAACAATTTTGCAGTGCAAAACAGTAGTCAGTAATTTACCAGCTGAATATGTTAAATGAAAACAAAATCTTGTCTTTTATGTAAGAGAATGTTCAGCTTTCATGGAAAAAAAAACAGAATTCACACAGATGTAAAACAATACTGCATCTTCACAAATTCTCACAGCCTACTGTGAACAAAGGGGACCTGAATACAGAAAACAGGAAATCCGGCGCAGGATTGCCCATCCGAGTCTGTGAAGTACTGGGACAGCCAGAGTATCTCCAGAGCATGGTGGGGTGGGTGCCCTTGCTTTACACAGGTTCCTCAGCATCGCGCGCGTTTCCTCAACACGAGTATGAAGCACAGAACGAGACGCTTTTCCGAAAGGCTGGGTGCAATAAGCAGAGTACAGATGCTCCGCTACTTACGAACATTCGACTTATGAACTTTCAGACATACGAACGAAGAGGACTGTAGGTCCAAATTGTGTTCCTTGGGCTCCCGTTTCCTGTCAGCAACTTTTTTTTTTTCTGCGCGCCAATCCCGCCTAACACGACTTCTGGCCGCTACTCCCGCCGCGCAGCAGCATAGCGTGCATACTCCCAGCATCCTAGTTCTTTGTACTTGCGTAAACACTTAAAATGATGTTGAATAATGACTTACGAAAATTTCAAGTTGCGAACGGCCGTTCGGAACGTATCTCGTTCGACAGTAGAGGAGCGTCTGCATATCCAACTCTCCTCTGCATCTTTTGTGTACTGTTCACCACAATGTGTTTTTTTTCCCAACTGTATCATTTTAAAGATCTGTTCAACCAGCAGTTGACTTTTTCTTTCTGCAAAACTGCATGACTCCTAAGGAGGGAAAAAAAAATGCTTTTTTTCTGCCCTTGGTGAAAAAAGGTAAACATAAAACTGCAAAAAAATCAAAGTCTCCAAACACAGACTCAAACATAAAAATGAAAATCAAAGAAATAGTGTGAAAGAGGTGGTCAGATATTGGTCTCTGTGGTGCCCATCTTGACTGAGATATGATCCCCTCGTTCTCCATGCGACAGCCTGGCTTATGAAGACGACCCCAAATGCACCCTGGCAGTCGGTTTGATCGAATGAAGCAAATAAACAGAGGAAAACCATGTGACCTACATTCTATGGAATCTGAACAATGGCTTTGTTCTTATTGCCCATTTAAATAGATACAATACCATCAGAACAATGGTGATATTCTCATTGTCCATTTAAATAGTCCTCTGATAGCACCTCTGATTCAGTCACATGGGAAAAATACACAGCGAAGGAGCGTGAGGGGGTCAGAACAAAGCAGGTACATGACAAAACAAAGGCAGGGAGCAACACAGGAACAGCCATAGCAGCAGCAAACACACAATAAAGAACAAGGGTGGGATCACATATGCAGAAGACGAGAGTAGGACGAGGGACAGGTGTCGGCCAATAACAATCAACCAAACGCTGGAGCTGGGAACAACAAGACACAGGTGAGGGTCATAATCACAAAGGACTCAAACACTTGGTAAGGGCTGACTAGTGACACCTGCTGGCCAGGGAGGGACTGATCCTGACAAATATAGATATGCCCTGTGTTCCTTCAGATAATCCTGCATATTTGTGCTCCTTTGTGATGCTGTGCCCCAGCTTGCGTGGCTCGTGCAGAGCACTGGACCTGCTGGAGCATAAATCCAGTCTTAGTTAAATCCTGAACTAATTAATTCCATGAAAGTCCTCCCAGTCCGTGTTGTAGTCTCTCCTCATTGCTGTCCTTTGTGCTTTCCTCACTCTCCAGCAGAAAAAAACGACGCGGAAAGAGACACACAACGTTTTTGTAACATTTCATAGTACAAGGGACAAGATGCATACCAGGAGACTTGAATTTTTAGGTGGAAAGGCCTTACGCTTAGGGATTTCAGTTTCTTGCTTTTCAAAGAATGAGGCATGTTAGCTGCAAGAAATATCCCAGAATTTCTGTCTGGATGGAGGGCTGATAACTATGCAGGAATGATATCTTTAAACAGGTGACCGTTCCAAAGATGAGGGACTCACAACTCAGCAGGGAGCTTATTGGCCGGGGGGGGGGGTGAAAACACCCAGGAGTGTGCAGGTCACGTCCCCCCAGTATTTGTGCACGTTATCTCTGGGTATCATCAAAAACAAACTCTGAGGTGAATGAGTATCTCTAATGTGACTGTGCTCCAAGGTCCGTATGAGCAGGTCCGGGATGCGTGGTTAGATCAGTCACTGGGGTCTATGGCCTGTAGGTATAGATGCTGGTTTGATGACGTTAACGTAGCATGTTTTCTATATTATAAGATCTCCTATGTAAATCATTGACTTGAAGCTAGGAAGATCATATTTAACCAGCTGATATTTGCGTGATGTGATGTGATGTGTGCAATTCTGACATGGGCCATAATCCAGTTTCAGAAGTGGTTCTGATATATTGGTTCTGATTCGATGGTTAGCATTAGCGATATATAGCATTACCTATGTTTGTAATAGTGTAATGAGATCCAACACTTAAAAAAGTATAATTCCAAACAGCTTTCAAACATGTGGTACCGTGGTACCTTTTCAGTTCTGGTTTGCCATCCAACACTAATCTGCACAAGCTCTGAGATATTTGATAAAATGTGGGATTATCTTGTTATTGGTGCTGCACAAATAAATAAAAAATACTGTATTGCATACTTGATAAATCTGTGATTCCAAATAAGTCACAAAATCAGGACATTAATCTAGAAAGACATTCTGCTGTGTGATATGATCAAATAATCCTTGCCATGAAAACAAAACATCAGCCACCCCCATGACGGTCCATCAGTCCCCTTTAGCTGTCAGTCAGCTTGCAGTGATGCGGAGTTCAAGCTAAAATGCTGGATGATCAAGCTAAGTTTGACAGAAATAAAGAGGCAGACATTCTGTTACCACAGAGTTAAATTCATGTAATTTAACTGTATTCACATTACAACATCCACATTGCTCAGTCTGAGACACATTGAGTCTAATCTCAATACATATTTACTGTATAATACCACATATCAAGAGGCACTTCCAATAATTCTGTAATTAAAGTAGCTACAGTATAGTGTCTAAATTACAAAAAACGGTAAAAATAAATAATGTTTATCTAAAAGATTGTTGTCAATTTCATCTTTTATCTGTACAGCATAAAGTTTGTTTGTACAAAATGGAACATTGCCACCAATCAAATGAGCAGTTCAGTTAGACAAATACATGTGAAATACATATTTCTCCTTTAAATGTATTGCTACATATGCTAAGTGCAAGATATAAGTGAGAGGAAAGTAAGAATAATTATTAAGTTGGTGATGTGCCAACTCTATAAAAAATACAGGTCTTCTTTTTCTTGTTTACAGAGTTGTAAAGCTTGTTTGGTTCTCCTTGTAATCAATAATATGCATTACGAACACTTATAGTAACCAAATGGAGACTGGATAAGACAAAAGTGTACAAATATAGTTAGAAGAATGAAAAAAATTAACACATTAGGGAATTTCAGTTATTCCTCAACCTCATAAATGCCATGAGTCTGACGCCACACATGTGTCATGCACATTCCCTTCCTGGCCTGACAGCTGAAGTACAATAAATGACAAAGTAATACCGCCTGCCACCATTGGATGGAATTGGTCAGGTGACATGGATGATAAAGTCAATACCACCTGCCACCATTGGATGGGATTGGTCAGGTGACATGGATCATAAAGTCAACACCGCCTGCCACCATTGGATGGGAATGGTCAGATGACATGGATCATAAAGTCAACACCGCCTACCGCCATTGGATGGAAAAGGTCAGATGACATGCTTGACTCCCCTATTACAAAGAAGGCAGCACGTGAGTCAGCCGAAATGGACCAGTACCTATGCAGACCCAAAATGGCACAGATATCCGTGACAATCAGACGTGGTCTTGACAGTCAGGAGGTCACTTCCTGTGTGTGCCATACTTCTGGCAGCCATATTGGATATATATTATAATATAGGCTGTAATGGCGAGTATTGCTTCTCTGTAAGTCTCTATGTGATAATGCACATCCGCAGAGAGGAAAATTAGAAAGTGGCGGTATACAGCGATGTGACATTTTGGTGATCTGATAAATGTCCAGCTGACTGACTTCAGCCACCTACGCTCCCATTCCACAGTGTTCCACAAACAAAAGAGCAATCCTATTCCACGCAGTCGACACGACTAGAGCTGAAAGGTCAAAGGTCTGTACTGCCGAGGGAGAGGGATGTGCAATTTTATCACTTTGTGCCAGATCTCTGTTGATTCCGACGTGACATTTCCTAATATCTGTATTGGAACGACAGTGTCAGAAGGCAGTGGAACGTGGACATTGGGAAGGTGAGAATCAGCAAATGACAGCATATGAGGCGCAAAGGTGGGAGATATAGTCGCAGAGGGTGACACACCATGGTGGAAAGGACGCCTGACATTTCGTGCGCGAGTTAGCACCTCCGTCTGCATTTTTTATATTGAGGGATTGTCATCTACACTTGGGGAAATCAACTCTGTTTTTAATCATCAACCAAAGACACACAAACAAATAAACAGGGTGGTAGCGTACGGAGCATCGTCAACGGAGACTGAGACACCTCCAAGAAAAGAACAGAAAAAAACCCCGAACACCTGGAGGTATCATAAGACAGTGGAATATTTACAAACACAGAAATGGGGAATTTTAATGCCGACTGGGTGTATTTTTTACGATGCAGAAGTATGATCATAAAATCTTGTAATTAATCAAAAAAAGAGACGTCATTTTAGGCACTCGGGACAAAAACGAGACATGGATGGATCTATGCTATAACACTTTGCCTGATCGCTAATAAAACCATCTCGAAAATATGAACTGCTGTTTAATACCACAGTTTCATTAAGTCTCATTGCTTTAATACGCAGGAGGTTGGTCAGAGCCTCCCTGGAAAAGGTGACTGTTTTCCCCTACTCACCGCAGGTATTGCTAATGCTAGCTGCAGGGGTGGCACAGTGCAAGCACTCACCTGGCCTGTAGGGGGCGTATATAGTGGCCAGCTACCCGGGTGTGGCTGGCAGCAGTTGGAGCAGTAAGAGGGTAGTGCTCAGGCCGCCCACCTCCATCAGCTGACCTGCCATCACAGGCGCTAATGGTGCTAACGTCGTACTGGGTGCTACACTAACGAGAAGTATAAGGGTCACTCAAGATCTGGGTCATGAAACTGACATAAAGCAGGTGAGCTTCCCATAAATAAAAGAGAAATATGTTTCCTGGTCAAACCTTTTTGCCTAAGCCTACGTCTTCAAGGCCCAAAGACACAGGAGAGACGACAGCCCGAATTCTTTAGTCAATGCAGACACTGCCGGAAAATCCCCGGCCTCATGGGGTGGGATCCACACCCCCCTGCCTTGCACTGATCTGGGTACCACCTTTACGATCCTGCTCTCGGGACTCTTCCACGTCCGACCCTTCCCTCAGAGTTTCCGGGCGAGTCAGAATCAAAGGACGCCCTGTTTCTTTTTTTTTGACCATTACAAAGGAGGGCAAGAGGTCGGTGTCCGGGAGAGTCAGTCCTATGTGGAGAGACAGGACAGGACGACG